>PKRV01000832.1:307475-760149 GCA_003709505.1 Hyphantria cunea | reverse complement strand
TATATATATATATATATATGTATATATATAACTATGTATATCTATTTGTATTTTTATGTATAACTATTTTTTCCCCCACCACAATGCACCTATCACACAAAATTTCTACACCAACCAAAGGTTGACTGTTAGAGAATGCCTTGGGCATTCAGCCCGCCGTTGTACATGTATGCATGAAGTTTTAAAATAAATAAATAAAAATAAAATAAATAATAATAAGCCGTAAATATAATAAACCACTAATTAAATCCATGGTTGTGACGTCTATGTCAAAACGCAGTGAAGCATGTATTTCATTTAGAAGTTAGCAGATAGTTGAGGCCCCGTAACCGAGATGCTCAATACGCCTTGAAATTAATTAATATCAACAGAATATTGGCTTCATATATTTGACATGGCTTATACCTTTAAGCTCTTGCTTTACATTCTTTATTATAGATTTACACATATGACAAACCTAACTAGAACATAGACAGTAATAATAGTACACTTGTATATGAACCTCTTATACTAACTCATCAGAAGTATCCCGCCACAGTCAACGTATGTGTGTTGGGTAAAGGCCTCTCCTAATGCACACCATGGCACTTTATACTATGAATTCGATAAAAATAAACGTACACAAAAGTAATTATGATCAAAATACTACTAACAATTTCAATTGTTTTGATAATGATGCGTAATGATGCTTACTGCCATAACAGTAAAAATGCTGAAAATCTTACCAAGACTGTGTATTTGTTAAGTTTCAATAATACTCTTCTTCACTAATTAAATTTCTGTGAAAGCATCTCGAAAGTAGTTTAAAGATCCTGTAAGAAGGTTACAGGAGTAAGTACCAATAATTATATTAAATACCTGCCATTTATAATGGTTAAGTGTGATCTAGTATCTCCAATTATGATTTATGGCCTGACAGGCTCTCAGCATATTTGCTGAAAGGCCATTAATAGTTTACGGTGCTTCTTACTTTTAATTGGTTCCCGTGGTTCGGAACGGCATTGAATTTATATTGAGCGAATAAATCTAAACGAGTGAAGAGTGGGGGTTTACCTTTATATTCAATTATGAATGGTTTTCTAGTAAGATAAGATGAGATAAGTTTATTTGTATAAAACATTTGTTAACAAGATGTCATGGTGTAAAATACTGTACAGTACTTAAAAACATGTTTGCCAAAGCTGGCGTTCAATTTTTATTATAATAAAAATATCATGTCGTCATTAATTAAATTATATTTTATATCAATTTCAAATATTAAATAAAAAAAACAATAATAGAAAACAGCCACAAAATTTAAAGACATACACAAAATATTATGAGGCTTAAGTATCTGCTAAAAACTGCCCAATACTATAGTTGACTTTCTGTATCAATATTTCTTTATGCTTATATTTTTATTTGTTGTATGTTTTGAGGTATAATAGTGAGTTGATTGGCCAATACTGGCATTGAGATCCAAGAATTATCAAAAATACAATACAGTGTTTTCAACTTTTAAGTATTTACCAATCAAAATTTTATGATAGGGACGATGAATATTAAATCTTTTACTGTTAAGTTATATCTACCACAAAAAAAACTTTGTCAGCAGTAGATGATTTGCCTTGAGTTTGTTGTCAAGGTCCAATCACATTGGCAATAGCTGTATATTAAGTGAGGGCCTTAAAACTTTCTTTAATAACAAACTTAAAGACGAGTGACATAGTCGTGATTGCGGCTAAGCTGCGTCAATAAAATAAAAAAAAACCTTAAGGTAATTGGTAAAAGTTTTATTTATTTAAAAACCAGTTTTATTCAGTGCTGTTTTTTACATAATCTCAAGTATTTAAAAAATAAATTTCTTTTCTAAATGTCAAAAAGACTTCAAAGATGAAGATTTAGAAGATTATTTTCATAAGATTTAGATTAAACCACACAATCATCTATTGGATTATGAAGCGCCGATGGTTCATCTTTAGTACTTGTAACTTTTTATTTTTCTTCTTCCAAAACTAAATACTTTTGTTATTTTATATATAATTATACTAAGAACCTCTTTCGATTTGAAAATCGGATTTTCCAGTCGTCATTTTTTTATAAAATTCAGTATTAATGCAAATACTGAATTACATAAAGTTGGATGAAAACCATACATGAAATAGAAATGAACTCAAGTTACCTTCAACTCATAAATACTTCTGAGTCTTGTATACTAAAAATATATAGTCCAAAATATCTACGGCAATATAAAATTACCCGTACCATATAATATGCACGAAAAAAATGGATATAAGGTCACAAAAAAGACAATGAACCTATTCACATACATCTCCGCGAGGCCGCCCGAAAATTGGCTGAATATACAAATACGTTTGCATGCTGAAATAAACAGAAAAACAAAGATTGGAGCAATGCCGGTGAACGGCATTGTTCCCTGCCGCAATTAAACTGGTGAATTGGTCTGTTTTTTATGAAAATCGCTATCGCTTAACTCATAATAATTTTGTTGGGATCACTGTCTATATTATATACGTTTCTGGCTCAGCTTAACCGGAGTTCGTCAACGCATTTGGTACGCATGGAGGTAGATATTTACCAACAGGTGATACATACCATAGTCATAAAAAGTATAGTCATACACCCACGACTCTCAAGTGCATTCCCAATTTTTCAGTCAAACCTCTCCCCTTAAAACCAGGATTAAGTATAGATAGGTTTGAAGTTTGGTTGTTATTTATTAAAATATAGAATCTATCAAAGTGATTGTACTCTGTATGATGGTTGAAGCCTATGAGCATCCTAGAGTGGTGGTCACCATACTCATTGCGAATATATACAATGCATCGTGATGACCCACACTATGTCGCCCTATGAAATACTTTCTGTCACGCCACGCTTTCCTTTAAGCGAAGCGAGATAGGATATGTGGGAGGGAAATACGTGCGCTGGACGTGTGCACAGAAAGGAAAACCTGGATCCGTTTAGTTTGAGATTTTAAATACATCATACCTTAAGCAACTTAATAACTTTAAATATACAGATTTTGACATAGTTGCAGTTTATAATAATTACAGACAACATTCTTTCCAGCTCATTATTTAGGTATTATACGAATTTCACTCTTAAGTTGTCACAAGATTAATATTTCATAAGTATGCTATAACTGGTGGATTTTGTAAAGCTTTTCAATTTTTTACTTACCATTTTCTATTCAATGATAAACTTTTCATATATATTACTTATATTTTTCGAAGTAGGAATAAATTATTTTATTCTATTAGTTATTCATTGATGAGGTAGCAGAATAATTTACGTGTGCATTTAGATGGATCGATGAGGTTTTCATGGCGTACAGTGACCCTGAAATTGATTTTCCAGCTGCAAGCGACTTCTTTAAAGGAATAACGTATAAATAATTAATATTGAAGAACTAGTTTTACTTCTAACAATGACAACTCGAACAGAGCTTTTATTTAAAATACATGATACAAATTTTACTTATTTAATAGACTAACTGACTATTCGACTATCTCATTAAAATCCGTCCAGCGCAAATTTCCATGGTGCTTGTTGTATATGCTTTTGGCGCTTGCTTCTTCTTCTAATCATTTTCAAATAGACCTACATCCAGCAGTGGATCTCGATGAGTGGGTCATGAAATACAGCATTTTCTTGATGTGTTGTATTCTGCGTTTTCTTAACAAGTTAAGCTTTTTTCCACAATTTAGATATTTCGTATAATATTATTGCATATAATTTGGCATAATAAAAAAAATTGATATACTTTGTTTTTTTCTGTGAATTTCGGTACTAACAAAATTTTGTCATTCATTTCCCATTGTATCTGGAAAAAATATATGTGAAATACACAGAAAAAATATCATTAAATTAATTTATCAATAAAAATTCCCATAAGTACACACTTCATGCCTTAAAATATTAGTATGAACTGTGTAATTTTAACATTGACATTTGTAACTATATGCTTTTTTGCATTTTCACAGTGTTAACATAATAATATACACATACTTTCACATCAGCTTTAGTCAACTACTGAACGAAGGCGTCCCCCAAAGAGCGTCAACCATTCCTATTTTATGCAGACCGCATCCATCCGCTGGCAGCCATTTATACATACATATATCAAAACATGGTTATACGAACACGTGTAAGCTTCATTGACAAAGTTTTATTGAAACCATAAGACTTAGTCTTATCTATCTTCAACTTTGATCGAAACGTCGCCTTATTTACTTCTACTCGATTACATAGATGTCACAAAATACAGAGACAGACATTCGATCCTTTAATAGTAAAGGAAAATTAACAGAATGTAATCACAACAAAGATCTAACGGAAACCCAGATATAAATAACATTTAACTAAATTGTGTTTGAAGACATCTAATTTAGAAGCAAATTAACTTAATTTAAACAGTCACCTACAAGACTTCAGTATACATATAGGGTGTCTTATTGACTGTTAAGGGGGATCAGAGACGGGTGGGGGGATTGTTTTACTAATGAGGTTTATGAGAAAGTATCGTATCGTTGGTGTTTGATGGTAAATAACATAAATTGGGTAAGTACTCCAAAATTCTATTTGGGGAATATTCCAAAGCTTATTAACGCTAAAGTGGAAAATCAACGTGTATTCTGTGAAATAGGCAATCTATTTAAATTATGTAGTAAATAATTGTATATTGTTTTGAGTTTGTTAGAATTTATCTGCCTAAATAGTGTTTCAGTTGAAATGTAAAACTTTAAAAAAACATAACTTAATTACGTAAAAACTTATGTTAAAATTTATATAGCCTATGTAACCTGACCCGTTATTACGAATCTACTGACATCGCCTTCATTTGAATCGGTTCCGTAGTTTTGACGCTACGATTGAACACACTAACATACATTAGACTGCTATAACTATTACCCTTCATTTTGACTTTTCCGTAATCGAATAAAAACACGTGCGTTCAAGTAGTCAATAAAAGTTTGGTGCTTGTAATCAATTTATCACTTATACCATTACCACGGGACCGTTTAATTTATATTATTTTTTTGTGAATACTACCCTCGGGACTAGCGTGTTTGTTACGGCTCAAACGGTGAAATAAAGCGGTCTACGGAGGCGCGTTTATTAAGGAAATTGGTCATAGCATATTCAATTTGTGATACATTTTTATAATAAGAAATTTAGTAAGGTACTGCCTCGTTGGTCTAGTTGTTAGCGTAAGCGACTGCAGATTGTATAAAATAAATAATTAATTGAGAATGTATGCATAATAGTTAGAATTTAATTTTATGCTCATCATTTTATGACTGTTCATAGTACTCGGGCTTAACGAAGATCAGTGGTGAAAAATAACAACAAAAACCTTAAAAATTCTATTACTGGACTGGATTTCTTATTGTAGTGAAAAATGAACGTGGGAGAGCCAGGCTTCGGCACAAATGGGCTAGCCCGAACGGAGTGGTACCACGGCCTCACCGAAAATCGATGTGAAATAACGCTTACGCTGTGTTTCACCGAGTGAGTGTGCATACTGGAGGCACATACCCCAACCCCTTCCCCCAACTCCTCTCCCTCTCTGCCCCCTAAAGGCCGGCAGCACACTTGTGACGCTTTTGCTGTTGAGGGTATCCATGGGTGGCGGTAATCACCATCAGGCGATAAGTTTGCTCCTTTGCCCCCTATTTCATCAAAAAGTTAAGCAACCTTCAAAAAAGTTATGGACAAACATTAACACAACACTATATTAACATTTTATTGACTCGATGTTGTATATGGGATTGCCTTTTGTCTTCTTTGTAACTATTTGCCTAATTTAATAATATATAGTAAACGACGGTATATAGACAAAATATCGTGTTTCTGTTAAGGTATATTTATCTAAAAGCCTTTCACTACTAGCTTAAATTTCCTGTTATGTTACCTGAAATATCATGTTGTGAGATTCCGAAAGGGTACCAATCAGTACTGAACCTTTATTTATCCTAAATATCATGTCTTTTTTGTTACCTGTTGTAGTTAGCTTAATAAATACATATTACGATGAATTTTTTCCATTGAGTACGCAGACGTCAGTATATGTCTAAATGGAATCCAATAAAGAAGTATATTAAAATAATAATTCAGCCATTAGACTTCGCATAATTTCATTAAAATACTGAAACACAACAAACTAACTGGCACGGTATGCTACTGGTATAACGTAATATATTGTTATTAAAATTACACAAAGATCATCATTTTGTCTTGCCTTCAATTTTGTTTCCTAATTATAACACAAACCTCATAAATTGTACCGAACTTCTGCTGTTGGGGTGTCAGAATTTACAACACCTGTGCTACACTGTTATTAACGAAATAAATTCTTGTTATGCAATATACCTTTTTGTTTATATACATTATTACATTCTAAGTTATATTTTAAGGGCAATGTGTGTTTGCTTTCCATCGTTTTGACGGGTAGACCGGTACAGGGATGGGAGTTTTATGTCAATGTTTAATAAAATCAAGCTTGACGAAGATCCCAACGAAAAGTCCCCAACCCGCACTTGGCTAACGGGGGACGTATGGCCTTAACCCTCTCCTGAGAGGAGACCCGAGCCCAGCAGTGGGACATTATGGGTTGTTGATGTTGGTAAAGGTTGTTTTTGCAGTTTAATACAATTATGTAAATTATTTTTTTAGAGTTACTATAAATCTTTGTTCTTGTATGATCGGTTCGTGTTCTTATATGATTGGTTTAAATACGATATTAAACTCTTAGTTATACTTTAAGGGCAATGTTTCGTTTGCTTTCTATAGTTTTGACGGGGTAGACCTGTACAGTGATGGGAGTCTTATATTGATGTGATAGTGTGATTGTTATAAAGCTTGTTTTTGCAGTTTATCATATTATGTGAATTATTATTTTAGAGTCACAATATATGTTTGTTCTAATATGATCGGTCGACTTTTATTCTATTGCATCACTATTCGATTTTCGTTGTTTCGGCAAAATATTCAATGAATTTTACTTTTATTAATCCATTTGCTATATCTAATAAACCCCTGAGGTTTACTATAAAAGTAATTAGTAAACCAGTTTTATTCTCGTGTGCATTTTGAGCATCTGTATTGTTTTATTTTATTTTTTTAACAAAACCTATAATATAAGGCAAAATTAAAGTTTTTATTCATTCATTCAAATTGATAGCACACCTATTCACGTGGTTCAATGTAGTTCCTTGAGGGGTTCTCTTAATTTTAGCGATCTTTTTCCTCTAAGCCTATCAGCCTGCCACGATATGGCCGAATTAAATATTTTTGATGCGGAGCGACTTTCATTTACCTCTATAATCCTTGGATTATACCATAGTACCAGGCGATATAGAAGGTTTGCAGAAAGACTGATGTCGGAATTGGGGACTGACTGAAAAAAGTGCTCTCCGAGACAAGGAGGCGTACCAATATGTTAAGAATCATCCATCATAAATTGACCTGAGCAGGATAAGTTAACTTTGAAATGCGCTAACATACTACATACATACTTTTCTATGTAATTATAAAAATAGTATACATTTATGTATTTGCATCAGATGTCTAGTACCCAAAATATAAATTCTGCTTAGTCTGGGACTAGATGGCGTTGTATATTAGATGTCCGAAATATTTATTGGTTAATTTATTGATAATCGTGTTTACCATTTAGTCATTACCTCCTATCTTTTTCTTTCAAACAATACTTTAATGACTAAGCGATCTTAGTTTAACATACACACGGACACACAAACTCACACACACAAACAACAAGGAATTCCAATATACTGACCGTGATAGATGACGTTTTCTGCTTCATGGTTGAACATGTTGGCGCCACTTGGCACTGTAGACATAACATCCGGTTTAAATGAATACTACGCACAAGAAAATAATTAACTGTTCTCGCTATTACAACCGTTTTAAATGAAAGTTTCAATATATTCTTTGGCATGACTTTTAAAAAACTAAGTTAAAATATACAAAATATTTATCTAAAATTTACAAGCAAGCAATTATAGTTTTTTTGTATTGTCGTTTACCCGTTTTGGCTTTTACAATTAAGTTGAAACTAAGGCCGTGTCAAATTCTAAATCTATCATTAGGATTATCCATAAGGAAGTACACAGTCACACTTAGATACACAAGAAATATATACCATAACTAACCGTGTAGTTAAGGTTTAACAATATAAAATGTCACTATACTTAATCATCTTGCCGTCGTTAAGCGAACTACGTGAGAATCATACCTATTACATTAGTACTGTAAAAGTAATTTGTCGCAAACCCTACAAAAGTCTGTTAAGAAAGTCCTATGTCTAGAAGTGGACGATCATAACGTACTGCAGATGATCGATAAGGCTTTATATGCTATACTCATACCTTCGTCATCAAATATTTGATATATACGCGTATGTCACAGGATAACATATTATTGGTGATGAAATTTTAACCTCGACAATTGACAAACATTATGCTCTAGAACGGCCATCAAAAAATGGCCGATCCCAGTCAAACGAGGCGGGAAAGCGGACGCGGAGGTCGCTAGCTCCCCAATTTGAATATATTCTATATATGGGTCACTGCTGCCACACCAGAAAATTTCTACCCAGCTAATTTTGAATAGCGTTATAAAATTTAAAATATTATTTAAAAAGCAATAAAATCAGACCTTAACCAAATAAGTAGTTATTTTATCACAAAAAGCTGTTTTTGTGTGTATTAAATATATTTTGTTGCTGTTTTCGGCGGTGCTGGAGAAAGTTACACTCAATCGTGCTTGCGTGTGCTTTGATGAATGCGATCAAATGAGATTATGAAGAAAAATATATATATTTGTTTGTTTCATTATTTTGAATCGTAAATTGTAGGGAAATAATTAATGATAGCAGAAAATAACAATTATTGCTTTAAAAATGTATTTATATGATATTTATCGCTATGACACGTTGTGGTTGCATCGATTTTTCGCAGGTAGGTTAAATGCTAAGCAATTTATGGGACTTGATGCATAAACATACTTAGATCAAATACACTTGTACTTATTCCACTGTATTAATTACATTTACCTGATCGGTTTCGCCCTTACGGCATCATCAAAGGTTTAATGAATGGAAATCCCTTAATATTTGATATATATAATTTTTATTGATTTTAGAATGTGAATATATAACTGTTCTAAGTGTATGATATTGCTGCAGCCCAATAGCAAATTCTTATTTATTTATAAATAACAGTAAGAAGAGTATGTTGTTCTATACTTCTACTCAATTATAGATTATATAATAACATTAAATTTGTAAAAAATAGCGCTTTTATGAGAACGATGTTAAAGAAAATAATAGAATATTAAGTCTAAGGAGAAAAAGAGAAAAGGGTTCCACTCAAAACTAAATAATTTTATAAAAATATACTTATTACTTAGTAAGATCAATTTTTTAGAAGCTGAAACCAATGACTTTAGAAGAACCTTCACTTTATTACTTAATTTAATAAAGTAAATAAAGGTTATAATAATGTTTTTTTATGGAATAGGGGGAAAATTAATTGACGTATCGCCTGATTGTAAGCGACAACCGCCGCCCATGGACACCCACAATACAGAGGCGCCACAAGTGCTTTGCCGGCCTTTGGGGGCTGGGTTGAGTGAGAGAAGATATCGGAGGCATTTTTTTNCGCCTCCGCCGCCCGGTTCGCCGGCGGCGGATCGGGTCCGAGTGGAGATCGTCCTCCCGGGCCTTCTCCGCCGCCTCCTTCTGCGAGATGACTTCCTCGCAGAAGGTCGCGACCGCGGTAAAACTGCTCTCGCCGCCGGCCATGGAGCGTACGACGGCCGGCAGCGAGAGATCTCCTCCGATGACTGCAGTGAGGGCCCGACGCTGCGGCGCCCAAGCGGGGCACGCCGCCAGCGTGTGCTGGGCCGAGTCCTCACTGCAGTCGCAGTGGTGGCAGGCGGGACTCAATTCCCTCCTGGCGACCGAGTGCAGGTACTTACCGAAGCAACCGTGCCCGGAAAGCACCTGCGTCAGTCGGAAGGAAAGGGTCCCGTCCGGTCGCGCCGCGGCGCAGTGGTTGAGGTTCGTCTGGACAAGGAGGCTGGAGACTTGGTCCATTACTGGACCGTCTCTATAGCCTCCTCCATGGGCGTCGACGTCGACGCACGTATGACGTCAGAGGCAGCCACGGTCGTTTGGCTATCCTCGAACGCCTGCCGAGAAGCTCGGGAAGGCTTGCAGCCCCCCTGCCCCATCTGGTGATTGGCGGGCTTTTTGCTCGCCGCACACACAGGGCAGTGAGGGGCGGCAGAGCATTCTGCCGCCTTGTGCCCCGGTCGGAGGCAATACCCCAACCCATTACAACCCCAAACATTATTATAACCTTTATTTACTTTATTAAAAGCAAGCGCTGTTTGACACTGATTTTATGTGAGGCCGTGGTATCACTCCGGTCGAGTCGGCCCATTCGTGTGAAGCGCGGCCCTCCCAAGGCTATTGACCTGTGTTGTAGTAGCGATACTGACCACGATAGACTGTAAAGCAATTACCGCCGAGGACAGATATTGGATAATAAACACAATCATTTGTTCAATGACTTAGTGTAATTTAGTTATAATAATATATATGTATTTAGAAAATGTTTATTTAGAAAATAAAGGGAAAGTGAAATCATAAATAATCGCTAAGAAATCGTGCTTTGTATCCGCGGTTCACTTTTCCACCTAAATTCTTTAGGAAGTAATAGTTCTTATAAAAATTATATATTTTCTCAATCAATTTGGGTCAAGGTTGAGTTAAATATATGTTAATAACAGATAAAAACAATTAGACATAATACTCTATTACCTACTTAAAATATTGCCTAGAAAAAGGTTTACTATATTTTTAATTAGGTATTTGTTTGCGTATCGGTTTACTAAAACATTGTATACTTTAAACAGCAACATCGTAAATAATATTATCTATATTCCAACTTAGATGGTGCCGTTTGAAGATTCCACAATTGCCACAAGCGAATATGTGTCACAAGTGATTCTATCGCTCAAAAGATTCTATCGCTCAAAACACGTCTGTTACCAAGAATGGGAATAAAATATATATATAAACTGGGTTTTATTGATCTGAACGATTGCACATTTTCCCAAAAGAATATAGAAAATACTTCTAAAGTATTTTAAAAAAAATACATAGTAGGTGTAAACTAAAAGATCACCTTTAACAACGTTCTTGCATTAGGCCGCCATGATGTTGCTCACCATGCTGCATTGTTGCATTGTCAGCATTCGCAATGACTATGGTAAATATGACAATTTAAATAATGTTATTATGTTCACGTTACAAAATACGTTCATTCTTTAATGATTAAAACTTTTAAAAGATACGATGTATTTCAAACTTTATTTCTACCACCAGACAATTACATTTTATATAGATGTTACACAAATTACTTTACATAAAAAACTTGTTTGTCAAAACAATATAGAACATTATTTACAATACATCGATAATATATTTAAAATATTTTATGTGTCTATTGAAAGCTTTAACTCGCAAAGCAATTTTCGCAATAAACTCTTCGGTGAGAAACTCAATAACTTTATGACCGTTAAAACAAAAAGCTATTTACATCATGTCACCTTTTAGCAGTGTATTGGCAGCCTTTTAAGGCTCCAAAAGCGGTTTTTCAAGAGGATTATTTTAAATTTGTGCTTGTTGTGTAAAAAGAGGATTACGTTCGCAATTTTTCTGGAGCAAAATATTCATAAAACCAAAAAAAAACTAATTATGAGTGAATGCGATGAAAAACATAATGAATTAAAAGGTTTTGTTGTAAATTAGGGATTCAGTGAGAAAACGTGATTAATACATGGCTATACAAATTTGTTCTAAAATATTTTTTCACAAACTCATTTGAAACGTACCATTCTGGTATGGTCTATATATTGTTTTAAAACATTCGCAGAACGTTAATTGAATTTTATTTTAAAACAATTGATTGCTTGAACTTAAATAAATAACATATCCAAGTTAGAATGAAGTTTCATATTCGTTTCTTCGTAGCTTATATTTCTCGTCAAAACCCAGACATTATATTACGAAGTTAGTCGGGACACTCCCAAGTTAGTTCTGTTCCTATTTCTGGTACCGTCTTTAATCAAATATCTAACTTTATAGTAACCGACATGAAATAGAATAACTTCAAGAATTTGATTATTCTCATTTCTCCATTCAATAGTCTTAAATGCTTCACTTTATTAAGATGTGATATGGCTATGTGTCTTCTTATTGCTGCTATTGTATATGAAAACTAAATGCGGAGTTTCTTCCAGTATTTTGTGTTTGGTAAGATACAATCAGTTTAGAAACTAATCAATCAGTCGTGATATTATAAAATCTACTGCATGTATGAAATAGAATCTTTTATCAAAAACTCCGTCCGCGTGTATGTCAACTATTGCTGTAATCTTGTGAGTATCTTCGTACCGAATTTTATTAAAATTGGTTTAGCGTTTTAGACAGACAGAGACTTTCGCATTTATAACATCAGCAGACTACAATAAAGTGAATATCTGGAAATACGTTGTTGGAAAATGATGTGAAACACTGGGTGCTACTGACATTATCATTATCATCATCATCATCATCATCATCATCATCATCATCATCATCATCATCATCATCATCATCATCTGCAGCCTTTAGAAATCCAATGCTGGACCTCCCTTAGAAAAGAGGTTTTACTCTACTTTACCACGCCGGCCATACTGGTTGGTATAGTGTTGGTTTCAAGTTTACCTTCTCGTTGCAGTAATGTAGTCCTGCATAGCCTACTACTTATATACTCGTTGGTTTAGCGGTTGAAATATGCGACTGCTAATCAAGAGGTCTCGGGTTCAAACACCGGGTCGTGCCAAAAGTGTTATTGTGTTTTTCTGAATTTATAAATACTTAATAACAGTTCGGAGTTTGGAAGTTGGAGTCTGAATCTCTATGCCTCGGAGAGCACGTAAAACTGTCAGTCCTGCGGCTGATCTCCCCTGATCGTGTCGGTTAACCATCCCATCAGATTATAGAACTGAGGGAACAGAGAGTGCACCTGTGTTTGCGCACATACCTGTGCACTATATTATCTCCTGCGTAGTTGGCTGGTCTCCGTTGAGACTGGCCGCCGTGGCCGTAGTCGGCTAGGAGAACATCACTACACACTCTCGAGATAAATAGGAGTAGTGAAGGATCTTAATCTATCTCCGCATAAACTTATCACATCATTAAACACTAAACCGTTTTTCAATTAAGCAAAGTACAGAGACTTAGAACATCAATCAGTCTACCACACTTCGACGAATTATTCGTCCACGAATAAGGCATGTGGGTGGTAAACGTTACAGAATTTAGGTTATTTATTAGAATTTAACAAATAGCTGGTTAATTTGATATTTAACAATTAAAGTGATTGAAGTTATTACAGGGCAGTCGGTTTTAAGTTATATTGCGTTCTGAAGGTTCTTTTTAACAACAGTCAGTGGTGGTAATTCTGTTTTAGTGTCTGATTTTAGTCAATCTTTAATATTTCGATCTAGGTTCTACAGGATGAAATTTATTTTATGTGATTTAAATTTAGTTTAGCTTAAAGAATTTCGAACAACTGAATTAGCACCAATATCTGTTACAAGTATGCGATCCTCAATTAAATTAACTAGTGTTTTTACTTCTTAATTAATCCATATAAGTAATATCCATTCGCTTTTATTGTCTTCTCATTTTACCTACTTATCCTTTCTTATTGAAAAAATTATAAATGATCATGTTCATCGCATAAAGATTTGTTCTGAGTGGGATTCATACCCAAGACTTCTGGCTTAGCCGTCAGGATCATTAACTAATATACCAATAGGACTGTCAGTATGATTAAAATTATACTGTGCACATAAGTTCTTTTAAACCGCCTTTATTTACGCCTTTCATCTTGTAAGTATGAGTGTGTGTATAGTCCATTCGTTTAGATAGTGTCGGTGCACCTACACACAATTGTGGTTATTGTTTTTAAATACATAAATAAACACACAAACATAAATCACAGTTGCTTGTCGATGTACGTCACAGGCGAGCCTTTTGATTTTGTGGCAGCTTGCCTCACGCGTGACGGCAGTGCGATCAAGGTGACAGTCCCTAAGCGAATGGACTATATATATCTATGTTAAACGTATAAAACCTTACTGATGTTCAATTGTTACCGATACTAGGTGTACAAAACTAGTACAACAACAAAAGCAATAGTCATCAATCAGTTGGGTGCCCTATTTCTATTCTCAACGATTACTAACGACCTTTTTAACCACAAAAACCCACTGACCGTTTTGTGTCTGCGAGAAGGGTCTGCTATATTTCAGCTATAAATGTAAACTAAAAATTCATTCATATGTGTTTGTATTGCGACTGCTGTCCATGAGGTCTCGGGTTCGAATCCTGGGTCGGACCAAATGTTTGTATGATCTGCAAATATTTGTTTCGGAGTTTGGATGTTTTCTATGTATAATATGTATATATTTACAAAAAAAAAGTATATATGTATTAATATCAGTTGTCTAGTACCCATAGTACAAGCTTTGCTTAGTTTGGGACTAGATGGCGTTGTGTGTAAGATGTCCGAAATATTTATTTATTTATTATTTATTTATTTATATTAATTACTTTTAGATAAAGTGTCGTTCGTCTGTTAATCTTCCATCTCAGTCTATTGTTAATACTGAATACTATCAGTTGGTTGCAACAGTCCAGAGGGACTTTACCGTCTTGTCAAAGTTCAAAAGAGGTTACAGAAAGTAATCAATGAGTCAAAGCAAATTATAACACTACGATTCATTTAAAATAATCATCAACTTTAATTCATTTATTAAATCAAACATTAAATTCTTGTAATACCCGCTCATAGAAATAAAATAGTGTTAAGCTATCCGTAACTGTATTGCATTGATGATTAATTCAAAACGAATATCAAACTCTTTCTGCTTTGGGACCAATATCATCATCATCATCAGCCCGTTTTAGTCCACAGTCTACAGTACATAAGCTTCTCTCAAGGCACACCACACAGCTTGATCAGTTTTTAGTTCTGCTACATAAATGATCACTTCATTACCACTTCAAGCTACCGACTTCCAGAGCTATGTTATTCACCTTGGTTCTCTGATGGATTACTTCAATTCACTTTCTACTTTGAAATTTTAGCTTTTAAATTAAGTCCTGCACTAATTACCTTCAAAAAATTTCTTTGATGCCAATATTTCTTTTGGAAATTGTCCACTATCATTTTATTTATTTCTGCAAAATCGTGCTAAGTAAAAAGGCAGGGTAGGGATTCATTATTATTTCTTTCTTTATTATAATTCTTTGTTCTCATAATTATAATTTTCTTTGCTCGTATAAAAACAATTTGGAATCTTTATTATGCTAAGCTGAACTTCTTGTAATTTCAAATTAGGATAAGTCGACTGGGAGGACACCGAATGACGACCTGTATTTTGTAGCTGTACGGAAACTCCACCCATTTGTTTTAAGAACAGGCTTTTCAATTGTATAAGAAGCTTTGATTTGTTGATCTAAATTCATTCGAGGACCTTAGTTTAACATCGTTCTATTAGATACTAGCTCTCACAATATAACAATAGTATTTCTATTGTAAAATCTTAAATCTTTTAAAGGTACCAACTGCATAGTTACACACATCTAACCATTCAATTGGTAACAAATAGCATTTTTTAAAATAAAAAGGTAACTTCTTTTGTTATGAATTCCCGGAATTAGGCATTATTCTTGTGTTACAGAGAACTTTAAAAACGTACATGAAACGGATATAAACACATCTAAACTCTGATTAACAATTTTAGAATCACAGTGTTGTCCCATGTGGAGTGTGAACTCACATCACTTAGCGCAGTCGTAATCGGCATGGTTATTGTTGAACGCCATCCGCGCGCTAAGTACTACGACATCCGTATAGTTTTGACTATACGGCTTACTGAATATTTACAGTAATATTTCACAATTTTAATATATGATATCATGGTTTTTTAAGTGAGTTTACATTGTTATATGGAATCCTAAAGAAAACTTCCAACAAGCCACTTTTTAAAATAGCGTAGGGGTGATCCGAAAATGTTTTAGAAAGTTTTTAGGCAATAAAAGGCCAAAGTTCGTTTGTATTATTTATTTTTCTATGATATAGGTGGCAAATGAGCAGACGTATCGCCTGATGGTAAGCGATTACCGTCCATGGATACCCGCAACACCAGAGGAGTCACAAGTGTGTAAAAACTATCGCTTACTAAAACTTTGTAGTAATCAAATTTATTTATTGTTGCAGATTTTGGTGGTGATGTGAGAGGTAGAGTACATTACTATACTCGTATATGCTACCATAAAAGTTTAAGATCGGGAGTCTTTGTAAATAACTCTTTGTTGACTTATGAAGCATCGAAGCATTTTAAATTAATTAAAAGGTTTAATTAGAAGACTAAATGTGTAAGAAGTGTGTATTTTATAAAATTGTCTTATGCATAACCAGCCTACGGCTCGATACAGTTAAAGTTATTGTGTAAGAGTAACTAGTTTTCTTAACGTAAGACTTCTCTTAAAAAGAAAACCCTGTAGAGCTTCCCTGGAACAAAGGCTTTTTTTCTAAAAGATATACCTAATACTGTATTCCACGAGCACATTTCTAGAAGCATTCAGAAGTTAAAAATAAATTGTTATGCGACTATATAAAATAGTTCCGTGTAGCAACTACAATTTATTACTTAGAAACTTTGCTGGACTACAATTTCATGAATCAAATGTAAATGTTAAACTTAGATCCTAAAAGAAACTTTTAACCAAGTTTCTGCTATCGTAGTAGAGAATACTTTTTGTCATAAAATAAGAAAACTAAAAGTTTGCTTCGATACTTTCGAAAATATTTAATGTCTAGGTTCTTGACTATTATGGGTTTAACATTAATTATATATAACTTTTCTTCTCAACATTAATTATATAAATAAAGAATCTGAACCGAAATGTGCTTGAGTGGAGAGCGCGATTAGGTAAACGAAGTGTAGAGCGCCCTGCGGCATGATGGACTGACGATTTAATGAAACCGGGATTTAGCACTCCTTGGGGAACCTTCGTTCAGCAGTGGACAGCGATTGGATGATATTTAAACAATCCGTAATATTTTTTATCTGTGTGGTGACAGAATATAATTAAAAATACAGGGTGTCACCATTTTTAGTTCTAAAAGCCGACTGACGGAACAAATTACGCAAAACAACTACACTGCAAAGAGTTGTAGAAGCTGAAACAAGCCTTAAACTAACTTGGTTACCTGGTACTACTGGTACCATCTTGCCAGATTGGTAAAATAGGCCAAAGCCTCTCCTCTAAGTAGAAGTATCTGTCTAGCAGTAGACTATTCAAGCTATTAATGTGTAAATAACAATCATTTATGACCCAGAGCCCTTGAAAATTATTTTAGTGTGTAATTCTTCTAAGGTTATTAACGCGATAGTTTGTAAGTATGGATGGATGTTTGTTACTCTTTCACGTAAATACTACTGAATGGTTTTTAATGAAACTTTACAATAATATATTTTAGTTTATACATCAGAATAACATAGACTACAATTTAAAGAGATACCATTCACACAATATTTTTGTACCGCGAGTAACACCGCTGGGTTTAGCTAGTATTATATAGAATTAGAGAGGTTGTTGTTGTACCTTCACAACAACTACCGCTAGTAACACCTCAGGGCGAAGTTGATATCATCAACTATCTATCAGAAAAGTCCCGTTAAAATTGGTCCAGCCGTTCCATAGGTTATACGAAACAAAAATACAGCCTGAAAAATTAAAACGAAACGTTTTTTATGTAAGTACCGTTCATAATAACATATAATTTCATTTCGTATTGAAACAATGGCTCAATCAAGAGGCTAAATGCGGAAACAGCTCTGGAAAATAAAATCATCGATGCATTTATTGAAATGCTGTTAACTTTAAGCTACAAACATACATTTTATATTTCATTTATATGTATAGATGAACAGATTTTGATTTATTTTAACTAATTAATAAAGGCACAGTAAATGACATCCATTTACATTAGGACATGATATTAACTGATTCTGCCTGAGACGAAAATAATATAGCTACTCGACACTTCTGATGCCAACTCGATTAACATTTAGTTCACACCGGGTGGCATTTACGATGATTGTCTCGAAGATATTTTATATACATTAAAAAAACACTTTTCAGCAATATTTTTTCAAACAACTTGTCACAATTTTTTAAATTAAATTAGAAATTATTTTTTATTTGGTTTGATGTTATGATAGAACTTGATGTAGATTGGACGTAAAACCTAAAACTCTGATAGGTCTTGTATTTTAATCAAGGTCAGACTTTTTTAAGAAAGCTATCAAACTAATAATATACGTTCAACTATATATTATAGAAAAACTAATTAGGCACCACTCGATAGGAGGATTCCATAGTCGGCTCACAAGACGTCAAGATTAAATGATTCTCAATAATACTAAAAGATTTGCATAGTGATTTAAATAATATCCACTATTAAAAAAGGATTGTGTGGTTTTATGAAACCATGGTAAAAGTGAAACTTTTTTTCACATGAAAATAAAAAAATCTAATAAAGCAAATAAATAACAACATTTACGTTAAGTACTGACAAAAACAAACAAATTAGCTGCAAACAAACAAATCCGACTGGCCACTGGACACTAGCCGACCGTCACGCGTCATGCGTCACGCGTCACGCGATATGCGATACACAGACCAAAAAATTTGAGACGAAGTAATAAAAGTTTCACTTTAAAACATTGATAATTGAATTTCGTTTTATACAAACACATTAATTACAAAAAGAGATAATTTGTTTACTAAGTAAACATCTCTTTCTTAAAATTGTCATATACATAATTTAGATATGGTAGTCATAGAGTAAAACGGCCATAGTATTAGCCTAAATGGGCCTACGCATTACACTGTTATAATACTGTATTATTATTGTATTTATGTGTGCGGGACATTCTGAGCGTTTTATTTGAATTGTTATGGGTGATTTCGTAGTGATAGCCAATTATTTTGCATGCGAATATAAAATGTGTCATCACCAACATCAGTATGTGTGAAGATAGCCCCCCGAATAAAATTACAGACTGTTTATATCGTAAATTCCCCTAAGTAGCCCCTAAGTTCGGTGGCCCGTGTTACTCTATTATGTTAGTACGTGATTGCATTTCAGGCTGAATCGTATAATTTTCTTCTATCCGAGAGTCAATCGAATTCGGTATCAGCACAGAAATCATCGCACTCGTTTATAATTGAGCAGTTACGAGCAGGCCACACAATTTGTCCAATTCGTAATGTTTACGTTTTACGACTCCCGAGCCGCTGCTTTTATAGCCTATTGCCTTTTATCACGTGAATGTCAAGTATTAATGGCGGCTTGTTTCATCGTGTTGAAATTTTGTTATAATAATGGATACTTATGAGAATTTTATTACCGTCAAATAGATTTTGGCAATTATAAAATATTTTTTTGAGTTATTGACTGGTAGATTTATTAAAATAGTGTGAATTGTCAATGACTATAGTAATTGCTCTTAGTTGATTTATTTTCTAAGATATTAACTAAATAAACATATTCTTATGTCATGATATATAGTTGGATCGATATTGTATCAAGTCAATATTTGTTATTGTGGTTCGGTTTCAAGCCAAATAGTTTGCATGCTAAAAAATGTTGAAAAGAAAATTAATTGAAATTATATTTCTTTTAGTTGGCGTTAAGTATTTCAATTTATTTAACTTTTCAACTCCATTCTTTTAAAAATTGAAAGAATAGATAACATTTCTTGATAACTATCTGAAGTATTTATGGTATTAAAATAATTCAACCATATGATTAGTATACTATTTAAACCGCACAGGTTGACACTTACAAATGATAATTATCAACGAATAAAATACAAATATTTTGATATAAGCACAAATTTCATTTCAAAACATATACTTTAATACATCAAAAGCTAAAACATATTATTATATCTAACTTAAAAATACAATTTAGATCAATATCTTTTACACTGATCACATTTTAATCGTCTTTGAACGAAACTTTGTTACAAATGAAATTGTGCTTGAATTATATTTAACGACTGTTTCCAGTTTCGGGACTAATGTTTGACACAGATGGGACTTTTTGATCATATTTCAAAGTCACATGTAAATATAGAGTAGTGTCATACTATTAATATGAAAATGTGTTTTTCGTATTCTCTATATGAAAGTGTTTTTAACGAAAAAGTAACAAAAAGGATTATAAGCGACAATGACGATGACATGGACCCTCTCATAGGGAACCAACCTAAAATGACAGCATTCGTGCTGTCATATATCATTTCTGAGTTCGAGGCAGAGTATAGTTACTTTGGTAGGCCCATACGTATACATAGACAGACTGTCAACTGCTGCACTGATATTAATTAAATTGAATATTTTACATTATATTTGACATTATTTTGATGAGAAAGGACATAGGCCATCCGTTATCGCGCTACAGAGTACTTTAGCGCATACATTCGGATAAAACTAGTTTTAAATAAAGAATAAATATGAGAATCATAAAGCCTTTGCTAACTTAAAATACAATATTGTGACATTTTGTTTTAGGAAATGAAAGAAACCTTGCAAATTATAAGTTCAAGTATCGACTGGAATAGTAAATAAGTGTGAGACTTGGCTGATTGTTTCTTTTATATAGCAATGACGCAACACAATCGAGGTAGAGCATCTATTTAAGTCATGCACCATGTGATCGAACATATGTTGTGACTAAAAGTCGATATTTCCACATACTACAGCAAGTATAGTTTTTCCTTATATTATTTTCTTGCAATAAAGATAATTTTTCGAAGTTTTCACATCGTTACATCAACAAAATCGAATAGTACATTGCCGAACATAAGCTTCTTTTTAGAAAAAAGGTTTTGGCTTACGTCACTACCATACTGGCCAGGTGGTTTGCTATAGGGATTGTTTAAAGTTTCCTTCTATTTGCAGTTAAGTTATCTTGCGTAGTTTGCTTGCTTAATACATACAGATTATATATGTAGTGACGCTCTGTATTTTTTATCCTTCACTACGTGGACAATTCTAAGTTTTAATTAAGTTAAATAAAGTGCGATTGGAATAATGAAGAAACTCGTCTTATTTTGCAGCATTAACTTTAAACTTAATGTTCGCACCTAGTCGTGTACGGACTTATGTGTTGAAATGTTCTAGTATTTTTACACCAAGAATTACCGTGTAACTTTTTAGAACTAGAGATATAGAAAATATATTTACCCACAATTACACTCATAGACACACACACATGCACACATACGCCACACTCACATGCGCACACACACACGCACATACACACACACACACACACACACTCATACACCCATGCACACACACATTCACACAAATACACTCACATATATACACACACACACATACATACACACACACACACACACACACACACACACACACAAACATATACACACCAGTACATTACTTTGTGCATAAATAAGAGGCTACAGTTTTTGACTAAAAATGCAAATGAATAGTGAGCTTGGATNACACACACACACACACACACACAAACATATACACACCAGTACATTACTTCGTGCATAATAAGAGACTACAGTTTTTGACTAAAAATGTAAATGAACACTGAGCTTGGATTTTATTTTGTTTTATTTTCTTTCTAATTCTCTATTTCTTTGGCTGGTTTATTTTTATTTATTTTTTAATAAATGCTGTTTTTGTTTTTCTTGTTCCTTCAAACATATGTATGTATTGTACGCGAGGACACTGGTACCCTAAATACAAGTTAAATCTTATCATGGGTACCAGAGTTCATCATAATTACTTTTGATATGTGTTATGTGTTTTTGTATTTGTGTATTTATGTCTTTGTTTTGAAAAATAAACCATATTATTATTATTATTATATATAGACACGTACATTTATGTAAACACATATTAGAGGAATTGCGATTACATATAACAAAAATAGATTATAAATAACATCAAATGTTGGAGTAATTATAGAAATCACTTTGATGTACTTTTATATGTATATTATGAATATGTTTTTTTTAAACTTTTAATATTATGTATTTTTATCAGTTGTCTAGTACCCATGATACAAACTCTGCTTAGTTTGGAACTAGATGGCATTATGTGTCAGATTTCCAAAACATTATTACTATTAATGAAAATCTTTGGAACATTAATCGAATAAAATGATACGTCTCAAAAAGAAAAAAAATGCATTGAGTTTCATTGACTGGGTTTAAAAGCAGTTAAAATAATTTTAGTTCCATTTATACATCTTATTAGAATAAAACATATAATGTTATACAAATCATTACTCCACCAGGCCGGTCAGCTGGCTGGTAGGAACTGGATGCGAGAACCCGAGAATGGCACCAAGTGACATGAAATTATAGAGGACTATGTCTAGCAGTGCACTGCGATAGGCTGATGATGATATAATATTGTGAAAAATTCCAATCATCAAAAAATATTCCCCTTGAAACTTGTGTATAAACCAAACAATTTTATTCTAGAGACTAATTCATTCTCTTACGAATATTGCTACTTATATTATTCGACATACCACAATTTCAGAATGCCAAGATAGTTCGCCAAAAACACTGGCACAGGTCCAAATTAAAAAAGTCCGCTAGCCACCTGACCTGCCATTTATTAACAGGGAACAGGTACCAACATAACATACACATTTGATTTCCACCTAGTTGTATTTTCAGCTTTTTATAACCTAGATATGAAACTTGTTTAATCTTGCATAAGGTTTATGTTTAAGTATCCTCTCCTTGTAATTTCCGAAATGTAACATAAATTTTATACGTGTTCAGTGCTCAACGTATAGTTAAATTCTTGTATATTATGATTCTAATCTATATTTATATTATAAATTCGAATGTAGCTCTTGTCTGACTTTGTCTGTTACACATTCAGGGCTAAACCACTGGACCGATTTCAATAAATTAAGCATGGCGATACTTTGATTCTGCAGAAAGGACATGACTACTTTGCAGCGATACTCAAAATACAGGTGGGCGAAGCAATGGGCCAAGTCTAGTAATTACAGATAAATATTATAATAAATAACTATAAGACCATTTTCACTAACTTTCACATTATCCATGCATTCATATGCATGGGTGTTTGTTACTCCTTAACGCATGGGTGTTTGTTACTACTAAATGGCTCTATATGAAACTTTACAGTAATATAACTCATATATCAGAATAACACATGGACTACGTTTAACGCATTATCCGATATATACACGTGTGGAGCCGCGGGCCAAAAAATTGTAGTAAATAAAATAATACGAATATGTAGCTTTATCGATGCGAATATTTCAGTTAAAGAAACAAAAAAATTATAAACCATCCTTATAAAAACAGCCCTTTTTTAATTCGTAATTGCTTTTCTCAGTATACATCGTGGATGAGATGAAGGTCGTGTGTAGAAATCACGGAGAACTAGTTTATCCACTGTCCTGGAGGTACTGAGGTACATCCCGGGGTGACCAGAATCACCCTCACAGGGTTTACATCATAGTGAGGTACCAGACCTAGAGGTCACGATACTATTCAGCTCTATTCTATTCTACTACGATTACCGTTTTCCTTCTTTTCAATCAACATTACAGCCAAGGCAAGGAACGCGGTGTCTTCTTCTGCTTTTGATGATCTCAACCAGCCAGATTAATTATAGATTATAGATAAATATTTCTGCCAGTGTGATTAGTGATGTGATAGATTGTAATTTATTTATCATAAAAAACTACACAAAAATGTCACAGTTATATATATCGCTTTTTTTTATCTTTCACTTTAGCAGTGGTAAAATTGAATAACGAAAAATTGATCAGAAATGTGATATTTATTTACAAAAAAAAAAACCCTTGTTCATATTTTACTTAAAAAGGTTCTAGGAAATAGATTATCAGTTGTCGTTCAAACAACAGGTTGTCATTCAATGCAATGAAATTTTTAAGGTACAATTTTCGAACGTACACATCAACTACTACCCTCAATTTGTATTCAGGATCAATAACACAGGCACCTTTATTTTATATCTGAGAATAACATTTTATCGCCTTTTACTTTCCATATTTGTCTCAAGAAAGTTCTCTACCAAATAAAATGGCACGAGAATTTTATATTCTGGCCCCGGATTTAAAAGGTCTATAGAGGCCTGTCGCTTGTCCTTTACAAAATATGTTTTCTTACTTTTTTCCTGCTTAGAACGAATGTTCTATAAAGATTCTCGCAAGTATTTTACAAGTTAATAAACATACTTATCTCTAAATAAGGGCTTTTTGATTCTATTTATACGATTTAAGTCCTATTCAAGTTTCTAGTCTCCATTTTTTTAAACTATTGATTTAATGAATATACTCCTTAGCTGCTTAGCAACGTTCTTTTCTATTGAATAGTACTGAATATTAAAATAAAATATGTATATACAAAAATACAACATAAGTTGGACTTATATAATTGGTTCTTAACATGGAAAGTGAATGTGGGAGAGCCACGCTTCGGTATGTACGAGCCGGCTTGACCGGAGTCATACCAAGGCTTCACAGAAAACCGGTGTGAGACAAGGGCTGCGCTGTGTTTCACCGAGTGAGTGAGGATACCGAAGGCCCTACATGGGCCTTCGGTATCAGGTTTAAGGTTCAAGATTTTTTTGTATAAACGTGACACCAATGAAGTAATAACATTTGAAATGAATAGAGCAAAGAGAACCAGAGAGTGAACCATTTCGTAGTTACATTGAAATAGAGGCACCAAAAAGAAACTTGGAATATTCTTAACTCAAGGTTTGTTGGAATAGAAAACGGAACTAATGTATAGGAGTAGTTTGTAGAAACGGTTTTGTGGAAATATTAGATCTTCTTGATCCCCAGGCATAACAAATAGATGTTGAATAACTCTGTTTTCTCCCTCGCTTGTACAATGAAGAGTTCTCTGAGAAATTTCTCTCCAATGTTTAAAAATAAAAAATGGTAATTCTGTAGCCTATAATGCCACCCGGATCATAATTATGAATATATTGACGCGTCATTCATTAAAATCGGTTCGGTAATTAAAATGATGGTAGTATCGTTAGTGGTTCAGTAGTTTTAGCGGTACATAAAAACATACGTAGCCTGCCAAAATAATTCCTCTTCTGGTTTCACCGTAGTGATAAATGAGCGGATAAAATAACATAAAAAAGAGATTTAAATATAACCAAAAGCAATATCCAAATTTTAGAACTTAGATTAAAAATTATCTCATGCTTATCGACAAAAATATAATGTAAGCTTGTTCAATCGTGAAAAGTAGAAAGCATGTTCCTAATTATATGCAAAATCCTGACCACATGACCACATGAGGCACCAACACGTATATTTCGAATATATTTGTGTAAATAAACAGGAATAGTTGTAAGCCAGACAATATTCTAGTAAACAAACATTTGTAATGGGTTTAATTACATCTGTTTATAAGATGCAGTAACAATCTTCTTAGTTTTAAGCTAGATTTGTAATTTAATGTGTTCTATGATAGGTATCACAGCAAATACGACACACGACATGATGATAAGCTTAAATATTGTTGTCATTTTGAATATCATACTATGTAAACTTAGTACATATTTGAAAAGGGTATGTTTTGTTAGTTTGGCTGCTTTAAATATGGATGATAAAAAGATTCATGAAAGGAATGTATAGAGCGATTATTTGTGGAAAATTAAATTTTAGAACAGAATCAGCACCAATATCTATGTAAAATATATCTGTAAATTAAATGTTTTAATTTAACTTTCAGTTCATTCGGTTTTCAGTTCATACATTTTAATACCGTTTATCTAAGCTGTGTATATAATGTAGAATGAACGAATATAAGGATTTCGTAGTCAAAAACACAGAAACCTCTCTTTGCTTCTCCTATGTTGCACTTTTTACGTATTTTAAGTATGATTTTTTGTACATTGGTCATTTTTTGAATAACTTTGTCTTTTACCATTTCTAATCATATTGAGATATTTAATCTTTTAAATATATTTTTAATGAATATTAGAGAATCTTAATGAAGAAGATTCATAGCTACAACATGAAATAATTTTTATTACTTTCGTAGATAATTTTGTGCAAGCCATCACTCTATCGACGAACAGACAAGTACCCTTTTCTGATTTATATTCAAAGATATGCTAAATTATATTTTATATTAACAACCGACCTTATAGAAATGTAATATGATATGGAATACTTTCGTGGAATCATATTCGGATATTAAATTAATATGCCAGCATTATTTTGACGTTATATGATTTCCGGAGTATCAAGTTATGAATTACTGTTATGAGAGTAAAGATATATTTTTTAACACATATTAATTAGAGTATCTATGAGGTCGCTACTAAGCGAGTGTTTGCCGGGTGTCGTTGTATGTCAGTGTATAAAAATGTGCACAAGCATAAGCTAAGTTCAACGTCTTTCATTTGATCATTTATTCATTGACAAGCTTCATAGAGTGTTAATTATCACTTTATGGTATTAGCTTATACCTTTAAAGGAGCAATTCTCGCAAATATATAATATCTGAATAGAAACGGCTCCAAAGATTTTTATGGAATGTAGTCTGTCGGGGGTTTCGGGGATAATAAGTCGAACAACCTAAGAATTATTTCCAGAAATTTAAAAAAAAAATACCGAGTTTGCTCGATCATCCAGATACTTGTAAAAAATAAAATGACATTGCTATTTTTGTTTTTTTTAAATATATCACAATACCAGCAATTTCAATAATATTAGGTGATATCACTCAGCGTTTAACCAACACCGAAAAAAAAGGTTGAGCGCTAACATCATATACATTTCAAAATACTATGTTAAAAATTTACAAACCAATTTATGACTTTATTTTGAAAGCAGGAATGATTAAAATATCTCATTAATTTGATCAACGTCCTTAATAGTAAAAATAAGTAAACTGTCAAAAAATTATAATTATTTCAGAAGTTTATGATATAATATGCGTATACCTTTCTATTTTCTAGAAGACGAAGATATACTTGAGAGAAAGTTAAGCAATTCCAGCTATATATCATTTTCTTTGAAGTGGATTATTAATTTCAAACTCCCCTGATTTACTTCTGATGAAATCAAACGTGGTCCCTAAGACAATTTAAGTTTCTTTTGAACTTGTATAGCTTTACTTTAGAATACTATCTTATATTATAATATTTAGAAGTGTAAGTCACGATTATATATTTTATATACTAGCTGACACGGCAGACTTCGTACCGCCATTTATTTTGGTGAATTTTTTCTACCAAAAAAACTTGTTTCATTATTTATCCCACTGGTAAATACAGTCGCGGTCTAAGAAAATATAACACTTCCTTTTTCTTTTAATTTTTCTTTAAACCTTGTCCTGACAATAACAAACACATTAATAAAATAATTTTCTGATTTAGTGCAGTCGATCAAAAGTTATGCGCGTACATACATTTTGGTGATTAATATCGGATATATCTGTGTTCACGAATGGCAAAATCCATACTAATATTATAAATTGCACGTTACTCAGTCTGTCTGTTACGCTTTTACAGATAAACTA
Source organism: Hyphantria cunea (assembly GCA_003709505.1). Classification (NCBI taxonomy): domain Eukaryota; kingdom Metazoa; phylum Arthropoda; class Insecta; order Lepidoptera; family Erebidae; genus Hyphantria; species Hyphantria cunea. The sequence goes on along the minus strand of PKRV01000832.1, from coordinate 732,369 downwards.
TTGAACCTATAGGAGATCCTTTAAATCTTGAAGAAAGACATATGCTACTCATTACCGTAATAGTTGATATGGACGCGGGTGGAAGCTAGTTGTAAATAAATAACAGAATAATTTTTTTCATCGCCTAATCAAACTGGGATATAAAGGTTTCATCACAGAATCGTTTTCATGATCCTTCGCTTTCCGTCATTTACATCTTATATTCTTGTTCTGTCGACAAATTTGAATCATGGCCCCATCATAAGCCTACTTCTACAGACATTCAAATAGCGACCTTGTTTTCCGTCATTTAATAGCTCAGATTATTTTATTTTTATTTTATTTATACTTTATGCACATTAATAGTGACAAAGGTAGACTTAATGCCGTAGGCATTTATGTATACCATTTAGGGTGATGCAGAGTCAACACAAGGTAGATGCACAAAACTAAACATAAGTTTATATCATATCTGAATGATAAATAATTAAACCATAAATAGTAATTATATTAATATATATAATGAACAAGTATTTAAATACATACATTTACATACATATAAATACACATAAATACATAATATATACGCAATATAATTTTATATGGGGACATTACGATGGTATCAAGGTGGATCTGATAGAAGGTGTTGAAAATGTTTCCACAATAAGTGTTTAAAACGTTGCCTAGTTTTAGCCAACTTGATCTCGAGAGGGAGCTCGTTCCATAGAAGGACAGCTTGTACGAAGAAGGTTGAGTAAAGACAACAAAAAATCAGAGCGGTGAGTGGGACATTGTCGAAGCATATTGTTGGAAGACCTAAGGTATTTAGTGTGGTTTGAAAATACATACTGAAATTGAGTACTTAGGTAGGAAGGAGAGCTTGAAGAGAAGAGTAAAGAATAAAGGGTAGTTAACGCCCGTGTCTGTCTACGTTGGCGAATTGGAAGCCACTTCAAATGAGACCGATACTCGGACACGTGATCATATTTCTGTAAGTTGAATATGAATCGAATGCAATTGTAGAGAAGACGGTCAAGCTAATTGAGCAGATCTGCATTCTGGTCAAAGTAGCACACGTCACCATAGTCGATAATTGGGATTATAAGATTTATAATATATATTTATATATATTTTAATATATATAATTGGTATTACAGATTATCTGTTGCAGCAAATGTTTTGTTGGATACAAAGCATTTGTTTTCAGTTATAGTCTATTCCAAAGAGCATGGATTCAAAACACGATATTCATGTTTTATCTACTATGTTATTTAGTAAAAGTAAAAATTGCATAGATCTGCGAACAGTATTGACGTAGTTTGCTTAACATATAAAACGTCTTAAGTGCAGCATGCACTGTAAAGGAGGGAAAACTTTGTTGTTTTGAGGGTTTCAAACGAGTTACCGGCAAAGTGGGCCATGATTCAAGTTTGTCGATAGTACATTAATGATACTGAAGATAGTAATTTTGCAGAAATTAATATTATTAATTAAGGAATGTAGCTCTTTTACCTATCTATTTATTTTTACTCACTTAATACAGTTTAGATAAATTCCTTTTTCAATGAAATTGAAAGAGAAAATCGCGAGTCACCGGGAACCCTGTCCAAAAAAGCATCTTTTTTGTATTTATTTTTATTGATGGGGTGGAAAATCCCTTCGTATCTCCGGTTCTTCGGTTTAGTAGGTGTTGTTTCCACAAAAATTCAAGCCAAGTACCGGTTTGAGGTGCCTTGATCTAAGGAGGACCCGGACCATGTTATTTCAGGTCAACCAGAATCAACGCCACGTCTAGCTAGGCTCTATTCTGAGGGAAGCCACCTATTTCATATTGAAGAGGCAAGAAGTGAAAAAGTAGTCATCGATTTATTTTTACTCTATTGAAGCTAAAGTAGTATTCATATTTTAAATGTTACACAGATATTTAAACTCATCAAAACCTTAATATAGAAACACTATAACACAAAAATATTAATAAAATAGTTAAAGACTTACCTAAAGAAAAAATTAAACGTACATACCACGCCCACGGATGAAACCGCTAAGGAAGCAAAAATTCTCATGGTAACGCAAACAATTAATTAATTATAATGTTGGGATCGTTATTAAAACGATTTAAGAGACTTAAGGTTATTAAATTTACGGTCTATAGTGGTTTATAAGACATTATCGCACTTAATTATTCATGTAAACATAATTTGAAAATTAAAGTCTATTTCACCACAAAATTATCTAGTATTGAAAGATTATTGCAATATTTTTGATTGTAAATCTAAGAAAATATTAATTCCGATATATTAAATTGGTTAATTATTGGAAGACTATAAGAGGACTCCGTTATTTCGTTGTCGATCGTTATTAAAACAATTTAAGAGACTTAAAGTTATTAAATTTACGGTCTATAATGGTTTATAAGACATTATCGCACTTAATTATTCATGTAAATATAATTTAAAAATTAAAGTCTATTTCACCACAAAATTATCTAATATTGAAAGATTATTGCATTGTTTTTGATTGTAAATCTAAGAAAATATTAATTCCGATATATTAAATTGGTTACTTATTGGAAGACTATAAGAGGACTCCGTCATTTGCTTTGCTTTGATTTGATTTTATTGCTTTCAAGAAAACAGCGGGCAATTATTTATGTCATTAGGACTTTCATAATTTATTTGAATGTGACTGCAATATCATTTTTTCGTTTTTTATAGTTTCATCATTTTTTTATTATTTTAATGGAAAGATTACGTTGGCGGTACATTATATAGAAATAAAATGATACCTGTACTGAAAATTTTATATTTTCAACCTCTTTATACCTATAAGTTGCAATCACAATAAAAGTATAGTCTAGCAATATCAAAACACTTTAACAAGCAGCATTTATTTCTTTCAAAGTAATTGCTATTGAACAATATATTACTTTAACAGCCTGGAATTAAAAATCCAAGTTTACGCTGACATTATTGAAACTATTAGCCAGGTTATTGTTTATTACATCATTTTTATTGGAGTTTTAACACCGTTCAGCTGTAACTAAATATATTTTTACACGTAATACGATAATATCTAAACTTTTCATTAACATAAAAGAGAAGTGGAAAGGCCGAAAAAAGATACTGGCAAGTCGAACAATGAATGTATTTTGCCTCTTTATCTATTCAAGCAATTGAAAACTTATCCAGTCTTATCTATTTTGAGTCTAGTTTCATTATAGAAATAAAACTTTATCCACATTGAAAGTAGTGTCTAGTTTTTATTCGACTGCAGCGAAGCCAAAAGAAAGGTTTAATATAGAATATTTTGGCAGTCAACGTACGTCTGTATATTCCACTGTAACGTCTAAACTACTGAACGATTTTATTAAATTGGGTATCAATAGGTTTGTAATGGCCCAAGAGACATAGGCTATATGAATTTTATCAAAGTTTTTATATGGACGGGTTGAAGTTTTTTAAACTAATAGGTAGTACTACGCTTGAGAATCGTTGGTGCCCGTGATAGGCATAAAATTGCCTATGTAGCAGGTCACCAGGGTCCTCGCTCCAAACCAGATTATACAAAACGCTATGAATGCATTCTATGTAAACAAAAAATTAATTTGTTTAGTTGAACACTCACATACACTCGTAACTGCTCTTTCGGTCATTATCAATTAAATTTTAAAAAACAGGGTACCCTTGAAAAGTACTTCTCAAATATACCGAAATGTATTGAGAAATTTTATATAATTTTTATATGGCTGCTCACTTTATTTGCCCAGTAGCCGAAGTTCGACCACAATTAATTAACTTAGCTTAGTTATCTGCACTCCTCATCCACATAAACTTTAACTGTCTCAAAATTTTTACTCCTTCGTTCGCATAATTTTCATTAAAAGGGGTACAATATTTTTGCTCAGGTATTAATCTATAGATAGAAAGCAATGTAAAAAGCTAGTGTTTTACTTCTTTAGTGTCCTCTCTATAAAGTAAGTACTCAAAAGAAATGCCACAAACTATACTCTATTCAATAAATTGATCTTGAAGATTTAATTAAAACTACATAAGGATTAAGTATTTAATGCATAAGGGTTAAAAGCGGATACCGACTGTGGGCGCTATGTTAAACTTTGTAAGCTTCAAAGTTACACTTACGTAATACTGGGGATTTGCAATTACTTAAATATGTTGTCGACGTTTCAAATAAAATATTTTTTGTTACACTATACAAATAAAGTAATAAAAAATATGTCATTATTCCTTTAGTAACAACCATATGGATTCAAACGTTTTAAAATTACATTAAAGACGGCAAAGAGAATAAGCAAGTTCAACTTATAGGCTGTCTAAAAGACAGAAGTATTCCTAGATAGGAATTGCTATAAAAAGCTTTCGAGTCACCAATGTCGAAGAATGGTCTTTTTAAACTTTTAATACATCTAAAGGCTTGTATGAAAGGACAATCCTATTGTTCAGCTCGGCATTTGACTTAGAGTTTGCTTGAATCGCTAGAAATGTGCAATGTTCAATGATTTTCTAGCTACCCTCTATTCAGTGCACGGTTTTCTTTCTTCGTAAAAGGAGGGACTGTCGTCACTGCATTTCATGACCTGTTGTCCTGTCAAACAATATCCATGGTCGTGACTATTTTGTTTTAGATATACGATAAATTAGATTTTATGACATGACACCATTAGGGCATTAGTTTAAAAAGATTTTGATTCAAAAATGTGTTGATAGGTTGCGGAAAATCTTTGGGTGGGGCAGCACAGCACCGATTATTATGAGAGCCTTAAGGGATATCTAGCAATAACCATCTTTGTGCTGAGATGATGATGACCGTGTTTAACAGAAGTGTCCAAGACTGTGACAAATTCGTCACTGCCATTAAGGTGAAAAGATATCCAAAGTTAGTAAAACAAATATCTTACTTGTATTGAAACTAGTCTTAAATTAAAGTAGTCTAAATTACTTATTATATCATCAGCTTTCTGCCAGAAAAAGTTCCGTCAAACTTGGTTCAGCCGTTTCAGAGACTAGCCGGTACAATCAGAAAATTAAATAATGATTTAATGATGTAAGTACCGTATAAACTTTATATGCATTTAGTGAAGGGCTGCAAATTTGAAATCACAAACAGCCACTTCAACTTAATTTATTAGTATAAAAGTAACGTATAAAATTATATTTACGAGAACGAAGTAGACGTAAATGCGTATATTATACATTTATAATATACGTTTTTACATCGACTTAATGCTGTTGAGTTTCAAAAAGGCCTTTAACAATAACAGAACATGACATTGCTTAACCCAGAAATAACCATAAAATATTTCTTGCAGATCATTTCCGAGATGTTCAAGAAATATGATAACGATAGTTTCTATTCAAACCGCATCGGAAACCTCGATCGTTTTAATATCCTACCACTCCTTTGCACATTGCGAATAGTACAGAATCTGCAAAATATCTTAGTTACCGTTTCTTAATTTTCCCATATAAGAAACCGGACCTATTCAGGGCTGTAAAGAAGATTGAACTAATCTTGGCTGTTGGAGTATATTATAATTTAGGTATGATCTAATACTCACAAATTGCATCCCAGTATAGAAATAATAACCTAAGATAAAATAGTTATTATTGTTCGATGAAACGGTTTAAATTACTCAGTATGGTTTTACTACTTGTTATATATGTACATTATAACTTTACGTTTATTGAATATACATTTTACAATATATTAACTGTTAATAAATCCCGTTATTGATACAAGAAATGTATGCTAAAATATTCAATTAAAATTTACATATGTTTTACTGAAAGCAAGTCGTAAAATCGTTTTCGTATCTACCCCTAGGCGTTGGTCCTCGTATGATTGATATTAGCCGTTCAATACCTCGTTTATCAAGTTCGGGAGATTCGATTACAAAATTTTGTGTGATCGTCCCTGTTTCATAATATTTTGATATCAATTTATCATTAATAGTAAAAGAGACGCTGGAAAATACTGAAGAATATATGAAAAATATGACACATAAATATTAACAAAATTATCTAATATGTATTGAATGCCTTCTGCATTCATTAGTATCAGTATTAAATATTTTATTATTATTTGGCTGCCTAGGTGGCGCAGTGGTAGCGTATGCGACTGCTGTGCTTGAGGTCTCGGGTTCGATAAAAAAAAGTATTTATATACAAATCAGTTGTCTAGTATTCATAATATAAGCTCTGTTTAGTTTGGGACTAGATGACCTTAGTTGTTAAATGTTCAAAAATATTTATTTGATTATTTATCTGCATGTCGATGACTTTATGTTTGAATTAATCATATAAGAACAAGCTACTTTCAGGCAATGCATAACCAGGCTATTTCAGAAATCACAAAGTAAAATTAAGAGCGTATATTATGAATAGACTAACTGTCCTGCCACTCCGCCTGCATGTGTAATTATTTTAGTAGTGATAAGAAGCTTCCTTCAAAATCAAAGTATCGCAACGCCAAATTTCATTTCGAAAATCGGTGCAGCGATTGAGACGTAAAAGCGTAATATAAAGACAGAGTTAGTTTAGATTTTTTATATTAGTCTGGACTAGTATGAATTATTACTAATTAGTAGTAAATTGAATGTAAAACATGGGTTCGTGTCGATGTTAGTAAAATTATAAAACGAAAATTATATGCGTGACCCGAACCGTTTTCACGGCACGCTATCACAACGTGCCGCTATTTGACGTGTTTACGACCGCACTAATGCTATTTAATAAACGTATTGGTTTAAATATTAGTTCCTAAGGATTTATTAAAAAATAAATATAAATTTTTATGTAATCATAATTTTTTATCCCTTTCCGAAGTTTATTTGGATTCAGTTGTCTGCCGGCCGCCTACCCTGTTTGGGAATACAAACTTTTTGAGATAAGATCTGTATTTATGAGAGAGTAATAGAGCCAGGCTAGGCTAGCTACCTAGTAATACAAATACTGGACCAGAGTGGTCAGCGACCAGAGCCTTACAGAATCCCGTTGGTAAGCATTCCAGCGAGTGAGTAAGGAGGAACCAATCAAACGTTTGTATGTCTTGAGTTGCAATTCATTAGGTGACTCGCTTATTAATTTGACCCCTACACAAAATATGTATAAAGATTTTTTTTAAAAGACAACTCCCGTATTAGAAATATACATTCCTATGTCACGGAGATCTTTACAAACATACATGAAACGGACACAAAGTACACCCAGACTTAGAACAACAATTTATGGATCACACAAAATGTTGTCCCATGTAGGATTTGAACCCATAACATTTGGCGCAGTAGAAAGCGGTGTGGCGACTACTGAAACTAGGCAAACCATGTAGTATAAAAAATAAAAATTAGGATAAGGAATGCCGCAAGATTCAAGGTTTCGGAACGAAATTAAAATGACAGTAAGGCTGAAGAATCAACTATGACAGGAACGAAAAAAAAATTGTTTGTAACTAGTTTATTTGTTTTGGCCACCAAGCATTTTATTGTTGTGAAAACTATTACTACAAAATACTTATTGAAATCAACCGGCGTGTATGTTAGTTATGACAATAAAAAATAGCCGATGTCCTTCCCCAAAGCTCAAAATGTTTCCATGTTTATTTTCATTGAAATCGATGCAGTGACTTCGCTTGGCCGCAAAAGCGTAAAAAACATAGATACCACGGCCTCACAGAAAACCGGTGTGAAACAGCGCCTGCGCTGTGTTTCACCGAATGAGTGAGGATACCGGAGGCCCATCTCCCATGGCCGGCAACGTACTTGTGACGCCTCTGGTGTTGCGGGTGCCCATGGGCGGCGGTAATCGCTTACCATCAGTTGATATGTCTGCTCGTTTGCCTCCCATTCCATAAAGAAACGTAATAAATTAGAGTACCTTTTACATAGAAACAAGTCAAAATTATTTACGAAATACGTGTAGCAGACACCAAACAGCTTTAGGCATTAATATATTCCCGTTCCACGTCGATACTTTTATGCTTATTCCCTCCCTCTTTGTATTCTTATCGAAGGGTTGCCTAGATATCGATAATGTATTGACTCGAAGATTTCTTTCTGTAAAACGAGGATCAGATTAGAATAAAATATTGGAAGGAGAAAAAGCAATGTTCTATATAAATAAATTCATTTGATAATAGAACAGCTATTGGGTAGCAGTATTGTGGAAACTATTTGTATGTAAGAAAACATAATAACGAAAAAACGAAATCTAGATAATATATATATATTATAATATCATCGTCATAAACGTTTTGTTTCATTGAAATGATCTGGAAAAATAATTCAAACTACACAGTCATACATGTTTTTAACTTCCGACGCAAAAAGAGGGCTGTTATAAGTTTGACCTCAATGTCTGTGTGTGTGTGCGTCTGTCTGTGGCATCGTAGTTCTCAATCGGATAGACCGATTTCGATGCGGTTTTTTCATATGAAAAAACCGCGTCATTTCTTTGCGGTGGTTCTTAGTTATGTTTGGTTAGTATCAGCAGTGTAAGAGTATCAGCTCTTTTACAAAATGATGCAAGTCATTTTTGGCCTATGATTACTTGATAAGTGCGTGCGTAAGGAGTTTTTTATTTATTTATGTATGTTATAGCTTTTGTCCGTGACTCTACCGATATTTCGGTTATCGCGGTAAAAAGTAACCCATGTCCTTCCTCAAAAATCAAAGTATATTTAAGGCACATTTTATTGCAAGTGATGCAGTGATTTAGCCGTGAAAGCAGAACAGACAGACAGTTTTATTTTAGAATAAATAATATTAATATGGATACTTGTAACTATATAAACAAATCTTGGAAATCAAGGCCAAAACAATTTAATATCGACAATAATTGCCCATCCCTAGAGATAGGCTCCGTCAAAGAGTTTGTTTGTTTAGACTTCTCTACACTATAAGTATATATACCTACCAACCTACGTCTATATCTTTATGAGTAAGTCGTTACAATGTGCCTACTACAGACTTTTTTATATATTGACCCCATTCTTAGTAACATTTATTGAATAGGTATCATTAGGAGATATTTATTTACATACATTTTTCTAGGTGTTTATTCTTAGTTTTATCTACTTATTCGATCCATTTCATAAGTTGTACTTACGATGCTTCTTTATAGTTTATCGATCTTGTTTTTCTTGTACCTGTCTACCTACCTTTTCTTGTAACCTGTCGTTTTTTAAATTAAAAACATCAATTCCTTTGAAATTTTAACATTAATAAGATCTAGAAACATTCGTTTCTTCTTTCACCTTTTTACAGATAACCACATTTAATATAGATTTATAACTGATTTCCTCCCTGGGATGCTGTAAAAGCAAATTAAAATTTATATCAAGCAAACACAGTTAACATTCCCTAAAGTAGTAAGACACAAATATTTTTTTTTGTTTTATAATAGTTGCTACCAACTCCTTTCTCACTACTACAAAGTATTTTTTTTCAAAATTCAAATATTATATGTTACTGGAGTCGCTACATTTACATATAAAATTGCTGACTGACTCGTCAATGCAGAACCAAAACCGCTGGAGCACCGAAATGGGATGAGAGATGAGTGAAGTTATTTTACGAAAGCTATTATACATAATATTGTTTATTACTGCCTCGGTAGTGTAGTGGTAGCGTATGCGACCACTATGCTTGAGGTCTCGGATTTAGATGTTTTCTATCTATATGTATGTGTTTACAAAAAAAAAGTATACGTGTATTTATATCAGTTGTCTGGTACTCATCACACGAACTCTGCTTAGCTTGGGACTAGATGGTATTGTGCGTTAATTTTCCGAAATGTTTAGTATTATATTATTATTTGTTCAACTCAAGGTGGCCTATCACCGTGTTTTATTGTTTAAAGTGGGAGCATGCCAAGTGACAGCTTCAACTCCCTAGATAAAAAAGAGTTAATCAATCACATGAATCAAGTCGGCACAAAACATTATTTTCTAATAAAAATAAGTTTCAGTACTTCTTTTCTTATTATGCACTTAATCAATCTTTGATACTTGGGTCAAGTTTACAAATTGGTTGTCTGAAGTTGATATATCCATTGTAATTATCAGACAAAAAATACAATCCAATTATTTAAATAAAATATAGGTATAGAATAATATAAATCCAAAACGCAACTTCATTTTACAGCGTCCACAATACTACGTGATCATGTTTCCTGTGGTGAGGAACCTATCCATTTACTAGAATTAAAAGAACCTAAATCCCAGTATTTTCAGTTTGAATAATGAATCATTTGAAAGCAATCTGCTGATGAGGGATTTCAACTGAAATAAAAATCTATTTACAACGATGAATGATAATGGTATTGGGTTAAAAGCATTGTGAATTTACTAAACAAAAAAGTTTTACAGTGAGCGTTTGCCAACTTAATGGAGTGTTACAATCTATGCAAGTACCATTATGGATGACATATTGCCAAACCGGAAAAAAGTTTTGATGACATAGTAACGATTTATAAGTATAGGTTATAACTCATACACAAACTGTTAGGTTGATTTGTGTACGCTTTAAAAACTCAACAAGTTCTGAGCCCAATGAAATCCAATTTTGACATGATATACCTTAGTCGATTCATAAGTACTTGTTTTGGATGACAAGAGGCGTTAGTGAATTTAAAGTATCCATCGTGTATTACTGAGTCAATTGAATATTACTGTGCTAACGTTTGTGTAAATGGTTACGAGTAACAAACCGAAGCAATGTTTCGACCATTTTAAGCAAAATCCGCAGGAGTTAATACGTCAAGTTGTTCAGAGGTGAAGAGACGTTAAATAAGTAATAAGTAAATCTACTCCGAAGAAAGTATAGACAGTGAAATCAACCGAAGAAGTTATGCTTATTATATTTTGATATTTAAAGGAAAACTTAATCATCATCACCTTTCGCAGTCCACTAATTGGCCTCTCCAATTGCACGCCCTTTAGTTCGATCCATGGCTTCTCGCATCCAGCTCCTGCCAGCCGTCTTGCGCAAATCATCACTCCATCTGGCCTATGTACGTCTTACACTATGTGTGCCGAGACGCGGTCTCCACTCAAGAACTCGTTTACCCCAATGGTTATCGGTTCTACAGCAAATGTGGCCAGTTCTTAATCCTGATAAACTATTTACAGAAATGAAGAATATTAACTGGACAGTACAGTGAATGTTATGTAGACTCGATAAGAAATTGAAGGCGACACGGCTCTATTCGCCCAAAAAAAGATGTTACTTCACCATGACAATACACCATCGCCTTCATTTCTGGTTGTAGCCGCAAAATTGCATGGTATGCGCTACAAATTAATTCCGCACCCACCTTACTCGCTCTACTCGTCACTTTTTTTATTTCCCAATATGAAAACCTGTTTAGGAGAAAAAAGATTTACATAAAATGACGAGGCTGTCGCGGAAACAAGCCTATTGTTGTAGAAAAAGACTTAAAAGGAGACTGATATGTAAAAAGAAAAATGGTGCCTTTATTTTTAACACTGTTTTTATTCCTGCACACATATGTAATACATATGTTCTAAAAGGAGATATTAAAAAAAAAACACCGTGGCAACGTTTCACAGTGAATCGTGGCACTACTCAATTCTAAATAAAACATATGAAGAATGGATTTATATGAAACTCTGTAGTAATGCAGCTCACACATCAGAATAACACATAGATTACTTTTTTCTGCAATATCCAACATACACGCGGGCGGCCATACAGTGTCATTGTAATTAAAATCCTAGGAATGTAAAAACTATTAGTTTGTTTACTCGAATGTGCTAGTCGTAGTAGAATTGTGATAAATAGCTCATTTATCGAGAAATGCTAGTAGTTACATTATAACATTAATACTCCACTACGACCACGAGAGTCAAGTTTAAAAGTTTTTTTTTTGAAAAAAAAACGATAAAAATATAATTTAATTAAAAAACAAATACTAAATTGCGCGGGTCAGCTATTGAAATATAAATTTCTATCACCATATAATTTAATATAATAACATTAATACCCAACATCAACCACTGAGATCAAGTTTTAATGCTGTTTTATTAAAAAAAAACTATAAAAATTATTCCATTTAAAAAACGGATACTGAATCGCGCGGGTCAGCTATTGAAATATAAATTTCTATCACCATATCAGCTCGTAAACCACATAATTTATTCTGGATGAACAAATTGACGGTCGGGCCGATGTTATTATGGCTCTGAAAACTAGCTTTTATTATGTGTTAACGCTGTATGTGAATCTCTTATATCTTCGTTTACGTTTCAGTTTGTGGTTTGCGGTTTTAAAATAGTATTAACATTAATAACAAAAAATATTTTCTACAAACAATTAAATTTTATATACACACTCTAATTACGAAAGGGGTAGTCGGAATCAAATTACAGCATAGAGGTAAACCAGTTACAAACTAATGACACATGAAAATATTGCGCTAATGTTTTGAATGGCGACTGCTTCTGTGGCGCAGTGGTAGCGTATGCGACTGCAGTGCTTGAGGTATCAAGTTCCATTCCCGGGTCTGAAAAAATTTTTGTATGATCTGCAAGCATTTGTTTCGGAGTTTGTGTGTTTTCTACGTTTAATATGTATGTATTTACAAAAAAGGTATATATTACTTTATATCAGTTATCTAGTCTAGTACCCATAACACAAGCTCTGCTTAGCTTGGGACTAGATGGCGTTGTGTGTTAGATGTCCGAAATATTTATTTAATTATTATTTAGATTGATATAGAACCTGCCAAAGAAACTCAACCATGAAGCATGAGTATAATCGAAAAGCGGTGGTCACCATACTCATTACAAACAATTCATCATGGTACCGTTACTCATGCATACATTAGGTAATTAAAATACTCAAAATAATCAACATTCCTTTTTAAATAGGCATATTTTATCAATCTAGCAGTCAAAGACAATTATATTTTTTATTTCCTAGTCATTTCAGAGCGTTCTTAGTATTTCTTTGCCACCTGATGGTGTATGGATGACTCCCGGATCCTTTAGACATCTAAAAAGCATCTCACTATGTCGCTTTAGTCACCATGTTTCATTCTTTTTCTTTTTTTTCTTTTTTTTTTAAAAAAGACAGCTCCCACATTAGTAATATAAATTCCTGTGTCGCGGGGATCTTTACAAACATACATGAAACGGACACAAAGTACACCCAGACTTAGAACAACAATTTATGGATCACACAAAGTGTTGTCCCATGTAGGATTTGAACCCACAACACTTGGCACCGTAGGAAGCGGTGTGTCCACCACTCCAACCACTAGGCCAACCGTGTACTCAAACTCCACAGTGTCATTGTCCACACTTGAATTCTACACATTCTTTTCATAGGGCAGACTAGAGTCATTTTGGTAGCTTTCGGAAAAAAAAAAGAAAAATGCATTTATTCTACATCTTAAGAAGTGGAATATTAAGAAGTATTAAATAGATCACTCGATGTTATTATATATTCATTGTAATCCCGAATACTTACTTTTCTCTGTAAACATGCTTTTGTAACTGAATTCAAAGATAAATCGGCACAATGTCCCGTACTGTGCACGAGAGCCTGCGTCTGCGGACAGAGTTCAATTTCCAGTATATTTAATTCAAAGTTTTACTGAATTGTCAACAGATTTCTCAAATTGTATTGTATTTTACTCAAATACAGTACAATAAAATAACACTGAACTTGGACCATTTTTCGAAGAGGCCACTTAAATTATATTCTTTTTCCTTTTTATCACTCACGCATTAGGGATATAATTGTATCATGACTATTCAAATACAAATGAAACGGATATAAAGAATAACCACACTCAGAACGTCAGTAACGCATGCGACTGCCAATCAAGAGGTCTCGCAATCGATTTCCAAAAATGTCATTTTACTTCTGTATTATCAACTTGTCTTTAAAATATGAACTTATAGATATATATATATATATATATATAGGCACATAATTCAAATGATTGCTGTGAAAAACGCAAAACAAAGATTTTTTCATCTTGTCTAGGTCAAAACTATTCCACAACTGCTAAGGTTTCTATCTCATTACATGTTTTATTTATTTTACTTAAAATTATCAATGCTAAGACTTATTTTATAGCACAGAAAGACAAAACGAGCAAATGGATCTGCCTATTACCCACCGTGTCGGTTTTCGTTGATATCATCACTCACGTCAAATATAAGTTGGAATATGGCTCTAAATTCTACTTTTAGTTTTTGTTTTAATCTCTTAGATTTATAACATCTCTATGAAAAGTTTCAATGAAACTGGCCTTTTAATAACCTTTATAATGAAAGGTCAAAAGATAACTCTTTATGTTATACGATTTATTTTCCTTTTAAACTTCACTTATCAGTCCTAACGTCCTAATTTAAAATATTTTCGCCTTCAAAAGGTCTTAATGGATTAAAAAGGTAAAACGCCTCAAAATTCCGTCGGTAAGTGGAATTCCGCACATTTTCGTCCTCATCCCCTTTATTATTGTTCATTTCATCAAATACCGCCTGCCTGCCCCCCTCGCTTATTACTTGAGAGAGTTTTCATTTAGCCTGATTTCCTTTTTTTGTTACGTCTAAAGTCAGGACCTTTAGTATAAAATTTCAGATTTTTCGCTCCTTATAACTTACCAACGTCTTGTAGCAACTGATTTATTTAAAATTTCGTACTTAATATTATAAATTCGAGCGGTTGCTCTTCTGTGAGCTGGTATTACCCCGGTAGAGCCGACCCGTTCATGCTGAAATCAGCGTTGCTCTACATTTTTTTAGAACCTATCTACCTAATAAAGTATTTTTAAAGTGTTATATTTAGAAATGTTATTTCACTAACATGTGTGTCATGCATACATTCTTGATATCACTTCTTAAAAGAATTATCACATTATCAAAGGTTGAATCGGAATGATATTGTTAGTATGCACAAATCAGGTCCTTCAAATTTATATTTTATTATGTATATATTTGTAAGACTATTAACGAACCTTTGACAATTAATAATCAATCGTTGACTTACTCCAAAGGATCCAAAAGCAAACACAACCAGAGAGATTTATTCATGGTTAGAAATAAATATTCCTAATCTTTCAAAGCAGGTCAGTAATCAATCGCCGCTTTCACTGTCCCCATTTTACCCTTCCAAAACGGTGGCATACCTCATAAATTACCAAACGATCCCCATATAACAATAGAAACATTCCGCCCTTGAGGGGAAGGCCGCCTTAAATGGACCACTCCGTATATTTTTATTAAGGTTGAAATGATAGTTCCCGGGTTTTGTTTGTTAGAATCTTTTGTATTCATTGTCCATTCTGTAGTGGCCGGAACAGCATAATATTGTGATATAAATATAATATTAATAAGAGCCCGTGACTTCATAAAGAGAATATTAATGGGCATTTCTTTTTTATAAATAAATTTATTTCGTGACCTTGCGGCATTCCATGAAGTTTAATATTGGTACAACGCGTTCTTGGCAGTATAAGAGAATACTGTCATCAACTGATATGATATTTTTCTGTGCTATACATTTTGTTGCGCAGTATCTTGGGCTATTAAATTAAAAGTAGTGTGCCAGAGAAGCATACTGTCATTAAATATTATGCTACTAAGACTGTGAATGCTTATGCAATAAAAACTAACGTTAAATTGTCGGTTAAACTTTATTTTCATAGAAAAGTATAGTATATAAGTGTATTATAATATTATAAATAAATCTACGTTACAAAAACTTTAAATCTAATATTTTTTGTGGCTCTGAGCGTTATAACTTTTAAATGTAGGCTATACTATATTTTCTTTCTTAGTTCTAAAAATTAAAATGCCCAAGAGCTCGAAGGGTAGTTTCCGAATAGAATTCATTGTATCCTACAATATATTAATATAATTTAATCAGCAATATTTTAGTAGCTAAGTTAATAAAAAAATGCAGTTTTTATGTAAATAAACAAATAATAAAAATATAAGGAGAAACAGTGTTAAACAGCTTACGGACATTATTCGTGATGAGATCCCCATCAGAATTTGATAAGGTGTAAAAATAGTTACTGGTAGTAAAATCAATATGTCACCTAACAAAATATTTTACGAGGAAAGGTCTACGAAGTAGTATAATAACAAGTTTATTTACAAAAGGACGAGCTATGTAGCGCCGCGGAAAATAATTCGGCTGCTAAAATAGAGGTATTGAGTTTTTTTCTATTCGTTGCAAATATTTAAATATTGCTTATGTTTACTTTGGCTATTTAATATCCAAAGCAAACATAGGTAATATGCAAATATTTTTTGACCTAATTTCGTCTCAATTTTGTTTTTGTTAATTCGCGAACAATAGTGTGGGTTACATGTTCATTACCTCACATATTTTGTTATATCTAGTTAAGATTTTAACATATAACTGTTTTTTGTTCCCAATAAAGAAAAATAAAATAAATGAAAATATTAACAGTGCATAGTAATAGCTCCATTTGATTTTATGAAGAAATATTTGAAAACGGGACGATTTCTGTGACAATTATTAACAAGTGAAAGTAAAAACTTGTAATACTTTTTAAATAAGTTGTTCATACTGATCCATAGACAATTCATTCATTAAAATTGGCTCAGTATTTAGCGCTACGGTGAAATACAAAAACATAGAATATCTTCTATGTTTTGTTAATAGAGCCACGCTGATTCCAGCACGAACAGGCTGGATCGACATTGCCCTACTACCCTCACATAAAAACCCAACCAAAAATGACGAATGAAATGTCCTCAATTCCACGTGAAAGTTTTAAGGATAGCAAACAAAATTAAAGTGCCTCTATTATATATATTGTACAATTAATATGTTAAAAATAATATTATTTAAAATAATTCTTGACCCTTACAAAATTTTCTTCCATCCCCATCTTCTATGCCATCACTATCTTTAAATAATGAAGTGATTATGGTGATGGTAAAATTGTCAAAAGAAATAAAAATTATTTCATGATCTCATTAGACATAGATGTATTGACGGTTCTAATAATTTCAAACAGTAAATATAGAGACATAATTGAACAATATTAAACATCCATAACATTGGTATTACTAGCTAGTCAAATATATTTGACTCAATCAGATTCGTTTAAAAAATTTCGTTAATCATTTTAATTCCTTTTTCTGTATAGCTTATTTAAAATCTATTAATTAAGAGTCTCTTCATATTCCCTATTTTTATATTATCATTAATTTATTTATTCAATTAAGGAGAACAAACAGATACTTGTGTGTGTACTTTGTGTCCGTTTCATGTATGTTTGTAAAGATCCCCGCGACACTTTTACCTTGAATTTATGCATCGCTCAATTATAGAAAATTATGGATACGTATGTATGTACGTAGTATTATATAAAATCATAGTCAAGACTTCGGAACAAACAGCAAAACAGACATTATTTTCAGACCATTTAGATAAACCTTATTATATACGACTCACAACATCTGTAACTTTTGGTAACTTTTATTCGTGACCTTACGCAAAGAGATCGCTACCCCGGAGACTATAAACAGTTTTCGTCTGCGTTAATGGATATTTTGTCAAAGGATTTAGATTGATTTAGAGATTGCTCTTTCGAGAATAGTTTTTATCTTCTAAACGAAATATTGCTTTAGCAAAACAAGACGAACTTACATTGAATTGGTTGTATGAATAGAAAAGTATGTTAATTTCTAAGGTTTAATTGTATTACTAACATAAAAGGTGTATTTAAAGGTACACATTAATTTATCGTAAGCTATGTCAATATAGATAAATAAAATAGAAGTGTGTTTGTAATTCCTAATCAACAGCGTTTCACTAGATGCATATAAAAGTATTTAAGGTAGTTATATAAAAAATAAATTATGTCTATTTGTTCCGGATAATTTCTCCTGAAAACACAAATAAATAGAATATGGTGGAAATCCATTTTGAGGCAAGCTAAGAAACTATGAGCTAAAATTAAAAACACAAACACTTAATCGAGTAATCATGCTCCAAAAATGCCTTACATCATTCGGAAAAAAGTTGGTAATCTTACGTTGCTGAACTGATATTTACCAAATATATGTAAGAACTACCACAAGGAAACTGGCTTTCAAATAAAAAAAACCGCACCGAAAAAAACCGAATTCGGTCCATCCGTTTGAGAGCTACGATACCACAGACAGACACACACACACGGACATCGACGTCAAACTTGTAACACCCCTCGTTTTGCGTCAGGGGTTATAACAGGAAGGTGACATATACTCGTTTATTTAAGTATCGTTTTAGCGATATTAGCTTCTGGGTAAGCAAGGATGATTTCTATTACGGACTGTCATAATCGGATTAAAACCAATACATTTCTCTGGCTTAATAAATGTTCTCAAACTTAACAACAAACTGCGAAATTTAGGCTTATATTTTGCCCTTGCTTATGGGCCAACAAATGAATTCCCTTAGTCGTTAACATTCATATTTTTTTTCTAATATTTGACCCTCAAAGATGTATATCTATCTAAGTTTATCACATACCAATTCCAAAATATCTTGTCACTACAACAAAGATCAATTAAACCAATGTTTACTAATTAGTATATAAAATGTTGTTCTGTTAACAAATTTCTGTGGGCGGATCACATTGCTTATAGGAACGATGGTAAAGGGGCCATAGAATTCTTGAGTGGCAACTGCGTATTGAAAGATACAGCGTTGGTAGCCCACCCCTCTAGGTGGTCCAAAGACCTGGTCAAAGTCGCAGGAAGCCGTTGAAGTACAGGACCGGCTGCTGTATAAAAAGTAGACATAGGCCTTTGTCCAGCTTCTTTTGGGCGTCTTTTGGCTGATGTGATGTATGAAATTTAGCTGATTCTTGTTGATATTTAGGAATCCTGTGAAATCGTAGTTGACTGACACGTTTTGCAGTTACTTTACGAATAAGCTAAATAATATTTCCTCAATTCATAATAATTTAGCCAAAGTAGGTAATTGCCGCATCTATTTATTTAAATTGGATACCGTCAGTCGGGCACCGGACACGGTGTAATGTTTAATTTCCTTTTACATTACGTTCAATCGAAACTTATTGTTAAACAGTAGGAAAACCATAAAAATCATCCATTTTGTGTGATGTGTGTGTTATTATAATGATTTGCGGCTACATTAAAATATTATAGGTTGATAAATAACCTAGATTAGAAGTTATTAATATCCTGTCGTCAAAATATTAGTTCACTTTGAAGTAACCAGGAGAGGTATTATTTTATGGCGAGTATTAAATATTTATTTATTATTTATTATTACTTTATGCACATTTACATGCATCGGCGGACTTAATGCCTAAGGCATTCTCTGCCAGTCGACCGATTGAGCGATGCAGAGATAAAGTGAGGTAGGTGCACCTAAAAGAAATTATAGCTATAGTGGTAGATTTATATAGATATATGGTTTTCATGAATACTATAATAAGTTTAAATTAGCATAAATATATACACACACACACATACACACATACACTTACACATATTATACATATATATAACAAATATATACAGTAATACATACTTAGACATACATATATATTTATTACTATAGGATACAAATTTATTATCCGATGACTAACTAAGACCCTGCTGACTCCGCCAGTTCAGCCAGTAAAAGCTCCTTTATCTTGGATTTAAAAGTATAACGGTTTCTAGCCGTTCTGACCTCGAGAGAAAGCGCATTCCACAAGAGAACAGACTGGACAAAGAACGAAGAGCCCATAAAAGAAGTAGTGTGTGAAGGACAAAGGAGGAGGAGATTGTTAGCAGAGCGAAGGTTTCGGTTATGGTTATTGCATAAAAGTTGAAAATGTGTTCTTAAATAAGTCGGAGAAGATGAATTGAGGATAGTATACAAGAAAGTGAGTGCGCGCATTTTTCTGCGCTGACGAATAGGTAACCAACCTAACTGGAAACGAAAACTGGAAATGTGGTCATACTTACGAAGATTAAAGATGAATCGAATGCAGTTATTAAGAAGACGATCTAACTTGTTGAGAAGATCTGCATTCAGGTCGTAATAGCACACGTCACCATAGTCGATCAATGGGAAGATAAGAGATTGCACAAGCGTTGTCTTAGTTTTCACGGGCAGAAAGTTTTTTAAGCGATATAGTGCTCTGAGTATGCCCGTAACCCTCTGGCATACGTAGGTGACTTGATCGCGCCAATTTAGAGTACAGTCGAGCTGTAAGCCTAGGTCTTTCACTGTTTGGCTAATAGGTATAG
The DNA here is from genome assembly GCA_003709505.1 of Hyphantria cunea. NCBI lineage: Eukaryota > Metazoa > Arthropoda > Insecta > Lepidoptera > Erebidae > Hyphantria > Hyphantria cunea. The sequence goes on along the minus strand of PKRV01000832.1, from coordinate 712,113 downwards.
TAAAACCGTTCATTATAATTTTAGGGAGCGTCTCGTAATCGACTCTGTCCATTGAACGCCGACTGCCGATTAGTATTGCCTGAGACTTTGTCGGGTTAACTGTTAATCCGAATCTCGTAGACCAGTTCTCAATAGTCCTAAGATCATTGTTGATTCTATCTATGGCCCCTGTTATATCATCAACATTTGCCTGAGAGTACAATTGCAGGTCATCGGCATACAGATGATACGCACTGCGAAGTTCATGAGAAAGGAGATTAATAAATACCGAAAAATATCGTTGCGTACTAAATATTGTAGAATTCTAAGAGAGTTAACAGTACGTTTCTTTGTGGCTATAACCTTGATATCTATCATCTTGTATATATTTAGATTTATTATTGTCAAGAATATATGACAAAATCGAAATTTAGTTATTTTTATTTTATCCTTTCTTCTCCACATCGGATTTGGAAACAAGCACATACTCTCTATGTAAAAGTTTATTAAATAATTCATACCTACACAAGTACGTAATTAAGTAAGAAAAATAGCAGGTGTTCATTGGCGGCTTGTAGTCACTTTCCTTTATCAGACATATTTGTTCGTTTGTCGCGTATATCAAAAAAATAAAACTTTTGTGTGTTTTTCGTAGTCGGATAAAAATATTTTTTTTTTGTTGTCGGGATGTAATATCTCTTCGGATCTCCGGCTTCTCGGAGACTGATGAACCAGGTATCTGGTGATTCCACTAAAAACCAACTACGGCGCCCTGGTATGAGGAAGACCCGTACTATGTTATTTCAGGTCGGTCCCAGGAATAACGCCGCGTCTATCCAGACTATATCCTGAAGGAAGCCTGGGCTTCCCCATGCCTGCTGCCTGGTCGTGTTTTGCTCTAGCGGTTAACGTGCGTAAAGCTGTCGGTCCTGCGCTTAATCTCTCCCCGATTGTGTCGGTTAAGAGTGGAGGAACAGTGTGTGCACCTGTTTTGGCGCACACACTTGTGCACTTTAATAGATCCTGCGTAGTTGACTGGTCTTCGTTGAGACTGGCTGCAGTGGCCTTAATCAGCTAAGAGAATATTATATTGCGGTCTCCCTATCGCTGGTGGCTGACTAACGTCGCCGCTGATGTTGTCTATGCTCGGTATCGGCCCTCTCCCGATCCCGTTCAGTGGTCTCCTTCTGGAGCATTACTGCCTCACAGAAAGAGACCACTGTGCCCCAGCCGTCCTCATTCACCAACATAGCAGCAATAATTGCTGGCGGGGACAGGTCTCGTCCGATTTGACCGACTAGGACTTCGCTTTTAGTCGCCCACACGGGCAGTCCTCCAGCGTATGCTGGGCGGAGTCCAAGCCGCCTGCACAGTGGTGGCATTTTATCGTCTCGTCGCTTCCAATCTTGTTCAGATATTTACCGAATCAACCATGCCCGGTGAGTATATGCATCAGTCAGTAAGAAACGCGACCTTCCTGCCTACCTAACCAAAATTCAAGATCCAATTCTGCAGCTGCTCCAGCCGCGCGCTAATTTGGCAAGGTCTGTTGGTGAGCGTTTTGCGGGTTTTGCCACATTTCGAGCTCGTCCTGGTCTTCCTCGCCCTCACTCCGTCGAATGGCACGAGACTGATCAAAGACGTCCACGTCTATATCCACCAGGATATCAAAGGGCAGGAGGATAAATATGGCTTAAGAAAGTTTAACCAATGGTATAAAAGAGAAAATATTAATTCAAAACATTAAATAATTTTAAGAAATATATACCTAATATAAAAATTTACCAGGATACACTTATAATAAGTGAATGAAACCATGAGGTCATACTATCAACTTTTTCGGTGCTACCAATTTATTACAAGACGAATGAACAGCGCTCGGTATATAAAACTATTGATCTTCGTGTACTCAATAACTTTGTCCCAAACCTTTTGTATTAGTTATATTGTTTACTCTAGAACCTTCGCAAAACCGTGTAGTAATATGTAAGAGTTCTAATATTAGAAAATATTATCTTGGGCACTTGTTTAAGTTAAGTTTAGTTTTTAAAATTTTTAGGATTTATTTTAAAGTTTCAAATCAAAAGTAACCATAAATCAAGATCAGACATGTACGCTGATCAAACATACATATCTTTGACCGGCAGTGACATGAATATTCTTTTCATATCAGTTTTTTATTTAAATAAAATCCACCCACGCTTCGGCATGAATGGGCCGGCTCGACCGGAGTGAAACTACGGCCTCACAGAAAACCGAGGTGAAACAGCGTTTGCGCTGTGTTTCATCGAGTGAGTGAGGATACCGGAGGCCCGTACCCCAATCCCTATCCCCCAAAGGCCGGCAACGTACTTGTGACACTTCTGGGCATTCCATGGGCGACGGTAATCGTTTACCATCAGGCGATACGTCTGCTCGTTTGCCCCTTATTAAGTAAAATATTTTTTTTTTATAGTTTAATTTTCGTTAAGGTTTAGTTGGCAGTCAATATCAAAATAAAATACCTAAATCAGTATAAAATAAATAACATGGAAATCAATACGCGAAATATTATGAGAATGCATTGGGTAGAAATAGAGATCAATCTGGAAAATCAATCCTGAGCGGTACTTTTACAAAAAAATTATTGGCTGAATTTGATACGAAATGTATCAGATTTTTTTGTCTCTTACGGAGTTTTCCTAATTATCTTGGGAGTGAAAATCACGTTTACAATACGAGGAAGAACATTACGATAAATAGCCTGAGATGAAATCGATACAGATACTTTAATGGCATTCGATACATCGTGACGTATTCCTATGATCTAATTTTTCCCAAGAACTTACATTTACACCTACATCGTATCTCTACAACAAAAATGCCCTGGCCACTATTGTATACAACCTTTTCCGTAACAAATGAATAGACTAGCTAGTCCAAGCGTAAATCGTGTACTGGAGCGTGTCATTGACATCGTTACAAAGCAATTGTGGTAACAGCTGACAACAGAATCTTCCGGTGACGTGAGGTGTGACTGCAGGATTGTGGTCTAGTATAGATGTGTCTGCTGTCTACAATTTTGTATGATATATGTATTTATTTTTTATTGTACAAATTGAAAATACAAGTATGAACAAAATACAAGGAAGTGTCATGTACAAAAGGCGTGCTTAACCCAACATTGAGTTTTCTGCCAGCAACGTTGTGTACATGTTTAATGTTCATTGGACTTTTATTTTAAAGTTGGCTAATATTTAATCTAGGTAAGATTTTGTTGATGGTTCATGAACTGTTAGTCGTTTTATACATAGTAAGTAATCTGATCTTTTGAATTTTAATCGGCTAAAAGTTTATGTAACAACTCGATCTTCACATTTGACTATGAAACAAAAGTAACATCGATTACGTGACAAAAACTCAGTTTATGTCGGTTATTATGATTCAAATTTTCAAATACTCTTTTAGATGCTTAAATTTCACTAACAGCAATGTCTACTTCATCCTAGTTTAAAATCTAAATCTGTTACCAAGAAGCAGAAATCTTTCAAACCCATAGCATTTTCCATATAACAAAAGCCAATCGATACTGAGTTTCAATAACATCAACCATTAATCTCGTTGGTATTCTCCACTACATAAAAAGTGTTAGTATTCAGATAGAAATTTTGATTGGCATCAAATTTAAATGAATAATTAAATGCACTTGAATAAATAATACTGAATAAACCTGATCTACTCGACCCCCGTGGCAATTCACTGCAATGTCGCTTGCCTTATTTCCATTCAATCGGAATATTCGCCGTATAAATATATACGTATTTATTCGAATGTTATAGAAAACGATAAAACTGTACTATTATTGTTTGCCAGAACAAAATTTGTGACAAGTTTTTAATATTTGTCCTCTGTATTTTTTAAACACAAAAATTATTCTTAAACGAAAACATGAATTTAGTCAATAATTCTAAATTATAGTTCCAGAATATTTGGTTTATTGAAAGTTCACTTTAATAGAACGCCTTAATGAGATTTTGTTTCATTACAAAATATTGTTAACAAAAACAATGTCCTCCCAACAAATTAGCGGAATGATGAAATATGGGTGAGCTATTTCATTGAACATTATTGTTTTAATTAAAACGTTACGGAAGACTTCTACACGTTGTATAGTAAATACTAATTAAAGTTAATTAATTGTGTTCTGTTCTGGGAATATTTTCTCATCTTTGAAAATGTAATATACTATAGCTTGATTGATTGAGTGTTTAGCAGAATGTCCGTGTCCGGGAATTTTGGAAATAGAAAACAAGAACCATAATTCGGTAATCGACGTTCTACGTTATTGCTTCACTATAACAGAGAGTTTACATTGCTTCACAAACTGTATCAACACTTATACGTTCATGTATATTACTTAAATTATATACTAAGAAACATAAAAATTCGATTATTTCAAGTGAATATTTAGTTGTAATATTCCAAATTTTTTGTCCTGGTTGCCGATGCCGAAATCTTTGTCTCTTGCGGTGTATCCAATGGTTTGTATTTTTGATATTTTTTTTGATTCAGTACTATACTTAATAACTAAGCATATTCGAGCTAACATATCTTAGATCGTATTTCGATAATTAGTACGTGGAAAAGTACATACTAAATTGTTTAAAGGCTATGGAATGTGTTTTTAAGTTACTAAAAAAATTGTCGTTCAACAAATTGTAAACACTAATTATAATAGTACGTATTGATATAACAAAATGTATAAAACGTGTAACTAACAAAAGATACAAACTTAATAAGACTGAGCGGCACATCGTCCTGGTGCCCTCCGTACCACTTTGTGCCATCCACCATGTTGCATCGTGCGATGGAACTATTTAGTACAAATACTTTGCTCATTCTGACCTATATCTCATTTTGCTCGAGTACTAAATTTCAAATTCTTACTTAAAGTCTGTAGATTGAAGTTCTTAAATACACCAAAAAAAAATTAAAAAGAAACCAGACGCTACGTTATAACGTAAAAAACTGCCAAAAATATTCCCCTACCTTTTGGGCTTGCTGTAGTCGGGTACAATAGTAAGTCTTAGCTTAAGTGATTCACACACTGCGCCATCCTGATACACGTTTACACAAGCTAAAATTAAAAAAAACCCTACGCAAACACTTAATCTAGTAATCATATGACAAAATGCCTTTCATAATTTAAGAAAAGAGCTGATACTCTTACTCTACTGGACCGTTATTAACCAAACAGTTAAGAACTACCGGAAGGTAATTGGAAAAATTAAAAAAAATAAGAGTCGTATCGATTCGGTTCATTCCTTCGAGATCCACGGTACCACAGGTAAATACATGCACACACAGACATCATCAAACTTATAACACCCTTCTTTATGCATAGGGGGTTAAAAAAGAGGATCGAAGAAAGGCAAGTGAAAATTCACCTATTCATAAATTCTATATATGGAAAGTTATTTTGAATGTTTATGCAGTAATTGACCCGCTCTTGAGCCAAAATAAACGTTTAAAAGATTGTGTCTATTATTATACTCGGGGGAGGTGTTTCCTAAAATGGCACAGGAGTGACCTTTTCAATGGATTTTTGGCCGCTAGCAATTTGGCTAAGTTATGACTTTAAAACTTCTAGAGAAATGTAAAAGCTGTAAATTATCATAATTTACACCTATTTGTATATAATGTATCAAAAATACTTCTGTTTATTGGAACACTGAATATTGGACACAGGGATTTTATAATGTAGAGAGGTAAACGTATTATATTTCGAATACCTAGCAGAGGAATAATTGATATAGAGATGATGTCGTGGTTCTCGATGTTCATGGCGTCGTTTTAATATAGACATAATGAAACTCTTATGGCACACTCATGTATTTCTATTACAAAAGTTATCAAAATCAATTGGGAAAATCGAGTAATCGATGCAGTTATTATTTATTTAGATATTTTTGATGGATCAGAAATATATGTTTGTGTCTTCTTTCATTTGCTATGTCAAACATCGAGAACTTTAACGACGTAAAATATATTAAGAATATTAATTTTCATAAAATTTAAACATCTCTTTATTACTGCGTGAAGCAAAAACTTTGAACCCTTTTTAACGAAAATTATGCAGAGGTAGGAAGGAGTATGAAATTTGACACAGTTAAAATGTATCGGAAGAGGAATACAGAAAGCTAAAAATTATGGTTGTATTTCGATAACTGGGCTACCTGTACAAAATAAATGAGGCAGGTGTTACTATATCATAAAGCTGTACTAATATATTTATCATTCACACCTTTACTACTAACGCCATCTGTTAGATCACTAAGGAGTTATTGTCGATTCAAATTTAATTATGTTACATGTAATTTTATTGGATACTAGCTGATCCAGCGAAATTCGTATCTAAAAACTTGTTGTAATAATTGAACTAAAAATTACGAAATAATTATATAATTTAGTGCAGTCGATTGGAAGTTAAGCGCGTACACACATTTAGGCGATTCATTTTTATTTATATAGATTTGTAAAATTTTAATGAACTGTCTCAGACTCAGTTCTTATTATTTATGTACCTAATTCACAAATTGAAACAACTAGTACAGAATTGTTGTATGTTGGATTTTTTCATAACTCATACGTACGTGTGATTCATTTTAAGGATTTTCCTAGACTTGCTTCTAAGTTTTAATTACCGGTGAAAGAGACAACTACAAATTTACAGTACATTGACTTACTATAATTGTAAGAGTACATTTTCAAGTATGCTTTTTTTGTAATGTAAGTTATATTTATTTCTGCCGGTCTTGAATGCTAAGATCTTCCAGTTACCGCCAATAAAGTTACTGGGTTTAAAGTCCTTAATAGCTTCAAGAAATGAATGATACGCCTGCGCCCTCGATGATATTACGATAACAGCTTTCGACTTGACTCATAATAGTCCTTATAATCTAATGTCACAATAGACAATGAATGGAATTGTATGTTCTCAACAATAGCATTCACATTTTAATGATACTCAAGCAAAATACAAATTGTTCCAGAAAATGATTGTCATCCCAATTAGTTTTCGCATGTACTAATTGTAATTTAATTAACAGCTCAAACTTTTGTATCTGTATTGTAAAAAGTTATATTGCTCTTATATTCTGTTCCCTATGTTATTTTTATGTATATGCCAGCCAAAATATCTCTACTATGGAAAGCATAAGTGGTCACCATACTCATAGCGAATGCAGACAATGCAACAATGCCACATAGTGACCAACACCATGGTGGCCTAGGGGTGTTTCTGCATCAGTGGCTCTCCAGTCATGCACTCAACTAAACACGACAGTACGAACGCTGTCATTGTACGTTGATCTTCTTTGCGAGGGTAGCCACGGTGGAGCCGGCCCATTCGTGCTGAAATCAGCGTGGCTCTATTACCTTGCGATTTATAGTAAATTAATAGCCGTGAAGATGGATTAACAATGCAGAGATGCATGTCACCTCTCCTATTCGTTCTGAGAGTTTCGTAAGAGTTTTCTGGTTAAACTACGTATTGTAGGCTAAAACTTATTTTCTAAAAGAAGGTCTAAAGTCTGTAGTAGACTATCAAAGGTTTTTGGTTATGATAGGTAATATGATATTATGTTTAAATTTGTACCAACCGCATCGACAAAAAATTAATGTATGGGTTTCATTCATAAGTTAACACAAACATAATATTAATGAGAAAAATACTGAAACGGTACACAGAGGCATGTCGAACACCTTAATTGAGTACTTAATTGAGTTACAACTAAGACTTTCCGATTGCTGTTAACTGCGCATCAGATCAAATGGGAAAATTTTATGACTAAACCTTAATTATTAAAGAAAAATTTTAGACTTTGCAAAGGAAATTGTAGGAAAGAGATATTGGAAAAAAAAACTACCTATTACAAAAGAAAATCTATATAATTAAATTTGCTAAATAATTATCATTAGTGAAAATACTCTTCCAAAATTATTAATGGGTAAAAATATCTTACGAGTCTTTCTAGAGAAGACAGTAACTATTTTAGTATCATAAAATACATTCTTTTGTCTCGTGTTGTTAAACGGTACAATATTTCTAAAATAATTAATGCGAACAATTTTAATAAGGAACGTAATAAATTGTGATGGTATTCATTCTACGAAAATTGTTGGTAATTAAAACCGAATCGTTTTTTATATTAAAGTTTTTTCTTGAAATATGAATAAAGTAAGTTAGATAAAAAAATATCAAAGTAATAAATAAAATAAAAAAAAGTTAAAAACTTTACTTTGAACACATAAATAAATTGTTCCACATATCAATGGACCTCGTTCTTTGGGCTACTTGTTAATGATCTGCTTAGTAATAAACATTAATTTTGACATAAGTACTTTTATTTTATATATACTCCTGTTGTGACTTTTTTTCTAAACAAGAGTCGATAAGAATATGTTCCAAAAAAGAGATTATGTTAAAAGCATCTCACTAGGCCGTCATATTGTGAGTCGCAGTGCTGCATTATCGGCAATGAGTATGATACCCCCACGCAGAGTAAAGTCACTTTAACAGGCTTCGGTAAAAAGTACCCATACCTAAATGACTGCCCACGACCGGGATGGTTGGTATCCCTTGGGACGAGACCTTCGTTCAACCATGGACAGGGACAGGTTGATACCAAAATACCTAACTGGGTTGTAATTCAGAAAATGATAAAAAATACTCTTTTGTTTCAGAACAATGAACGATCTGAAAACGAAGCGAGAAAAGATGAAGACACAACAACAGTAAAAAATGCATTGCAAAACTGAAAAACTTCGAGTCGAGAGGGTGAAGAAGAAATTTTACGATAAAATTTGAATGAAATATGTTCATAAGCAGAGTTTGTAAGGCTAAATTAATAATGTGTGAAGAGACAGATATACAAAGTACAATCGTGAGTAAGGCTGGCGGTCGGATTGTCAGTGAAACGGAGATAAAACGACCGAGATAAAGGTAAGGATGACAAATATTTTACTAAAATCATGCATTTGCATTTTTATCTTAACAAACAGAAAAGGATGAGGTTGTTATTGTATATTTTTTGTTTAAGAAGACTTCTCATGATACTGGTTTTCACTATTCTTGTTCAAGTATTAATACACGAAAAAATTGTATCCTTAACAATATTTCTATCCATAATCAAGCTTTCTTAGAAAGTCTAAGTCTCTAAAGTCTTATAAATCTCATTTGTCTAAGGTAGCTGAAGATTTACGAGTAAATTATGAGCAGCTGCGGAAATGTTCACTTTATTTTATGGATATTACTATTCCAGGTGAAAATTGTCTAGGCTTATGAAAACATTTGGTGTCTGTATAAAAAAATCGTAAAATGTTTAATGAGTGGAAATTAATCTAATATTGTTCAAAAATATTGTTCCTGTAAATTTTGCGGCTATTTGCTGAGCCTTGTTTATTACGTGGCATAAAAATTTGTGGGTAAGCTCTGTAACAATACTATTGTTGCTTAGACCAGAGCCTACCTACAATTTTTTGATGTAGATTTTTTGAATGTAAATCAATATTTGGTGCCTGTAACCAATAAATCAGTTTTGAAAATAACCTGAATTGATTTCAGCAGTTTGAAAGTAGACTATTCACTTAAAACAAATATAAAATATATTACCTCATTAATGAAATACTCATATTCTATTGCAAAAACTCCGCAGACAAAACTCAGCCAATTTCTGGATCCTAAAAATGATGACTTATTATTCTACTTACTATAACTCAAAAAAATTAATCGATTCAGAGTAGCAAAAGCTCTCAATTTGGTATTAAAATGTATAAAGTTTTAAGGAAATACGTATATTATATCAGACAAGGGAATTATTTACAGAATTTAATCGATTTACTTCGTTCTCAGAATCGCCATAGACCGTTAGTACATATTAGGAAGAACAAGAATAAAACCTAAAGCTAAAGCAGCATACAAGCAATAGATAGAATATAAACAGAAAGAAAACTCTTTAATTATACACCGTATTACAGTTTAAAAAGAGACCATAAAAAACGACAAATATATAATGTCTCCAACAATCAATATCAAGGCTTGATAATATTATAAGCTTGCCGCAATAAACAATCGCTTGCTTAATACAGGGCAAAACATAAGTAGTAACAAAAAAAAAGGCAGGCGAAAGATGAAATCATTAATTCTGATTCTAATAAGAAATCTTTCGCACAATGGAGGGATGTTATTTGATTTATATTTAAACAACTTTTACATTTGATTATGTATGTGGAAAATCACTATTGAGGCTACAAAGACAGCCAGATATAATTATTTTGGGAGAGATACCAAGGTCAAGCCTAGCATATTAATTATAATGTCAACGGTGCCGTGCTTTATGTTTCCTGAAGTTATATGTCTTGGAACTTCTTCTAAAATACACTATTTTTTGCTTCTCAAAAAGAATTCAGAACTGTGTCAGGCCACAGACAGACAGTAATAAATCAATCTGGGATAGATTTTTTTATTCTCTATATGAAACATTTTTTTAAAACATTTTCCTGTTTTATATAGATGTTCAGAATTCCGATTTCAGGTTCGAAACCATATTTTTTTAGCTATGTTTATATAAATTTGTATTAAAAATAGACCGTTTTGATAGTATCGGATTTCGTGGTTTGTTAGTTGAAACAATATATATCCTGACGACCTAGCATAAGAACCAATCTCGATCCTTAAACATATTTACAAAAGATCGCCCACCGTTCTTTCTATATTTATATAAGGTTCTACCAACAGTTTGATATGATAATATTATGGTTTTTACCCTAACCGTCTACTATTCACGATGATGTAATTGTTGATATTTTTTGTAATTAGAATGTATACAGCAATGCCATCTGTATAGTATTAGATTACAATTATAAATTACCGATTAATCTCTAAGTCAACAGAATGGAATAACGTGTTATAGTAGCCCAAAACCTTCTTGCTAAGGAAAGGCTTAGTTCCAGCAGTGGCTGTAGGATGAATGTATTTTTATTAGAAGTCTGGACACCATAGCATAATTTCTAGCCAGCCGCTAGCTCTACCTAGCTTAGGATCAGTTTAGCGAGTGTTAAATGTGTAAAGTTATTATTTATAATTATCGTTGAATACCAACAACACTGTACTACTGTATTGTGTTATTTATCGACATTGGAAACAAAAATATATAATTGTTTGCCTCTAAATATTTAACATGTATGTCCATCAGTCAAATTATTCTGATAAAACTAGACGTATCACACAATTTCTTAACTTCATTGTACCTTATTGGCATGAATGAAATTCGAGCAACGAATCGGGCAACAAACACAATACTTCACAACCCAATTAGTAAAGTAATACCCTTTGTACGTAATTACCGAAGCCAATAATATCGATATCGAATTTTGTAGGTATTTTATAGAACTACGTATTTAGAGAATTTAAGATGTTAGAGATATTAGAATAAAATTACAGCATGTAGGAGGACGTAAGATTGCAGAGGGGAAGTGGTATTAGCGGTGTTTTTGGACATCGCCAACGCGTTCAACTCTTTGCCCTGGACTTTCATCAGGGAGGCACTAAAATATCAACGAATGCCTCCCGTCGTCATCTACCCTGGTAGGACTGGTCTCGATTGAGGCGAAATGTTAATCTCTGAGGTTTTATAATCGTGTAGCAAACTTATACGAGGATCAACCGCAAAGCTCCGCTCGATTATAACTCGTTTCTCCACACTGCGGTCTTAGAGGCCCACTAAAACTCAGTCAAAGGTACCGATAAAACATTAGCAATGCTTAGCAGGCGTAACTGTAAGATTACATCTAATTACCCAATAATTACTACGATACTCAGAACGGAATACAAATGCCTATGTCTGATGATGGAGCCGGATGGAGACTTTATTTTATTATTTTTAGTGCAATCCAATAAGCTTGTTTTAAAAAGTTTTTTTTTTTAATTTAATTTACTATATGAAACAGACCTTTTCGCTTTTTGCACGTGTGGTCGTTGCGTTTAAACCTATTGTGATAATTTAACAAAACAACCAATATTTGAAAGTTTTATTTGCGTGATGTTAGTACACAGTTGTCAATAATTCGTAGGTTTTTGAGCTTAACTTATTGAGCCTGCAAATTTTATCAATATATTACGAACTTTTTAGTAACTATTTATTCTTAATATTCAATAAATATTCTAGTTCACCAGAGCATAGATTTTTAGTCATAAAATCGTTTTATAGATTCCAAATTCTAATTACCAATATTTATATAATTAATTAACATTTCTTGTTTATTATAATTTCTAAAATTAGGTCACTAATACACAACGCGTTTCATTTTATACATACAACTGTTTTACAGCTATTCACATTTGTATATTTGTATGGGTCTCAGAAAAATTGTTTTAAATTAAATTTAACTCCAGGTTCAACTTTCAATGAAATTAATATTCATAAGATGAGGTAAAATATTTTATAGAGAATTTCTCGACGGTTTTTAATTGCGAAGTCCACTAAACATAAGTTTGACAAGAAACTAACAAATCCCTTTCTAGAGAATTTTTCAAGATTTTAATTTGAATCAATATTTAAATTTTGTATTCAAATATATACTGATGTAAATGTCACAAAATGTCATAAGTGAGGGGGCGACAAATGTAAGTGGATATATAATTTCCTGATCTGACCGTACAAAATTATAAAATCTAAAGGTTTCGGCACAAATAATGTACTTGTGACGAAATAAAAATAATATTCTTGTTATAACGAATGACAGCTAATACTTTTTATAGCATTAGAATTTATATTTACCTCAATAAAATACGAGAAAATATAAAACTATATCAGAATAATTAAAATCAATCCAGTTATTAAGGTCATACGGTTTGAACATAAAAACATACATAGACTACCAAAATTATTACCCTTCTATTTGGCTTCGTCATAGCCGAATATCAATAATAATGGTCTATCTAAACTGGCATATTAGTATTTTATGCGAATGTAGGGTTGTTTCATTATTATACTCAACTTCTCAACCTTCCATCCTTGAGGGCTAAATATTGCCAGGCCTACAGAGAACGACAAAGGTTATGAACAGAATAATGTCATTGATGGAAAATATATTCCATTATTGTGTTTAAGGTCTCAACTTACCATCCTTAACGATTAAACATAACAGCCCTACTGAAAACTGCGAAGGGTACAAATGGTATACTCAGAGTAATATCATTAAGGAATAATTGATGGAGAATGTAAATAACTAAAGACGTGATTTATTTTCCAGGACACCCCATATGGATCTCCTAAATTTTGACCAGCACGCGGCATTAAACGCGACGGTCAATGCGACTGGCAACACCACAGTCGCAGAGGCCAATCATGATGACCTCACCCATTCGATATTCTTCAAGCTGCGGATGTCAGTACTATTACTGATCGTCATCATGGCAGTGTTAGGCAATATGCTTGTCATCGTCAGTGTTATGAGACATAGGTTAGTATTTATTTGGGTATTTTATTATTAAACTTATAGGTCATGTTGTACTAAGGAGGACTTTACGTCGTAAGCTATCGTAGAAATATTATGTGTGGGTTAAAATATAAGTAACTATGTTAATAAGAGACAGTCCATCAGAAATATATACTTATTTATTTAATATCCTTTATTTGTAAATTTATAAATTGAATATGGACGTAAAATTAATATACTTTTAGTAAACGTATTCAAAGAAAACTTTTATATCACTCTTTAATGCCTCGCTACGTAATCTATCTCTATACCAAAATCCATCTAAATCCTTTTTTAGTAGAAATATATGGACATTGACTTTTTACGGTCTATTTAAAAGGAAAAAAATATTTATTTATATATAATACAAAAGATGAAGTTGACTGACTAAGATATCCTGAGATCAACGCACAGCCAAAACCGTTGGACTTAGAATCCTGAAATTTTGCACATAGGTTCTTTATATAACATACGTGACTAGGAAGAAAGGATTTTGGTAATTCCACTCCTAATGGGGTAAAATAGGGATGAAAATTTGTATGAAACTTTTTATTTATGTGATGGAATCGCTTCAAATTTTGTAAGAGCTGCACTATTTATTGAAATGCATCGTAATATCTATTTCTGCGTGAGCAAATCCGTGGGCAAATGCTAGTAACTATTAGAAATACTTTGAAACATTAATGAAAATCAAAGTTGTTCTACTTCAAAGCAAACTGGCTCTACCTGAGATAAGAGTTGCCTATCTTAAAGTTAGTAACGACGAACGTTTATCCTTAAATTAAACTGTTTAATTGGTTAAATTATAAATGAAATATAAGAACAGACACTAATGAGGTTACTCTTCGTACTAAAAGATATAATTATGAAATTAACTGGCAGTTTCCTTAGATTTTATAATGATAGCTTTATATAAACACTAGTTGATTCACGCAACTTCGATGATGGATGTGGATTAAACAAAAGAGATTTATCAGGACTGTAGCAAGTGGGGATCAATTGTCTTTGCTTACCCTATGGTAAACGAGTGTGGCTTCAAGTTTTTTTTTGTTAAAATGTTAAACACAGATTGTCAAAGTTTGACATTGGCATTTACGCTTGTTCAGATTGTAGCGTGGTGTTTTATGTAAGAAAAATTTTTATAACATACCATAGACAAGACAATAATATTTATCAAAGAGATAACAAAAAACTTTAAAAGTTTTTATTTCGTGTGTTACTTACTGACGTGACGTTTGTAATGCATTATTTCCAAAATATACATGACATATTTATCTGCATATAGGTATACCGATAGTATGTTTAAAAAAGAATATAAAGCATGAATCGTTGGTGAACGAATGTTGACTTCGAGAGGGTTGGGAAATCAGTAGTTGGGAAGACAGTACAATGGCGCTTTCTGCTCTTAGATAAAAAAAAACAATACACGACTATTCAGACATTAAAGAGAAAGAAACCATAGCACGATGTAAATTGATCTTGACGCCATCTATCGAGGGCTAATGAAACTTTTAAAATTTAATAAGGTTATCTAATGATGACCGCGCTTCGGTTTCGTAGGCTTACAAATACGTAAACAGTTTCCGAAACACACTTCAGCTGGAAGCATCAGAGTCGCTAAGTTTTAACTACCCGTGACGATACGTGTTGTTATTGATGCGTATTTTATACAATGAACTAATAATTTAAACCATCATAAAAAGTTTCATAGCGTATAATTATTGTTGTTGTTAAGTAGAGATTTAATAAATATTATATTTATTTCGGTTAGAAATAAACAATAAGTCATTAGGTAAACATCGCGATTTAGAATAAATCGTCTAATTCTATTGGCTGCATATGATTATTGCCAATAAATGTGCCTTTTAAAGTATTTATTGACGGATAATGTGACTACTTGAAGATAGACATATGGATGAATTATCACTTTTAAGACTGAAAATAACCTCACCTCTAAAACATACAAAAGTTCAATGTAATATAACCTTTACGATTCCAGACACGTACTATCTACCAACGGCTGTCCAGAACTTTCTCCAAAGCAATCAAAACTTCTTTATACTTTCCCTTCACCACTAGTCTATTTTGATACAACATTGGTCGAATCGGGAATAACCTCACAAATAACTTTTATTATTCACGAACATTTGACCCACTTTAAATAAAATACAAGTCTCTGCAATTCCACACTGTATTTTATACTCAAAATAACTGTTTCTATCACTGTATATTATCTTTAAACATACATGTATATAGATACTCACATGTCTCCAGGGTAGGCATTATTATGTGCTCACATTTTGCTAAAAAGTAGTAAAATATGAACTGTTATTTACGGAGTAAGGAGCAAGACGGATTATGGTCATGAAAGCTGACAAAAAGACCAAACTAAGCAAGACTTTAGCTCTCCAAAGGGAAATCTCTACACGAACCTTATTTTAACCGATCTGGCCATCATACTATAATAGGCATAAACCTCCTTTGGAAGGTTCTCCTTAGTCTAATAGTCCACTACAGGTCAGAAGCTTCTGCTTACATCCTGTAGTGGAATATTAAAGCCTGATTGAATTTCAGGTAATGACTGAACTTAAGTGAATTTCTAGTAAACAAGTTGGTGCGCCATACTTAAGTACAAATGACTCTGCTGGAAAACAGGCCCCAGAAAAAATCAGATCAAACCATCATTTTGTCAGTTTTCATCGAGGCAGTGAAGTCACTTAGCTTCTAATTCTATAGATTTGTGTCATTAATTATACGAACGCACGTGTAACTCCTGAACTCCACAAACGTATATTTATAAATATCTACCAAAAATAAAAATAAACCATTTGGTAACGCCGCTTATCCTGTTCCAGTCGACTGAGTTGGGCCCCCATTGAAGCCAAAATTAGTCAAACTTTTTCACATAAGTATAGAATAAAAAAAATATATAAGTTATTTAATTTTGTCCCCAGGAAGCTGCGTGTAATCACCAACTATTTCGTCGTCTCCCTAGCGTTCGCAGATATTCTAGTAGCGATGGTCGTAATGCCGTTTAACTTCAGTGTACAATTCAACAACAGATGGCTATTCGGCCCAACAATTTGTGACCTTTGGAACTCCTCGGACGTGTACTTTACATCGACTTCTATTTTGCATCTATGTTGTATATCAGTGGACAGATACTACGCTATTGTGAAGCCATTGAAATATCCTATCAAAATGACAAAAAAGGTAAGTTTATTCTCTTCATCTTTTATTTTTAAGTTGCACATATGACATGTGTGTATTATGTATGTGTCTATGTGTGCTGCTGCGAAAGTGCCAAGACTTATTCTTGTTACACACGCAATCATACACATACACCGTTGTTGTAGGACGTTCGATTCTTCGAAAAACAGTTCCATGGACATCCCCACGAATAGTCGAGTATGGCCAAAATATACCGTGAAATGTTTTAAAATATTAAAAACTATACGTTTTAACTAGGATAAGTAGCATATACTATCGTTGCCGCATTTTTATCAAAAACATTATTTTCTAATGTCACTTTTTTACAAAAACTGACATCTATAGAAGTACGCAATAAACTGTTTGATTATGAATGCTACAGTTCAATAGATAATAACTCCTTGGTATTGGTTGCGTTGTCTGTTATTAGTAAATATAACTAGTTACTATGAAAGGAATATCAGCCAATATGAGCTCGCCTGTTTAAACACGTACATCTCGATTGGTAATAATAAATCTTTATTTGTTTAGGACTCTTGTTAGTAGAAATAGATTACTATGAAGAATGTATGTGACCGGAATATTACTTATTTCGGCTGACAAATGGTACAACTTGGAACTTATTTACTACCGGAAAACAACATCTACCATTAAAATGTAGTTCTTAAATAAATTAAATATAAATCAAAGTCTTAAAATACCTATTAGTTCATTACTGAAACTTATATTGTATGCTTAAATTATCTAAAATAATGGAAATCAAATATTTCGTTTATTTCCTTCTAAAATAAAACAATCAAATTGGAAATACTTTTTTATTGTTCGTGACCTGTGACGATTTTTGTACAAATTGGACACATCTAATATTGTTGGTTTTCTGTTACCGATCCACATTTTTTTCAATCATTTTAGACAATAGTGACCCTGAATAAAGCTACAATAAAATTTAGTTTTTATTTTTTTTTATTTTTTTCGTAGCCAACCGTTTATTTCGATATATTCTCTTCCGAATAATTCTCTAAAATTTTTGAACACTGACTGCATGTTGCATATTTTATCGTTATATTATTGTGAATACTACTACAGTATTCTATACTCATTTAATATATAAAACCATTAGCTAAAGGTGGATACAAAACGTGTCTTCTGTTAATATTATAATATTCATTTAAGCTAGTAATATCGCTTTTAATAATTTATTTTAATTGTTTCAGATGGCGTACATTATGTTAGCAGCGACATGGCTTAGTCCAATCACAATATCGTACGTACCAATTTTTATGGGCTGGTACACAACCAGCGATTATTTAGTGCAGCAAAATGACCAATGCAATTTCAAAGTCAACAAGCCGTATGCAGTAATATCCAGCTCAATCTCATTCTGGATTCCCTGCACTATAATGTTATTCACGTACTACGCTATATTTCAAGAAGCAAATCGACAGGAGAAAAATCTGTATGCACGAGCTGGCAATGCTATGCTCATGCATAGACCTTCTCGAGATGTTGGCGATAAAAATGGCGCATTACACATTAATGCGGCAACACCAACGAAGGATAGAAATATCCTCAAAATGAAAAGAGAACACAAGGCAGCGAGGACCCTGGGCATCATAATGGGTGCCTTCATCCTATGTTGGCTGCCTTTCTTCTTGTACTACGTGTCAACATCGTTGTGTGATACGTGCAATGTGCCAGAAGTTGTAAACGTGATCATGTTTTGGACTGGTTACTTCAACTCTGCATTAAATCCTATAATTTACGCATATTTTAATAGAGACTTTCGTAACGCGTTTAAAAATACTTTAGCGTGCGCGTTCTGTAGCTTTTGTAAACGAAGTGCGTCTGATTTGGATGCAATGGAGAGATTAGATCGAAGAGGATCAACGCAACTCAGAGTGCCCGTACCTTCTAGAAGGGCTTCGGATTTGGCATCCCTTTGAATACCGCCATATTCTAAAGTGACAGCTGTTTGAGAGGCCTAGTAAAGTCTCAACGAAGTATTTAAGGACATTCATGTACTTATTCCCAAAGTTAATGTGATTTATATAGAGCTGTCGGTCAAGTATATGTACTGTAAATAATGTGTGTCACCTATTCTGCCAATAAGACTTTAATTTAGACGAAATGAATTATTGGCTATTAATTCAAATAGGGTCATAAAAGCAATAATGATTATTGGTTGATCTTTTTTTTTCAAGGAAGGTGAGGGTAGATAACGATTACCAGTTAATAATAGCAATGTTTAAACCAAATTATATTTTCTACCTGTGATATCTATCTATGTGAGACCTCTCTTTCGTAGCACAAATGGATACGTTTCCTTAATCCTTCATTTAGCAATAAATAAGTATAAAATTAAATAATTGCATAAATTAGTAATAGATTGTACATATAGATATATGTTTGTAGTTAGTAGTTTGTTGTAATTGACTTTACAGTTAATTGAACAAGTGTAATAACAATCATAGTGAAATAGTTTTAAATGCGCAGCAATAGAATTGTAATATATATAAAAGAAATAGCGGTAGATAAAATATTGTCGACAAGAAATTGTAAATATATGTCTACGTATTTCATTTAATATACTAAATTCTAAGAATAATCATACTGTAATCATACCAAAAATATTTCTAGAAATTTATAGAAACTTATTATTTGTTAGCAGATACTTAATCATGTTACGGCATTTTTGGCTTGTTTTCATTACATTTCTGGTTTTTATGGTCTACAAAAATAATTGTTTAATAGAATCATTCCATTGTAAACATTTTTAAACTCATTTTTTGATATAAATTAATAAAAGTAGGTTTTTAAATCTAAAGGCCTAAGTGTAAGATTTTTAACCTGATGAAAGGCCAAACTATTGTAAATATAGCAAATTTTATGAAATTAAATTATATTAAATTATTAATACTGTAAAGTAGATAGTGAATTAACATCATACTTTATAATCAGAGTCATTTAACGAATCACAGATAAATATCTAGTTTATAAATTTATTGAAATGTTTGTTTGGATCTTCCTAAAATCAGTATTATTAAAAATGTTTTTTCCTTTGTTTTCAACCAATTATTCTGTTAATTTTTAAGTTTTAGATTTTTAAAGAAGATATAAAAGAAAATTCTTGACCCAAGTCAATAAATATGCGTTTTATCTACTCTGTTATATTTCCGATACATAATTAAATGTTTTTGTTTATTAGTAAATGTTAATATTAGTTTACGTTTGTTTTTGTCAAATAAATAAATAATTTTATAGATATAGGAACTAATTAATAGAGAGACTTATAATTAGTTTAGTCGTAAATAGTTATATCAGTCAGTTAGGATTAAAATTACTATTTTATTTAAATTTAAAATAGGAAGATACTATAATGGGGACAAATAACGCTTCAATAGAAAAAAAAGGATTTTAAAATAATTATTGATGTGCTACGGTTAAATAACAAACCCGTTAGATTTGATGTGTCAGTGTTGTGTCAAATTCATCGTTTTTAAATGTTTATAGTTGTATGGAATAATGGTCTGCGCACACTTTACTTTTAAAAATCTTGTGATTCAACAGTGATGACATGTACATATTACTTGTGTTACAAGATTTGATTACAAATATTATCTAGTGTGCAAGGGCCTTTACTAACTTGACTAATATTGGCACTGTTCGCTTTTCTTTCCTTTCGACCTTAGAACAATTTCCAATTAATGTAAAAAAAAAACATAATTAGTAGTTTTTTCTTCAAAAATACTTTGCTACTCCTAAGTCCTGTCATTCTTTTATATTTTAACTGCACGGTAGTAAAAATAAATAATATATTTTAACAACATTTCATTATAATACTTCCATTTTTTAATTCTTCAAATATATTATTTTCTCCTTTTATTCTTCTACTAAGAGACTTGAATAATGAGTCTGTGGTTAAAAATATATACTTTCCCTTGTATCCCTATATATTAAATATTCATTTAGTCGTATCAATGTCCATATTAACCGCATTAGCTAAAATTTCCGCGTTCTCATGAACTGTCATGAAATTGTTGTTTGAAGAAGATATTTAATTCATGTTTTTTATTTATTAGCTTTCCATTTCTGTTTTTGTAAATAAATTATAAATAATTTTTAGCATTCAATTGGCATGAAGATAAAAGTTTATTTTTCATTTTAAATATTTTTCTTTGACCAACAATTTTTTAAGACATTCGCTATTGTAAATTCAATGTGTCTTCCTTTTGAATAAGTAACATAGGCTCAAAGTATATGTAAAATAACTAGATGAAATTAGGATGTACTTTGTAGTGAAATTATTGTATAGGCAATTCTGAGTGTTGCGTGTGTGTGGATATCACATACTGGCTGTAATTGTAAAAAAAGTAATAATAAATGGTTGTGACTTCATTAGATACTACAACTATTTAACTATACTTATTATACGCTGAAAGACATATTATTGATTATTTTAATATTTAAATATTTTTCCCTAAAACTAATTCGCCATCTTTTTAGTGACTGTCTTCATTTTTCTAATAAAACCTAGAAATACTCGTCAGTGAGACGAGATCGAAAATTATTTTATATTAAATATTCTAAAGAAACTTTGCTTTCCAATTTGAGGCCCAATGATGCAGAAGCATGGTGTGGGTCACCATTCTGTATTGTCTACATTCGCAATGAGTATGGTGACCACAACTCTTGCGAATGCTATCTACTTTGCCTGATGAAAACCATAAGCAGAATTGCTTATGGTTTTCATCAGGCAAAGTAGAGTCGCTATGGCAGCTAAGAAAAATAAACACCTTAAAATTCTTGGATTTTTGTGGGTGGCCGGCGGATTTGGATCGCGGTCCCATAATTGGTAATCCTTAATTTAGATACATTGAAGCCAGTTATACTATTCTTATACGTTTTTTTTTTCAATTTAATGTGAATCAAAATGCAATTTATTACCGTTTCTTTTAAATCCGTCCACATTTTTTTATCCGTTTCCCTTCGTTCTAATCTATTGGCTTGTAGTAAATGCAAGTTCTTAAGTGTTAGAATTTTATAGCCTAATTTATCAACATGAATCGGAAAATCTGTACATAAAATTTAGTGTTTGTCATTACTAACATTACTATATCACACATATATATATACACATGATGTAGGTATTTGGTGAATTTAATTTTTTACAAAGTAGCTATACCCACTAGCCGTTACTAGAATAATGCGCAGCAATACTATATGTCTAAAATACTGTATATGTAATATATTAAGTAGATCTGTGTATAGAATAGTTACTTCTACTAATATTAAATGTTGTAAATCATTTTTATACGTGTTCAATGTAAAGAGTTTTAGATCAAAGTCGATTAACTCCATCTAAAATTTTTTGAGAAGAAAATCAAGAAGAACATGTTTTCTTTTTTCTTCAGATAAAAGAAGAGTGGAGATGTTATTTATTTTGAACGTTAAGTAAATACTTTCTTTTTAGGAATATAAATTGTTTAAACTTCGAATTTAGAGATTGTGATTTAGAGGGTTACAAGACAGGTAAAAAACCCTTCATTCTGTAAATTTTTGGAGTATGGAGTTAATACTCTTTATTCTATACTCTGTTTTGTTTTGGTTGACAATTTCAAATTAATGCTTCTAAAATACTTTACTGTTTGGTCAGTTGCATCCTATAACACTGTGACGTTATCTAACTATTTATAATAATTATATTAATTGGTGGATAACCAAAATCCTATTTTTTAATATTAATTAATATATTTAGTTTAATCGAGATTTTACTGGAAAAGTTATTTCGTAATGTTGTAAATATTCATTTTATTGCCATATGTGATAAAAATATAGAAGAAATCTTATTTATTATTGTATTATTATTGCTGTAGTGAAATTGTTTAAATTATTTTAAAAATAATGACGCGTGGTGCAACTTTAACCTTTAGGTGTTGACCTAAAACGTGCGTGTA
Source organism: Hyphantria cunea (assembly GCA_003709505.1). NCBI lineage: Eukaryota > Metazoa > Arthropoda > Insecta > Lepidoptera > Erebidae > Hyphantria > Hyphantria cunea. Next base: position 689,452 of record PKRV01000832.1, on the reverse strand, counting down.
ATCAAATGCTTTTTGCAAAAATAAACGAAAATTGTTTCGTATATAATACAATATTTTGGTGTTTTTTTTCTTATAAATCTGTTACTTGTTAAAAACCAGGGGGATGCCCAGGTTTATGTATTGAATCCTCTACTCCGTTGCATTAGCTCCCTTGTGTAAAAAATTGAGTTAACATCGAATATACCACTAAAAGACTAGCAGAGCCTCGTGGTGTTATAGTCCATTCGCTTTGATACGGTCACCTTGTTCGCGCCGAAGTCACACCTGCGGCAAGCCACTGCTGCGTATACATTCAAGCAAGTATAATTTGTCAATGCAGGCCGTTGGATGAATTAATATATCCGGATTTCACATCAATAGCCAAAATTACGTTCGGGTGCACCGACACTATCTAAACGAATAAACTATACCCGCAGCTGTTGTTGTAGTTTTACAAAATCAACTTCATGTACCTGAGTACATGAGCTAAAAAAATTGCCTAAATTACTCCTTCCAGTTACAGCTATCTGCCAGTGAATCCAGTGTACCCTGAAAATACAGCCAAATCATCGCTTTATTGTTGTAAGTTCTGTATGTACTTCTGTATGTAGGCGTTAAGTGAAAAGCTATTAATTTGAAATTACAAAAGGATACTTTTATTTATTGGTAATAGATGTAATATTAAGGTGAATAGTTTTCTCATCTTAACGTACTACGTAATGTGACAGTATACGTATAAATACACCAAACATATTACCCTCGAAATGAACAAAGAAGCTTTCTTTTTGACTCACTTCATGAAATCCCCTTATAAGTAAATGGAATAAAAGTAAAATAATTGTCAAAGAAAAACATATGTATATATATATTTTTTTTACGAATGACGTTAGTTCGGCGATGGACGAGGGAAAACTAACGGTCTTAGCTTTGCTAGACTTTAGCAACGCATTCAACATCGTTGATTTTGATGTTTTGTTGGGTATACTGCGCTCTCTTAACGTATCTCCATCGGCAATTGACTGGTTTTGTATTTGTAGCTACCTGTAGGGTCGCCAGCAGTGTGCTTGTATTGAAAATGTTCACTCCACTTGGCGCACAACCTCAGGGCGGCGTGCTATCCCCTTTACTTTTCGCAGTTTTTATTAACTCAATCACAAAACAATTACTTTCTTCCTACCATTTTTATGCAGATGACCTCCAAATTTATTCATAAGCTTCTCCAGATAATCTAACTCATGCGGTGGACGTCATCAATCGAGACTTAATTCAAATTTGCAACTGGAGTAGGGAGCATGGACTAAACATAAACCCAACCAAAACACAAGTCATGATAGTGGGTAGTTCCAGGCTGCACTGCAAAGTTAACTTTCACTAGATACCAGTTGTGTGTTGCAGCGGCACGGTTGTTCCATATAGTGATACGGTGAAAAACTTGGGAATCTGTATAGATAAGTACCTATCCTGGAACTCTCAGATAGGCAAGGTAAGTCGCAAACTATTTGCTGAAGCTGGACGCACAGAGGCGAAGGCTACGGAATTTCCTGCCAACTAATACTAAAGTTGCGCTCGCACAATCACTTCTACTCCTCATCCTTGACTATGGCAATGTCAGCTATCTGGACCTCACCGAAGACCAATTGAACAAACTTGAGCGACTTCAAAACTTATGCATTAGATTCATATTTGGATTACGTAAATATGATCATATCTCAGAGTTTCGTTCTAAGCTCGAGTGGCTACCAATACGCTTTCGCCGGAATCTGCATATTCTTACTCTTTTATACAGTGTTCTGTTTCATCCTCACACACCACTTTATCTCAAAGAACGTTTTCAATTCTTAAAAAGTACACATTGCAGAGACCTGAGGTCATCGGAGAATCTAAAACTAAAAATGCCAGCACATACCACTCAGTTTGCAGATGTCTTTTACTGTGCAAGCGGTAAGGCTTTGGAACAACTTGCCAGATAATATCCGACGAGCAAAAACCTTGCATGTGTCCAAAAAGCTGGTGAAGGATTACTACTTATCATTGTGAATATTTTTGTTTTAATTTTATGTTTTATTTGTACTAGTCTATATGTGTATGCATACATATATATATTTCAGTGTGTATATGTATTTGTGTAGGTATAAGTATGTTTGTGTAATATGACTAGTGTCTAACATTTGTGTATAGATCGCTACTATTTCTTTTGTTTTTTTTTTCTTTTATTTTTATATGTTTTGTGTGTTGCCTGTATGTAAACTAGCCTAAATTTTAAAATTTTTGAAACACATATCCGTGTTATGGTTGTCTGGTAGAAATCGCTGAGAGCGATAAGACCGCCAATTGTTATACATATTGTGTGATTGTTCCTGTTGTACCATTTCGTACTATGTATATACAATAAAGATAAATAAATAAACAAAAATATGTGCAAGATATAGACTACGACAAAATGAAATAAGTTTCGCTATATTGTTATTTTACTTTAAGAAACTATTAACTCCTCACCGCGCCGCAGGTGCGGACGTATACGGCACAATACGTTGCCACGAGCAGTTAGTGCTTAGTACAGTAGATTGCTCAGTACCCGGATATCGACANTACTGATTCCCGACACACAGCTCACGCTAGTTTGGGAATCAGGGCTTGCACGTGAATTGTACCCATACTATGTTACAATAAATAAATTTGAAATTTGAAATTTGACATATTCCATAGCAATTTGAGCACATTTTTTATATTTTGTATATTTTTCCTTAGTGGTAGGTAATATAAGTATGTAATAGACATTAATTCCTGTTTTTAACATTGTTTATTATTGCACTGGCTCGTTGTACGTGATGGCAAACTGTAAGTGCGGTGAGCAGCTGATTAAATAAATAAATAAATAATTAAGTTAAGAAGGTACCATGACGCTCAGTCTTGAGAATGTAGACAAAGAAAGAAAAACATTTATTGCAACATACACAGGGCAGTAAATAGTTTGTATAGATGTAAGACAATGAGTCACAAGCAATAAAAATGTCCTGTGCAATGCCATAAATGTGTATATCTCAGCATATCGCTGTAGCCTGAGTGACTGCAGCGCTGTCCTTCTGTCTCTGTCCAGTGGTGTTTATTGTAGTGTTTAGTTAGTACCTACGTGGCGACTTCCACATACAGCGGCAATAAAAACATATGATAACGCCATCTACAGAAGATACACTGAACTACTAAGTAACGTAGTGTACGAAGAAGCTACCAATCCTGCATCGTGCAATAGAAGGTCTCGCGTCGATTAACATATATACAACTTCCCAACTACAACCGACGGGTAGTAGGCCGCCAGGCATGATCAACTCGTCTAGTCAGAAGATCCTCCCTTTGTGTTGGGATATGACACCCGTTCCTCCATACCTAGATATATTAAATTTGGTAAAATGTTTATAAAATCGTTATAAAACAATGCAAATTTAAATTTTCCTCCCTCAATTTATACCACATATAACACTTTTATATGAAATAATTTTAAAACGTGAAGTAGTAGGTCAAATTTCATTTCTAGGGAGAAGCTTATGTCCGTCCGTGTGACGTCCAGTAATAGACCAACAAGCTCTGTTGATGATAATGAATCATTTTTGAAATTTTCTGTTACCCACATTTAAAAATATTTTTTTACAAAGACACAGACTTCCAGTACTGAACAAAATTAGAATGGGACACAAGAGAAGCACCAGACTTCAAGTAAAACAAGAATCTTCAAAATCGGTTCATCCCATTGAAAGTTCTGAGGTAATAAAAATAAAAAATGCAGTCCAATCGAGACAGAATTAAAAAAAAAAGTTGGTATAACCCGCGTCAACGATCCTCTGATCTTTATATAAGTTTAGATAATTATTATTGTAGACATATCTTATATGTCGTTCAAAAGAACCTTGACAACAACAGTAAATTTAAAAGGTTCTCCAACTATAACAAATCTACCATTAAAAGTTACACGTGAATTTCTTTATGTAATCTCGATTTAAGATATTACTTGAAGGTTAGACGCTAAGTTCAACACTAAACTTTAATGCATTTCTTATTCTACAAGGTTTTATCTGTTTTGACGTAAATAGCCTTGAGGCTGTTTTGATATCTGAACTTAGATAGTTTCTAGAGTTTAAAAAAAATCTAATACGTTTGATGTTATTACAAATATAAAAACATTTTGTTTTATAGCTTGTTTTGCATAAATCTTGTAAGTTATATGATTGACTATAGTTTGAAGGAGTTATTTATTTCTTAAATTATGTCAATTTTTTTTTTAACTTAAGTAGTTATGCACTATTATTTTTCATTTCATGCCTTTTAATTAAACCAATTAGAATAGGATCTACGGAAGAACAACCTTAGCAGTCTGATTCTACCAACAAGTGATAGCCAAGCTAGCACTTCTCTAGTAACCAAATACAAATAAACTGTATATAGTATTAGAAAAACAATTGAAATTCTATTTATTCTTCAATATTAACTTCTTTACTCAGAAAAACACCTCGTAATTGTACAAGCATCATGAAAATACACAGCTGTCACTTCGAAGTCAACGTGTAATTCACATAGTTTTAAATTTAGAAGAGATTGACTCCGATTAGAAACGGTATCACTAAACATATCAAAATAAGTAGTCTGAGCATTATATTTGTCACATTTATTTAGGCACGGCCTCGTTATTGAAAATGTTTCCAATGTTGAACGTTTGATCTTCACAGGGGATAAGTTTCTGTTCTTTGTAAATTAATTCTTCTTCGTAATTTATATCTGTCTCGAAACTATGACTTTGCAAAAGAAGTTATTGATGGAAATCTTTTGCTGTTCATGAAATAAGAAAGTATATTAATTTCAAGAAAATATATCATTATAAGTTAGAAAGATTTTATTTTGGAATCATTGAGTATTTTAATGTAACATAATATACCTCTTCTTCTGACCGATTTTACGTGATGTAGTTTGAGTTAATGTAATTATTATATAACACTAAAAAGGATTTGCCAGGTTCATTTTAAAGCTGGCCGCCTGCCAACATCAGCAAATTTCCTTGATAATGCAATATTTTTAGACGACATAGAAAACAGTTTAAATTGAGGTAAAGAAAATGGATAGAACTAAGTGTGCGAATAAACGATATATTATAGTAGTAACTATACTGAAGATAATAGTTATAGATAAAATAAGTAGTTCTTATTGCTTATATATAAAGCAACAATTACTACTTAGTGAAAGAAGTATTTTTTTTTTCTTTTAATAAAAAAATACGGTTTAATTTATTTTTCATGTTACTTCGAAAATTTATTAAGGGTCTGATGACTGAAGTGCCCCTCTGCGTTCATTTAACTTAAGATTAAAGAGAGGTACGCAGAACAGGTATGGTCATCGTCTCATGTACGGTCTAATGTCTGTATTTGCTTATCCGTTAGAAGACTCTTTAATCTATCTTTAAAGGTTGATTGGATCATGATTGAATCGATTACCAACTATCATTAAAAGTCTATCGCTGTCCACTGCTAAAGATAATGCTAGAGTCCTCTCCAATCGCATGTTGCTTAGATCTATTTTAAATTCTAAACAGTGCGTGATAATATTTATTTGCTACTTCCCGTTCGACCCATGTCGTCTGTCCATTAAACTTTTAGGATGAAGCCTTTCAAATATATATTTTGAAATTAATTAAAAATTATTCATACATCCTTTCCAAACAGAATAAATAGATGGCAACAAAAAATGAAGCGTGTGAGGATGAAGTGTGTAATAGCTCATGAAAAAATATTCTATACCGCGATTAAATTTTAAAAGGGTAAGATTACATAAACATAAAAGTCATTGGGACATTTGTAAAATAATATGAAAATTAAGGTTTTGAATAATATAAGTTCCTAGAATTTTATATTGAAATATGAGTGTTACTTTTGATCCGTTCATTTTTAAAAACCACTCCTGCCATAAGAGTGTAACTGTGACGCAGGGGAATTTTACCAACATACATTAAAAGGACACGAAGAACATTAAGGCTCAGAACGGCAATTTATGGATCACATAAAGTGTCACTGTAGTCGGTATTGATTCTGATTGGTTTTATAGAATTGACTAACTTTGGGTTTTGTCATTTGATGGGGAGAGATAAACAAAATGTTATGAAGATAATTTTATGTATATATATCGATGTAAACAGTGAAGTAGGAAGATTTGGGTGTTTTTTTAACTATGTACATGTATATTAAAACGTGAGTAAATAAATAAATAATAAATATTTCGGACATCTAACACACAACGCCATCTAAACTAAGCAGAGCTTGTATTATGCGTACTAGATAACTGATATAAATACATAAATACTTTTCTTTTTGTAAGTACATACATATTATACATAGAAAACACCCAAACTCCGAAACAGATATTTGCAGATCATACAAACATTTGGTCCGACCCAGGATTCGAACCCGAGACCTCATGGACAGCAGTCGCGTACGCTACCACTGCGCCTATGAGGCAGTCGTACGAGCAGAAAGTAGGCCAGTAGAATCCGTTAGTGTTGGCCACCATACTTATTGCGAATGCAGACAATGCAACAATACAGCATAGTGACCCACACTACAGCGGCCTACTGAAATACGTCTGCATCATTGGGACTCCGGTCTTGCACTTACAAACGAAACATGACTATGAATGCCGTCATTTTAGTTTGATCTTCTTAGAGTACCTACCCGGTCGAGTCAGCCCGTTCGTGCTGAAATTAGCGTGATGTAAAATCATGTTAATTTCAGCGCGAATATCTTCAATTGTCACAACTTATTCGAGTATTCGTTTTTTTTTAGCTTTTTATACCTATATGTACTTTCTTATTTTAGTTTTCTGATACATATTTAATATTCATATAATATGAATATAATAATCAGAATTAAAAATAAAACTTTGCCATACTACTACTAACTATAACTCGTGAATTTAATAAAGAATCTAAGCAAAATAAAGCAAGCTGTACATAGTGGCAATCTAAAAAAAGCTAAATGTCCATACCATCGGCATAAATTTCGGAAACTCATAAATCTTTAAACTGTCTTCTTTTTCACAAAACAGTATTCTAAGCGAATTGGAATCTTATGTTCCAAAGTTTAGAGACTGAATTTCAGTGCTAGTTTTTATAGCAATTTTTAGCCTGATTTTTTGCGAGATCGCTCTTGTTCCAGACATTTATCACTTGTCAGGCCCCGATTGGCCCTTAGTGCAATACACAAGTATAATGCAAATTCAAGTATTTTTGTTAAAGATTTAGATCTCAAATAAAGATATTCCCAAAGTAATCCTTGATCTATTTAAAAACAGATTTTAGTTTAGAAATGTTTTAAAACCAATGTACTAAGTTTAATTTTATGTCTCGCTTGATTAAAAATAGGAATTGTACTAGACAAATCTGAAAAAAAGAACCTGAAACAACACAACACATTTATATCTTATACATTACGCAATACACAAGGGAATTATAAATATATTTATATATGTATTATCAACCACGATGATTTATTCTAGGCAACCTGGGTGCGAGAAGCCGAGGATCGAACCAAGTGGTAAGAGGCATGTTGCAGAGAGAGCGTTGGACTCCGGTAGACTGATGATGATGATACTGAACCTTTGTAGGAATATTTTGAAATTCAGTAAAATATAATTACTTAATTTCAAAATGTTCGTGGGTTGTCTTTGGTTTTCTATTGTAAGAATAGGAACACCTTGACTATAGTACGTACGTACGTTATTAAATGTATGAATCACGAATGCTTATAAATTTAGATGGCTTCTGCCTTTACTTGCTTATATTTTATTTTAGGATTTTCATAACAACAAACAATATTATTACGAAAATTGAAACAGGGCAGAATATGCATCGTGAATAAACCTATTTATATCTTTATTAAAACAATAGCAACTGGGTACTTTAATATATTTGGATTATGTCCAATCCTTCGTTTCGAGGTTATAAACTAATGTTCTGTAAGTCTATAAAATGAATAGATTATGTTCTTCTGGCAGGAAAAGCTAATAAATTTATGAGGAAGTAAAATGGTCCATCATTAGACGACTTTTTAGAATCATAAAGATGAAGGAAGGAAAAACAAACTTTCTTAGAACTTTGTCCATTAAACCATTTACTCTAAAATAACTGACAAGACCTTTGCGGAACGGTTAAGATGACAAAGCATTTGCTCTCATACTAGTAGACATAGTGGTCTATAGGCTACAATTGTAAAATTTAAAAGCTTAAGAAATTAAATTCTCTTAGTTAAAAATTAAACAAAAGCTCCTAATAATTAAAATACTTTTGATGTACTCGCATGTTGAACACCAACTAGATCAATATAAATTGAGCCACAGTGGCAGTAACAAAATTACGTTTATGGACTATAAAGCTTATTGTATTACCATTATTGTAATCGTACCATATACGATTTATTTTCCAAAAATGTTCATAACTGTATTAAAAAGGCTGGAACTAAGATAACGACTGTCCAAAAGTACATGTATAATTTGCTGACTTTAAGTTTATTTAAGTAGTTAACAGATTGTATTAAATTAACTAGCACAATATGTACGTTTACCAAAAAATATATACTTGAAAAGTTTCAGTATTTTACGGTAGACTGGCAGTGACTTGTGACAAGTTACTTGCAGATTTGACAATGTGCTTATGACGTTAACTCACTCCTGATACCAGGGATATAGCTTAGCTCTGAGAACTACACACTAATGCATCGTGTAGACAAAACTTTAATCCGAGATACAAATCTAATAAAAATAGTACAACAAATAACATCCATAAAAAAAAGAAATACTTAAAGATTTTAATCTCTTTTTTATGCATATATCAGATTAGGCAATTTGAAGGAAATAGTAAACCTTTTATAGAAATCTGCCGGCTCTGTAAAAAGGGTCTAATGACGGTCAAGAAAGCTACTGAGGTATACTTCAGTACCTTTCCTGACCGTCCATAGCGTCCGACCGTAGCGGCTTATATATAAGCAGTTGCTGTTATTTTTGTGTATCCTGGAAAGAGAATAGCGTAAGCGTATGAATGTGTGTTAAATATGATTGATATTTTAACATCATTATGAATAGTAACCTGTTTTTATTCATAGCATAGCTATTAATCTGTGTATCACTATAGTATCCATGCCACACTCTTCTGTTTGAGTTCTATTATTAAATTCTATTTTAACCACTAATAGCCTTGTATATATTATACACACTCCGAATATTTCGGAAATGCCATTCAAGGGCATACCACCTCGGTATCCACAAACACCGCAGACTGCTACTGGAACATTGCCTGCTGCTTTTGAACAGGTTGTCTGTAAACAATTTGGTTCATCTGAATCTAGCCTGAATTTATAGAGGATTCTGCTATGGTTGTCACTCCTCCTAACATAATACTTCATAATGTTAAGTACCAGAGATTGGGGGGTGTGACGAGACTAGACTGTCGATTTTTATGACGGAAATGAAGAAGATATTTCATGAGTTTCGGATACAGCATGATGAAAAATACTAAAAACTATTATCTCTCAAAATCTCTGGAAACCCAGCGTAAAGCTAACTTAATATATATTCATAACTTTGAAAATGCTCGAGAAAATGGAACAAAGACTTCTTGATTACAGAACACATTAAAATTAGTAGCGCTACGCAGCGTATTTATATCTGCGAGGACTTATCGGCTAAGAACAAACGATTATTCTTTCCGGCCCGTGATGCTGCCAGGATGAATAATTTCGAATGTTGCTGGGTTTCACATGTAAAGATATTTGTCCGTGAAAGAGCAGGCACCCCATGCTTTCAATTGAAAAGTGAAGCGAGTTTTGCAAGTATAGTAAAACCCTCGAACTTATATGCTATGTGGAAATTCTTTATAGACTATCGGAAAATTGCATGGTTGCCTTTATTAATTGTTGCTGTCTACATGTTAATCTCGAACTTATTTTTAATCCCTTTTGTTACTTTCTATCATATTACCTACATACTACACACAAACGTACAGTACACACACATTCACACAATTTAACTACACATAAGTATCTTGCATCCAGCCAAAGCTTCATATAATTTTTACCTTTTAATAGCAAACTTTTGCGGCGCACTTTTAAATGCCTATTTAATTCTACGGATCTCAAAATGTTACTTCTACTTTTATCTATGTCTCTTTTTCTATTCCCCTATTAATATTTCATTATTTAATAGAGTGACCTAAACACATTATTATTGAAATTGAACAGGTCTCTGTTTTGTAATATTACTTTTGCCCCCCTGAGGTGACCTGAAAATATTGCATAGTAACATTCGCAGACTTGGCTGTAGCTTTGATAATTTAGTTCTTCTTATGAGTCGACGAAGATGCGAGAAGCCATAGATCGAAATAAGTGGCGTGAAATTGGAGAGGCCTATGTCCAGCAGTGGACTGCGATAGGCTGATGATGATGATAATGACGATGATATGATTTGACTCACGTACTTACCTGATATGGTCATATTAATAGAATTCTGGTTACAAAAATGCCTTATTATTGTCTCTTTTAATGGATACAATTCATGCACTCCATAGTACAAAAACCAAAATAATGGGGTAGTTGCATATGTGAAAAGTTGTCTAAATTTCATATTATAAGCACCTAATCTAAATGACTCAAACCGTTGAGTTATAAAATTTTATAATGAGGCCACTTTTATTGCTATACCGCTCTCCGTCATATAAAGACTTAATTATTCATTTGAATGATCTCGGTAGTTTTCTAAGATCTTTAACCGTCTATAAAACTACTGCCATAATTGGAGACCTTTACATAAACATTTCTCAAGACGGTTGTTTTTTNTATTTAAGCTGCCAAAATGACTCTGCCCTGCCTGATGGAAAGCATGAGCAGAATCCAAGAGTGGTGGTCACCATCCTCAATGCGAAAAAGAACAATGCAGCATGGTGACCCACACTATGGCGGCCTGGGGGGAAGGGGGATGGTGAGGGGGCGTTGGATTGGGGTTTGGGCCTCCGGTATCCTCACTCACTCGATGAAACACAGCGTAAGCGCTGTTTCACACCGGTTTTCTGTGAGGCCGTGGTATCACTCCGGTCGAGCTGGCCCATGCATGCCGAAGCGTGGCTCTCCCACGGTTGTGATCCGCATGCAGACAAATACCTCAATTTTACTGCCTCATATGGAATGCTTTCAGCTTACAATCTCCCGACTAGACTGTCGATCACATAATCTTTCGCTCTGGAACTATTGCCACTACATTAATACTAGACTCCCTTATTACAAATCATGCTCCCATTATAATTTTTTGTAACACTTAATTTAAAAAATTTAAATTAATAGCTTAAACGTTACGATGCACATTCTGACAATAGTTGAATGTTTGTTGATTTATCGGTATTACTCGAGTCCTATAAGCCAAATGCAGCTGTCCAATTACTTGTATCCATAACTCAGCTATCAAATCCTATCCCCATAATTTACGCGTTTCTTATATAAAATGTATCGTCAAAACATGAATCACTCCTGGCCTTCTGTGATGCATACGTAATAGAGACAAATTATACAGAACTCTAAAGAAACAGCCTGACATTAAGGCGCATAAGTTGGTATTTTTTTATGGTTAATTTTCGATTAACCTCTTAAAAAGGTCAAGCTTGAATATGAACGTGATGAGTTTTAAAAGGTAAAGAATGATCCTAAAGTTACTTGGAAATTTATCAAATGGGTAGGAAATTTGGAACGAATTGGTACTCAGTCTCCAGGGTTGCTCAAATGCTGCGAGGACCCCATTCAGTCGGTAGATGAAATAAATAAATATTTTGCTAATATGGCATCAAAAAATCAGCTACGTGATCACTGTCAGAATGCAGCGTATATAACACAAACTTTTTGAGCTGCCTCCACTGCCTTTAATGGCGCTGCATTGTGTGGGTAGTGCTGAGGTTGAGAATGTTATATCAGTAGTTCTGTAGTAAGAGATACCAGCCATAATATTTTACCTGTTTTCGTTTACATTTTCAACATATGTTTTGCAACCGGTGCCTTTCCTGATATATTTAAAACCGCGATAGTTCATCCTATTGATAACTCTGGGTACAGAGAGACTTTAACAAACTGTAGACCTATCTCCATTCTTTCTACATTGTCTAAGGTCTTTGAGAAGATTATAAATACTAGACTCACTAAATATCTCACGAAATTTTATATATTAGCTCGTAATCAATTTGGTTTTAGAAGCGTATATTCACAGAAAATGCTGTGATAGAACTCATAAATTTATTAAAAACAACCTTGAAAAAAGACAAACAACTCTTGCTACATTTTTCGGTTTCTCCAAAGCATTTGACTGTCTTTGTACTCATTCTTATTTCATAACTAGAAGTAATCGGTACTTGCAGCATAGTCCTGAATAGTTTTATAAGTTATCTCAGGGACAAGAAATCCTTCATTAATCTTGAAAGCAATCAGAGTAACGAGAAATTGGTCACGGTCAGTGTCCCCCAGGGTAGTGTGCTAGGACCGATGTTTTTTCTAATATATATCAATGAGCTTTGTCGTTTATCATAACCTAGGTTGTTTTTAATACATTTGTGAGTTATATCACAGAACTCACATATGTATTAAAAAAAAAACCTTGAAAAACGACAAACAACTCTTGCTACATTTTTCGATTTCTCCAAAAGCATTTGACTGTCTCTGTACTTATTCTTATTTCATAACTAAAAGTAATTGGTATTTGCGGCATAGTCCTGAATATTTTTATAAGTTATCTCAGGGACAGGAAATCCTTCATTAATCTTGAAAGCAATCAGAGTAACGAGAAATTGGTCACGGTCAGTGTCCCCCAGGGTAGTGTGCTAGGACCGATGTTTTTTCTAATATATATCAATGAGCTTTGTCGTTTATCATTACCTAGGTTGTTTTTAATACATTTGTGAGTTATATCACAGAACTCACATATGTATTAAAAACAACCTTGAAAAATGACAAACAGCCCTTGCTACATTTTTCGATTTCTCCAAAAGCATTTGACTGTCTCTGTACTCATTCTTATTTCATAACTAGAAGTAATCGGTATTTGCGGCATAGTCCTGAATATTTTTATCCAGTGTCCCCCAGGGTAGTGTGTTTACCGGTGTTTTTTCTAATATATGTCAAAGAGCTTTGTCAGTTATCATAACCTAACTGCAAAAAGCTTACATATACATCTGTAAAAAATCTGTAAAAAAATTCAGTTGCGAACGTCAATAATGAGTGCTGGATCAGATGACTTTTTTGGTTTTCATCCTAAATTGGCTTAAAGCACTATTATGGCATGGTTAAGAAAAAATATTCTTACACTAAATATCGCTAAGATCAAGTTTACAATCTTCTCTCCTACAAAAGCAAGTTAACCTCAAATACCTATCTTAATCTCAATCTCTAAATTATGTAGTCAAATTAACAAAATTCTTTATATCTATTCGCTCAACAAGCATACGCTGAAAAGGAAACTTGAGACTTGGTTAAAAACCTCTATTGTCATGCAACTGAAAAATTTTTGGATGCATAATCTTTCAGACACAAACACACACACACACACGCATTTATTAATAGCTGATTAAGTCTTTGTTTTAGTGTTATGAACACTTCAAATTAATTGTAACATTCGAGTATACTTAGTTTTTATTTGAAAAACTCACTTCCTTATCACGGAGGGGGGCATTGATAGGTGTGTCACAGTTTAATACTTTTGCAGCTGTCATCGATACCGTTTTGTTTTAGTCGTACATTGTAAACAGTTGCAAATAACGATTTTTAAATTTTATAAATAAACTAGCTCATGTTTCATTAAAAAATGTTTATTATTTAACAAGTAAATAACGGACCAAACTAGAGGCCGTTAATAGATCAGAAATCCTAAAAGATAATAATGTTACATGATTTTACGAGCTCATAAAATGAAGATTGTTATTATGTCAATGTGACACTTTTCTTTATACAAACAATCATATTTAGGTTAATGATATATTAAACTTGTTCTATTATGTGTAAAGTTTGTAGTTAGTATGTAAAACAATGTATTTGATGGAACGGTTGTCTATGAGTTATGGATTCAGTTCACAAATTGTTTACATTGATGGTTTCGGTTCAATTCTTAGGTAAATAAGATTTTTAATGCTTAGTTTGACAGAGTTGCATCATATTCCTATTTACGTTTAAATAACATGTAACAGTATGTATTTAAGTGGAATAGACTAGTAGGCAACTTTTACGAAAACAATACATAAATAACTAAAAAGAAGATATGGCGGAAATAGTCCAGGATCCTGGTTCTATTTTTACCATTTATAGTAATAAATTGATAGTAATCAAGCAAACTTATCGTGAGTAGATTCATATTGACGAGACGCTCAACTTTTACACTACAGAAATTCTCGATTGTGGTAGCTAATAGAGCTAGCAAGAATAAAATATGTCGACTTTAAGATTCTTTAGATTTGATTACTAACTCTGTTTTTTTTAAATTAAATTTTAAGAAACAATTTAAGGTTATCAAAAAAAGAATTTGACCTACAAAATGTATCGTTTGTTGAAAGAGTCCCACAATATGTATTAATAACAAAGTTCAAGTTCATCAGATTTTTTTACTGTTCATTAGTTAATAGTCATATAATTTAACAACCACATTGGCCTACAAATTGCGTGAATCTTTGCACTAAATAGCAATTCAATGTAAATTATGAAAAAAAAAACACCAAGAATTATTTTTCTTTCTTTTGTGTTTTCAGTTATACTGACTATAACATGAAATTTATCATCAGGTTCTTCTCAAAGAGTTTATCAACAGAGTAACATCAACATCTTTAAACAACATTAAAACGTTTGGACAGAATCCTATACCCTAAAGGGCCATCTTCACGAACAAGAGAATCACGACAGATCCGCGCTTCTATCGTCGAGTATTTTCCACGAATGCGTGATTAATTATGATAATTACTTGAGCGTATCGTCGCAACTCGTAACAAAATTGTCGAGTGTATAGAAATACATAGCACGACGAAAATATCTCCATGATTCTATCACCCGCGGAGGCAGTCCTTAACGTTTTACTTAATTTGAAATCTTTAAATAATTAAATAAGAACTTCCTTAATTCTTATACATATTTGAATGTATCCTTTCATTACTGTCATCTGGAGAAATATGACTTCCAAATAACTGAGTGACATCCAACCTTTCCATGAATCAAAACATACCCAGCACTGACATAATGCGGAAAACCTTTTCCAAAAGAGTCAAATATATTTTCAACACACATCCGTTACGGCCTGACGTTGATGTGGGGTCCAATTAAACCCAAACGCGTGTGACATTGACGTTGTCATAATTCACTTGACAACGTGACCCCGAGGAGCAGCAATTGGTTTTCAGAAAAAAGCAAAGAAAAACCATCTTATACCAGGTCTTCTGAGGTCATAAATACGATAAAAATGGTATGTTTACTTGTTTCACCAAAAGGTTTTCTCTGTAATTTGATATGGATGTTTAAAGTACGGCTACAGAAATATCTGGTTTTGGGTTTTACAAATTGTTTTAATATTTATTTACTAGAAATTAAGTAGGGTCATACTGACTCGGTTAGTTTAGATACTGAATATCTGCATACCTAGGCTTAGGTTAGAATTTAATAGATGAGTACTGTGAAATCAATTTTGTGTTTTGTAGTTACACTTCTTTTTGGAAAAATGATGAGAGTAAACTTTTACGAAGCGCGCGCACACTGTCACGTAAAATCGACACCCTGAAGGTAGCTATAGTCAACATTTTAGTTTTTCAATTTTTTATCTTATTACGCCAAAGAAGTATAACTTCTAACTCATGTACATAAGTATACACATACTTTTTCTTGCTATAAATGGAATGATTTCATGAAAAATAATGAAAATTAAACGGTATTATAACGTTATTATAAAGAGTGAGCCTCACTTGACCACACTCACCCCTTTTTGTCTTTAAAAGCAAAGTAAGGAATTACTTTAAAAAATAAAGATTATTATTGTAATGCAACTTCCAAGTTTTTTTTTATATGTGTTTTTTTTATATTTAAGCTTTTTGAGATACGGACTCCAGTTACGTACTCACCAACGAAACACGACAGCACGAATTCTGTTATTTTTGGTTATTCTTCTGTGACAATCCTCTCAAAAGATCGAACCGAAGGACCGTTGCTGTTAACCTACCGTCTACCATACGTCCGTCTATCTTAAAAATATTAAAAACGTGAAATGTACAACGTTTATTTCATAACTGTGTTTCATAAATATTACTTGGAAAATGGCAGGCGTTTCAGTCAGCCTTTTGCCTTGTTACGAAACATATGAGCTTTGTTATAAAACTCGCTTTAGTGATCCGTGCTCATCAGAGTGTTACGAGATTTCAAAGTGAGAACACGTTATTCTTCAGTGCTAAACGGGATGGAAAACGTGTAAAGCATTTAATGCCCGACTGGAAGTGTTAAATGCTTTTACAGGGTCATGTGGCTCCGTTTTTGGTATTTATCATACACTAGCCTTTGCCTGCGGCTTCTCTCGCATGTATTTGGGTTATTGTGGTAAAATGTATAATAGTCTATGTCCTCCCTCAAAAATCAAAATATCTCCATTCCGAATTTCAGTTAAATCGGTGCCGCAGTTTAGCCATGAAAGCGTAACATAGAGACAGATTCACTTTTAAATTTACTTCATTATATAGTACTAGCGATCCGCCCTGGCTTCGCACGGGTGCAATGCTGGAGAGCTCCGATAATAAACGCGTCCGATTTCTGCTAAATTCAAAGTGCTATAGGGAGAACCAGGGCCTCTAACGCACTATTTATAGGCACGCTGCCGCCACACCGGCCGGCCGGTACTACTGCAAACGCTACGTCCCTCAATTTTTAAATTTCATATTTTGTAAAAGGCCATATAGATCTATATTAAATCAACAATGTATTTAAGGTATTTAATTGAATAAGGATTAATGCTATATTGGTTAAAATCGCCTCGAAAATTAGCCAATATTTGTCGTAAATAATAAATGACAAAAAAATATTATCGTGGGATATCCATAAAAGGTAGACATATACCATCGCGGAGTTTTCTGTAGACCTTTTCAATGCGTACAATACTCTCTCTATCTATCTAATCTCGCAGAAAACTCAATCTGCGTTTGCAATGTAAGCGGAAAAAATGTAATTATTTACGATATCACATTAGAAACCTCAAAAATAACAGTATTTATCCACTATTTAATGAATATAATTTATACACATAAACCTTCCTCTTCAATCACTCTGTCTATTAAAACAACCGCATCAAAATCCGTTGCGTAGTTTTAAAGATTTCAGCATACATAGGGAGTTAGGGACAGAAACAGCGACTTTGTTTTATACTTTGTAGTGATGGACACAATACTTTAATATTGTTTTTAGTGTAGTAGAATGACTTGGTATAATTAATATATTAATAGTTTCACAATTATCAATATATAATTATATTGATAATTGTGAAATTAAAATTGTGAAATAATTAATTAATTAATTGTGAAATAATTATATATTATTTTAATTTTACTCTTTAATTCCCCCGACAAACAGTTTTGCAGTTTGGTGGTTAATATTGTTTGTAAATGTGAACTTTCTCGAAATAAATAAAGGTAGCCTATGTTACTATTTATATCATGAGTTATATGCCAATGAAAGTCCCGTCGACAACGGTCCAATCATTTCAGAGATAAGCTAGATTATACAGATATACGGACAAAATATTTTTTTTTTTTTTATTGAAATACAGTAGTTATATACTTTCATATGCAGATAATGAAAATCTGTTTGACATAACAAATACTTATATACACTTGAGCTTTATTTAATTGTATAGATTGCCGAACAGCTACGTACAAGATTGTGATGTGAACATAAGACCACGTTAATTCCATGATTTATTTAAGTTCTCGGGTATCTAACGGCACGACACGTAACGGTAAATTATCCCTTTAAAGGCTACTAATCTCGGGACACAAGTTGTACGGTTAAAGAGAGTATAATATGGGTAACCTATTCTACGCAGCCCAAGAGAAAAATCTTTTATAGTGATTCTCTAAATTGGATTCGTGAAAACAAGGTTTCGTGTTCACGCTATACACGGATAGTTAACTCAATCTATACAAATAAATAAAAGTCATGTCTCCATTTGTCATTTTAAATTAACAGACATTCAGTAAATGGATATGGTGTATATATAGTACTCACATATATAAATATTTAATTAAAATTTTTGTATGGCTATTTGTCAGTTTATTGCGGCTAATCTGTGGAACGGCTGGACGGATTTTAGCTGATGTTTTAGGGAGTAAATTATGCTACTTATCTTATGTTATATGCTACTTATGTTTGAGATTAGGTGTCGGAAGCGAAGTGCTGATCTGCTGGCGGCTGAGTAGGGCTGCGGCGCAGTGATGTCTTTCTGTAAAGATGTAATGCTCCTGAAAAGAACCACTAAACGGGTTCGGAAGAGGGCAGGTTCCTGACAGGATAGTGTCTGAATGGACGCGGTGTCTTTCCTGAAGGGGACCTGAAATAATATGGTCCGCGTCCTCATCAGCGCAGAGCGCCTAAGACTGGCCGTCGGGGTGGTTTTTAGTGGTCCTGGCTCCTCAGTCCCCCGGGGAGTCGGAGATCCAAAGAGATTTCCACAGCGTCAATAAAAAAAGGTGCCCACAGCGGTATTGCCCGTAGATGTTCCACCACGGGTGCAGGTAGTATATAATAAGTTTTATGGAAATATTGATATTTCTGTCTTTTTAATTACACGACATGTAAAACTTTTTTTGTTAATCAACCAATTCTTGTTGAAGACTTTTAGTGGAATCTCTATAGCCCGAACCTTGCTAAGTCGATATCCTCAGTAAGTCGAAAAAAATGACATTCCCTCCCACTGAACCTCTAAATACACGGTACCTCGGATTATTAAGACTTCGTAACTCGAACAAAATCTTATTTCCCTACGAAGTATTGATAAAACATATTTATACTCGAATATCAAAAAAGTAAACTCAGTAAATCGTAGTTCATAAAATAAAATGACTTCTTACTTGGGTTTCCCCGAATCAATAGCAATGAAATTCAAAAGGAATCTATATTTTTTTATAACTTGCACACGTGCAATGAGTGAATACATACATTAAGCTTTCTAAAAAACACAGACGTTACATTTTTTCATTATTGGTCACTTGGGTTTGTTTATTATTGTTAACTTAGGTCAGTATTTATTTGGCTGTGAACTAGCAACATCATGAGTACTAGAAGAATACCAGCGACTAAATAGGCGAAATGTATACTTTTAATGTAAATTCGTAATATGTATGTATGTACTTGATTGAAATGTGTGTATTTAGAAAGGTGTATTGCGCCTCATATGTCTTGCTGCCTTATCGACACTTCATTGTATAGGATACTGTATAATGAGTGGACAGAAGTACTAATTTCATGTTATATCTGTACCTATAAACATCTGGAACTTACGAGACACAACTGTTTTGTCGCTCTTTGGATATCGCGTTATCCAAAGTTGCGGAGATAGGCTTCATGTTATTTTTCTAACCGAGTGAAATGCAATGAGATAATTGTTTAACGCAAGTTTTCTGCTGAGGCATTGCGATAGTCCGATTAAAATGGTCTAATAAAATAGCCGAAATTTATGGCATGTTTTTAAAAAAGTCTACTCTGGCTTTTATAAGTTTTAAAACACTATATAATGAATATTAATTGTTTTAATCCTTACTTATAATAAAGTTAATATAGTTTAAGAAGTTTTATCTAAGTTTAAGTTATAATTTTATAGAAGTTTAAGTTTTAAAAGTATACATTATACTATTAAACTTAAAAATACACTTAAAACATGTTTTTTCAGTTATTTTTGCAATCAACCGTGGCAGACTCGTGGTATATTTGCTTACATTGATAATGTCAAATATCTTAAGATCTGTCGGTCAAGACAGACAATAAAGAATAGACATTCTGCTTTCGCTGAACAGATTTGAATAAATTGATCTTGGTAAAGTAATAGATTGAACCCGGGAGAAGGAAATAGGGAGCCTCGGGAAAAAGTTCGTTCCCAAATAAAATTCGTGTACAAGTAAAATATAACACACAAAATTCAAGCCTTAATATAATTAACTCTAAACGACAATGGACGACAAGCGGCTAAATTAAATGCTCTCTCGTTATGATTTTAATTATTAATTATTCCGTGACTTACTCTTAGCACAGCTCTTGTTACTGTCTCCTGGGAGGGTAGTGCTGAGACGAGGAATTATAATCATAATGATCTGGCTGGGAGAACTCCAACTTTACCTATTAGGATGATTTAATTGGTCGTATTAAAATAACGGTAAATTACAGAGTACTTTATTTTATTATTGCTGCTTTTTCTATAATGTATTGTGGAGGTACGGTTATTATGTCCTTCCAGCATAGAAGGAGGATCCTCCGACTAGGCGACGTGGAAACGCCTGTCGGGTTGCGGCTTAACAATCGATGTTGGATGTTGTGTGTATGCCAATCGACGCGAGAATTTCTATATCGGCATTCATGATTAGAAGTTACCTCGTATAGCTTTTACTCCGTAGTTCGATGTACTTCTGTTAGATGGCGCTGTAGTATGTTTTTGTTGTCGTATGTGGAAGACGCCACAATATATATAGATCACCATTAACTGACAGAAGCTGGTAGCGTGAAGTCGAGGATCGAACCAAGTGGTATACGATTGGAGATGTCTATGCCCTGCAGTAGACTGCGGTAAGCTGATTATATATATAGATAATGATGTTCTCCTAGCCGTTTTCAACCACTACGGCTAGTCCCAACGGATACCAGCCAACTACGTAGGAAATATTATAGTGCACAAGAGTACGCGCACACAGGTGCATTCTCTGTTCTCTCAATCTCATAACCCGATCGGACGAGTATCCGACACGCCCGACGGCTTTACGTACCCTCCGAGGCACGGAGGTCAAGGCCCCAACTTCCAAGTCAGTAGTCGCATACGCCAACCGCCAGACCAAGGAGACAGTTTATATATATATATCCCTGACGGTAAGTAGCTACCACCACCCATGGACATAACATATCCTTAGTCCATATCAAGAGTAGGGAGAGTTTGGGCCGTGATAACCTCAGTAAAATAACAAAAGAACCACTAAACTCTATTTGTTTTTTCTTAAACCATGTTATAACTCCAGTTGAGCCTCCCATATTATAAATTCAAAATTAACTTCACCGATTACGGTTTTACGTGCTTGTCGTTTTGCTACATTGATTTCAATAAAATTTGGCATGAAGATTTATACTGACGGAGCCTTAGACTGAAGGTTGTATATTTATAAAGACCTTTTCCTAACAACTATGAAAAAAACCCATCCATAACAATCTTCGATAAACGAGCTCTAAAACAAAGTAAACGCTAATCCTTACCACCGCAATTAATCAACATATTACCTATGTAAAATTGGGATATAAATTAAACAACGGGTACGATATACGAGTACTATAACTTATTTATGATGTAATATCGGTAACAGAAACGTCGAAAATTG
The DNA here is from genome assembly GCA_003709505.1 of Hyphantria cunea. Classification (NCBI taxonomy): domain Eukaryota; kingdom Metazoa; phylum Arthropoda; class Insecta; order Lepidoptera; family Erebidae; genus Hyphantria; species Hyphantria cunea. Next base: position 667,839 of record PKRV01000832.1, on the reverse strand, counting down.
GCTGAAGATTTAGGACTTTTAATAAAATGACTTCACTCCATATTATCCATACTTGAATTTTGAATAAATTTTCATATATTTCACTGCCTTTGAAAGTATTTCTTTTTTATAATGATGACTAGTGTGGGATTAAAAATATATTCTGTGTTTCAGGGGACTTAATCAGACTCGGACAGACTCGGAATAATAATTTGTGGATCACACAAAGTGTTTTCTCATGTGGAATTTTTACACACAACACTTAAAAAGGTCTAGGTTTTTCTGTAGGTACTACCTACCTGTCTATGCTGGCCACACGAAATGGTAAAGATTTTTTATTAAATTACTCTTCTCATTGTAGTATTGTTCTGTATTTTCCTGCAATGTTTGTTATCCTCCGTTAGTCGGCGCCTGAGATACCTTCCGGATAAATGAGAGTGGTGAAACTTGGAATTCTTAATACCCACAGGACTGATTTTTTGAATGTTAATATTTCGAATATCTAAAATAAATGTTTCGAACATCTAACATACAACGCCATCTAGTCCCGAGCTAAGCAGAGCTTGTGGTATAGGTATTGGACAACTGATATAAATACATACTTTCTTATGAATACATGCATATTATACGTTGAAAATATCCAAACTCCGAAACGAATATTTGCAGATCATACAAACATTTGATCCGACCCGGAAATCGAACCCGAATCCGCATAGAAGTTGCATACGCTACCACTACGCCACCGAGGTAGTTTATATGTACATATTTAAAAATTAAAACTTTCTTTTCTTTTATATATATTTTGGAATCTCTTATTTCTATAAGATTGTCCATTGTGTTTTCTTATCTTCACTCAAATATATTGTAAATTATTTTGTAATATTAAAATGGAGAAGTATAGAGATACTAAAGATAGAAGAAGGAGAAGTATAGAGATATAGAGATACGAAAGAAAACCAATCGTTGTGATTGTGATTACTGTCGTTGTGTGATTTATAGCCAGACTAACTATAATACATATATTATTTATTTAAAGATTTTTGAATTTTGTTGAAATATAAACAAACAGAAAACTAAAATCGCACAGACAATTTACGATTGTATGAAAAATATTGTGCCAGCGCTTTTGGAAGTTGAATATGGAAAATGTAAGAACTGTCTTTTGTCAACTGTTTTAGTCTCAGAAAAGCTTTGTGCTATGTCTGATCCACAAGTTGAAAGTCGCTCAGCGTACAATGGAAAAGGCTATGCTTGGCGTTTTTCTAAGAAATTCTATCAGTATTGAGGCGGCAAAGTACCAAGATCATCGACACACACACACATACCACCACTCCACAGGCAAGCTAAATATTAGCCGCAAAACCGATAGCCGTTGGGGTACGCGAGTTCTTGAGAGGAGACCACATCTCACCAAATGTAGAGTAGGTAGTTCACGGCCGGATGGAATATTGATTTGCGCATGTTATCTGATAGGAGCTGGAAGCGAGAAACAAAGGATCGAATAAAGTTGCGACCGATTGGAAAGTCCTATGTCCAGGAAAGGATTGCGATAGGCTGATAATGAAGGACCATGTATCCACTATTTAAGCGTTTTGATAAGAAGACACAAAAATTGTCCGCAAAAATTTAATTGCACCTGATTAGGCCCATTTGGATAACTGAATAACTACTGTATTCTCATCTACTGTTTCTTTTTTTGTATTTATGAGTTTGCCGAATCGACCTGGCTTTACCTGGTAGAAAGTATAAGAAGATCCAATTTCAAATGGTGATCCACATTATGGTGGCCTCTTAAAAAGTTTCTGCATCATTCAATTTTGTTTTCAATCAAAACCCTGAATAACAATAGGCTAACTCTGTATAAAATAATAATCATCATCATCATAATATGAGCGGAATATTTAAGGCTTTAAATATTCCGCTCAGGAGATGTCTCATCAGCAAGGAAGTTTTGGCCTACTACGTCTCACTAGCCAGACGGCTTGGTATAAGGTTTGTACAACTCTTTCAATTGTAGTATAGTAATAGTTGTATCGGACAGTAGTAGTAGAGATTACGGATGATGGCATTCCATATTCTCTTGACTGATTCTGATTTCTCTTTCAAGATAGCAGCAAGAATTTAAGTTTGATTTTTATCATAATAACAATATCAAATATAATATCTACATAAATATACACCTAAAATTATTACAGTTTACCATCTAATAAAATGTACACTTCATGAATTGAACTAAAAGTTATCTAGAAAAGGATTGCATCCAATAATATTTCAGTAGATTCATAGCAAACACTTCAAAGACGGTGCTAGAAAACTTTTGATACCCAATTTCCAAAGTACTTTTTCTTGTTAACGGGCTAGAGCGGTAACTTAAGACTCTAAAATGAGCGATATAACATTTCTGAAGTGATTTAACATTGAGTTATTGCTTTGAAATTGTTATTTTATTATAATAAAATAGATAAACAGAAAAGGAAAGAAATTTTACCGGATACCGTAGAAACTCCCTGGGGTTTAATTAGAGAGTATTTGTTCTTTATTGGTTGTAAAAAAAATATTTGTGCGATTGTTTGTGTTTTTACGTGTAACTTGATTAATCTCTTAACACATTCACTACTGTAACTCATCGAAAATATTATACTAGTAAATTCTCTAAAAAGTGACCTGGAGGAGTTTGAATTATAAAAATCGAAAATCCAAAAATTCTCTCATTAGCAAATCGAGGGAATAAGATAAATCAAAAGCACCTCAATTACCTTTTGTAATATTTCTAAAAATGAATCCAAGGTAGGTCGATCTAATAAAATCAGTCCCCAACCCGTACTTAGCCAGCAGTGGGACATTATGGGTGATGATACAGGTCGATTTATCGTCCCTGAAACCCCTTGCACACTCACTTTCATGTAAAGCATTGGTGCCTTTCCGAGATTCAGACATACAAGAATTGCTCTTCAAAAGTATAAGATTATGGCAAACTAAAAAAAGCGATTCTAAATATTTCATATTTCTGATACATTATTTATTTATTGGTTTTTAATTAATACTGAATGTGTTGTGTGGGGTTCATTACCACTTTATTTTATTTTTAATTTTTTTTTCTTCTTTTTGTTTTCTTTTATATATGTACATATATATATATATATATCATGTTATTGACCTGGCACTTAGGCCAGTGTAATATATTCTTTCCTATATATGAAGGCTTGTTGTTAGCAACTTGATCACCTATTTGAATTAACCAGAATTATGTTTAATAGCATGTAAGCCTTCTTAAAAAAAATACTAATAGAGTTATTGATATTGATATTGAAGAGAAAGTGATTGATTCTGTAAATTCATTTTCGGTATAAATCTTATTTTATTGTTTTCTTTAACTTAAATTTTCAATAAAGTACATTACCATCACATAAATGATGTGACCCGCAGGTTATAAAATCAGTATTTTCTAAATTTTTTTGTGAGTTCCTTACTTTTCTTGGTGGTTTTACTGCCCGCATTTTTAGTGGCCACAGTTGTCGAGTGGGCATTTCTCCGTTCGCTTATTCCTTGAATCTATTCAAATATTTTCATTTTTATAACTTACAGTATCAAAAATAAAGTGTGCAGTATAACTTTTAGTGTAGGCACGATTTCTTTTTGATTGTCTCCATCGACATTTAAAAAAAGTCCCTCAAAAATTGAGTACACATATTTTTGTGTCTATTTCAAGTGTTTTCGTATTTCTTTTTGTGTATGTATATTTTATTCATTTAAAAGCGACAACTCCCAAACAGAGACTTTACAAACATACATACACCCAGACTAAGAAAAACAATTTATAGATTACGCAAAGTTTTGTCCCGTGTGGGATTTGAACTCACAACACTTGGCATAGTAAGAAGCATCGTAGCAACCGCTTAAACCACTAGACCATGCGTGCAGTCTTGTCAGTCTAGTATATTTTTTATACTTCTCCTAGACTGATACAAGATGTTGCTGTATCAGTTTTTAAAAACCCTTAAATATATGGTTTACGTCTCCCTTTTTCCCTTTTGAATAAGTACTTAGCATTAGATACATACTTATCTGCTATTTTTTTGATTCTAATTAAATAATATTTAACATAGAGATACTTTCCCCAAAAATCCGAATAGAATTATATTTTCTACTAGCTATTGTCCACGACTCCACCTTCTTTTTTGTCTAAGTGAAAGTAGCCTTTGTCCTTCTCCAAGAGCAATCTATCTCTACAGCCAAATTCGTTCAAATCGATTCAGAGGCTTAGCCTTGAAATTATAACAGACAGACAGTCAAAGTTGGTTTCGAATATGTAATACCATAGCACATTTTTAATTATTAAGTTTCCAGTCCTTTCTAAAATTATTCTGCATCGAACTAATTATACATATTATATTAATTATGAGGCTCTCATAGCACAGTTGCACTCAGTGATTAGAAAAAATCACTGAGGGTAAGCAACGACGGCGCGGTCAGTACCTGAATGGGTGGCATGTTACCATGAGAGTCTCCGTGATTCAGAGGTCACGTTAAGCAGTCGGTCGCGGTTGTTATCATAGGATCAACAGTCGCGAAGCTTAGTTGGAGGTCTTTGAGTGGCTTAAAAATAACCAACGGCTAGATTACGTAGCCACAACGTAGTCTTGCCAGTTCCTAACCCGCACTTGGCCAGCGTGGGGCGTGTGGCGCTAACCCGCGTGGGGCGCGTGGCCTTAACCCTCTCGTGAGAGGAGACCCGAGCCCAGTAGTGGGACAATATGGGTTGTTGATTAATTTTTAATTGATTGAACTAATTATGATGATTTCTATACGTATGAATCAAAATTGTAAAAGGGTGAACAAAATAATTGAAATTAATAGCGGCTTTCCTCCGAAAGCACTCTCTAACTAGGTCACAGAGACGTAAGTAAGGTGTCTTCTGCCGTGAAATACTTCGATAATGTAAGAAATACCAAAGACAGTTCAATTTTACGCGTAGCCGAGTTTTCTATTTGCTTAATATCCAAAAATCTGAATAGAATGTGCTCGACTAGATAATAGTAAGTGGGAAAATGTTTACCAAGTTTCTACTTTATTTTGTCGTTGGAATTACTTAAGGAGGGTTTTTTTATTAGACTCAGAGCAACAATTTGTGGATCACATAGTGTTGTCTATGTTTAACTTGATCTCAGAACCTACACCTCCAAGTTGTCGATCCAATATACGATATAAAAATAGTCGCTTAGAATGTGATAAATGAGTTTAATGAATCGACATAAAAAATAACTTAGATCCAAATACGAGAAATTATCCGATATGCAAATATATAACTACTAGTTTAATGAAAATTTAGAATGATAACAACTTCACTTGGATATTTTTTACCCTAACAAACATTTATACACCTAAACAAATAAATAAAACATATATTTTCGGACATTTTAACTCATAAAGCCATCAGTCCCAAACTAAGCAGAACTTGTACTATGCGTCCTAGACAACTGATATGAATACATATATACTTTTTTTTGTAAATACATACATATTATACATAGAAAACACCCAAGCTCCGAAACAAATATTTGCAGATCATACAAACATTTGGTCCGACTCAGGAATCGAACCCGAGACCTCTTGCACAGCAGTCGCATACGCTACCGCTACGCCACCGAGGCAGTCAAAGCATATACAGTAATTAGACCAAATAACTTTTTAAAACGTTTTTTTGTTGGTACTTCCTCCAAATTTTTAGAATAACTGAACTAATTTTAATGAATTAACAAGTAATTACGAGAAGTACTACTTCAATTATAGATTAGTTTTGCCCGTATCCCGAGATTATGTTGTATCTACTTTTACAAGAATGAACTCATGGTGTAGCTTATTGTGAATATAAACATGTTATTTATTGAAAACCCCATTAATACATAACGTTGACACGTGGTTAAATCAACATGTTCCTATGCGCTAAACGAGAGTGCATTCTTCAAACCTGGAAAGATAAACAATATTACAATGACTGAGTACAATGTGTTGTTTATAATCATTCAGCAACGCAACGCAAGCAACGTATTAACGTTTCAATCATGATTGACATCTCGAAATATTCTGAAACAAATAAAATCAAATGAAGAGTTTGACTTTCCTAGTTTAGTTTTTGCTCTAAATCTGTCTTGATGTAAAATCAAACAAACCATCGATGGCTATCGCAAGATGTTACTTTTTTTAGTCACAAGTTTTCCTTCAAATCATAAGTGCACTTAGTGGGTTAAAAGTCCGCGTTCGTTTGATGGTGAGTCCTGAACACAGGTATGTGACGCTTAAATATAATTTAAGAATCGAAAATAATTGATTCAGACACTTATTTCTTCTTTAAATTTTCTTTTATAGTTAACTGGCAACCCGACTCGACTTCGCAAAGTCTTTGAAATTCTCGGATTTACTGTACTAAAATATGCATGTATTACACACATAAACCTACCTCTCGAACCACTCTAATAATTGCTGAAAAATGCATTAAAATCCATTGAGTAGTTTATAAGACCTAAACAAACAGAACAGAAATATTTATGATTTTCTCATTGAATATAATTTATGTTTTAATATAAATTTAATTCAGCACATCAGAAGTATACAGAAGCTCGCTAGCTCATAACTCGGCTTTAATACGACACTTCGTACACTGTAACTGCTCTTTTAGTTCCCATTTAAAGCTACCTTAATTGGCACTTAGTTTAGACTTACATATTGTTATAGCCACGTTTAAAGTGCAGTTATGACAGCAGTAACGCTGTATTATAGTGTAAGCCGACTATTTGCAGATGGTGCCAGTCTATTTGACAGGGATATCTATTTACATACGTATTCACATTTGCAAGCTATAAATTTATTCATATTTACATAACAAAGGGTAAGCCTATTGCCGTTGTGAGGTAATATATAATGGGGAATTGAAATTGAAGGTAACTGAAGGATAAAAAACGGCCAAGGCAAGTTGGACTTGTGCGCTAAAGGTTCAGTACAAACCTGATGAACCAAATTATATGATGTAACAAAAAAATTATGCTTTTTCGCAATTTTTCCTTTATCTGTGCTATAAGATAAAACGTTGCTACGTACCAAAATTCAAGATTCTGAGTTCACGGGAAGACGGGAAGTACCCTGTAAGGTTTTGAGTTTCCTTGCGAGTGTCAGTATCACTCTCACGACTAATAAAAATCTATTGACACCACTCACATAAAAATACGACAAGCTGTTTATGCTCTAGGCCGTGCCAAAGAAATATACACACATACATATATACTCGTACACTCGGAAAACATACCCTTCTTCTTTCAAAGTCGAGTGAAAAAGGGTCTTGACAGATAGGCGCAAAACAAAGTATTCGTATAGTAAAATTTTTAGGGGTCTTGTGAATAGTTATGTGTGGAATCACTACTTGTGCGGTTAAAGGTTCTTAAGTTTTTTCTATCTCTTCTGAAACTTCATGGTACAAAACAAAAACTTAAGGAAGGCCCTATGTCCAGCAATGAACTGTTAAAGGGTGTTGATGAAAAATAATAAATAAAACTAACTTCATATTGACGTGATACATACTCTTAAGAGATATGATATCCAAGGCAAACAACACAACTATATTATAACTACCTTTAGTAGCATATAGAAGGGGCTAAGCATGTAGAATATAAACCTGAGTTATATTACTGTAACCACAGTTTTAAAATGTCCTAAGTTGTATTCATGATTAAGTAAATATTACTTTGCAATATCATATCTCAAAACTTCGATTATGTATTACAATTACTTCATTTGTCAAAGTTAAAAGCACCGACTTGTTACCTCATATGTTACCTAATAAGTTAAACACATAACTCGTAGTCTTCAACTTAGCATTTACTTATCGGCCTCATCGCTTCTAGCGTCTCAGTCGCTAAATTTAAGCACTAAATTACTCACGTTATCACAAAGTGCTGTCACGGTTTCACCCTCTTTCGTGAAGATATATGGCTTTGTGACTTTGATTTCCGTTAAAATGGGACATTTTGTCTATGTTAGTGTTGGGAGATGAAAATTCAACTGCTACATTAAATCATGATCGAGAAGATTTATCAATCGCTTGACTAAGCAAACTTATTTTTTGTTACCGAGAAAATGTATAAAATAGCAATCATATATTATTAGTAATAAATAATTATTTTGCAGCGTAAGGCGTTAAGGAGAAGTTAGCAAAGTAAGTCACGAAAGAGCGTGATTCATATTGTTCATAAATTGTGTTTAGTATGAACTAAAGGAACTGATAAACTTTCAGTGCGTTTACTGTGTGTCAGTAACAAAAGATATTGAACCCTTTTTTTACGTGTGGAAACCAACTTGGACCTTCACCCCACCGGGGTTTGCGGCGGGGCGGTGAGTCGGAATCGAACCGACTAAAACCACACAATGTACCACTCTGCGCCTGAGACGGGAGTGATCCGGGAACCGCTTTCTTATGCCATCCGGACCCAAGATGTTGAACGCTTTTTATTTTTTACGTGTGAAAATCCCCTCGGCCCTTCACCCCACAGGGGTTTGCGGCGGGGCGGTGAGTCGGAAACGAACCGACTAAAACCACACAGTGTGCCACTCTGCGCCTGAGACGGGAGTGATCCGGGAACCGCTTTCTTATGCCATCCGGACCCAAGATGTTAAACCCTAAGATCAAGCCCGTTTGGCCGTAACCAGTTACTACGAAGAAATCTTCCACCTACACCAAAATAGCAATATCTGTGGATTATTAAAGAACCAACCTTGCCCAAGAAGAAAGATTTACCTTGTGAGGTGATACCGCCGCCGTCTTAGTGCCTGTCAGTCAGTCTGTGCTATATCAATCATTGAAGCAGAAGTCCATATTTGCGTATAGCATCATATATATACAGCGTCAACAGGTAAACCAAGTACGGGCCTCTGGTATCCTGACTCACTCTATGAAACACAGTGCAAGCACGGTTTCACACTGGGTTTCTGTGAGGCCGTGGTATCACTAAGGTCGAACCGGCCCATACACATCGAAGCGTGGCTCTCCAACGCTTATTTCTTTTTGTCTGTGTTGAAACTTGTAAATAATAAGTGCCAAATACGAACATATTACTAACACGAGTATAACTGAAGTATTTGCAACAATTATTATTTAGTTAAATTTAAGTATGCTAAAGTAGAAAATATGTTAGAAATTATTGAAAAAGATAGAAATAACTGTTTAATGTTACTGATTTTAATTGGACTTACACGTGTACACTATAAAATATTATGATGTTTTCTATATATATCTGCCATTTTTATTTAAAATTAATACAAGGATTTGTTTAAAACTTAATCAAGCGATTGTCTGATGCACAGGTTAACCCTACCTAGCTTAGGCAGGCAGCGATTAAAGTTTTTGAACTTAGTTTTATTACATACTTTCATGTGTAGGATATTAAAATATTATTCACGTTGTTTTACAGATGAAATCCAAACTTACTACTAAATAAAGAATACAAAGAGGTAGAACTTTGACACACTGGTTGGCTGTGTGCCAGTCCATCCAAACTAAATTACGAAACAAAGTATTTATAGAAATTAAGACTTTATGGGTTATAAAATAAAGTCCTATTGAAAGCACAACAGTTTGTAATGGCACGGTTTTATGGTGTAACAATTTGTTTGAAAGTATTGATTTTCAGATACAGACTTCGTAAGATTGAGGTTTTATATCATGTTTGAGCTTTTTAATAAACTTTTATTTTTCCTTTAGACTTTACAATTTTTATTCTTATCCACTATCACATTCCATATATATATATATATATATATATATAGATACAATCGTGTCTATACGAAAAAAAGCGATGGCAGATGTGTCCTAAATATTCAAATCTTACCGGAGAGCTACGCTTCGGACGGAATGGGCTGGTTCGACCAGAGTGATAAGATAACAGAAAACCGATATGAAACAGTGCCTGCGCTGTGTTTCACCAAATGAGTGAGGATACTGGAGACTCATACCCCAACCCCTCCCCCATCTCAAAAAGGACGGCATCGAATATGTGACCATGGGCGGCGTTAATCTTACATATACAATACAATACTTTTACACATAGCTTATAGTTTTATAGCGGAATTTATTCGCGATAAAATTATTAAAAAGATTACCATACCATTTAAATCCCGACTTATCGACCCGGTTATACTGTAAATATTTTTTGTCTTGAATAACTCCCGCTTTACAACAAATACTACTACTACAAAATCATTAAGCACACTAAATAAAAACTAAATTATCTCCATCCTCATTATCATTTCATATCCAGAAATAAGTAACCTAAGATGATTAAGCAAGTTAAAAAAATGATTCCTTACGGTTCATTTGCTAAAATATCTTGTTTTGTGAAAGTCAATTGAATCGTGTTCATTAAATAAATTTTATTTGATTTCTCACAAAGATTGCGCTGCCGGCTACTTGGCTACGTTGGCAATCTTTTTTATTGCTTCCTTCTTCATTTAATGCATATTTATAATTAATATAATTGTGCAGTGAAAAACTTAGTAAATTATGGTTCTGTATTATTATTTCAAACGGTAAAAAATGTATTTTAATATTCTATGTGGTTAGACTGCTTCGTTGGTCGTGAATTCTCGAGTTCGAAATCTAAACCTGGTCAAAAAGTATTATTGAGTTTTTCCGATTACAAAAATGCTTAATAACAGTTAGATTTCGGAAGTTAGGGTCATAGTCCCGTGCCTCAGAGAGCACGTAAAGCCTTTCCCCGATCATGTCAGAAAAATCACCCTATCGTATAACGAGAGTGAGAGAACAGAGAGTGAAACTGTGTTGCGCATACACTTGTGCACTTTAATACCTCCTGCGTGGTTGGCTGGTGTACTTGACACTGGCTACTGTGGCTGAAATCGGCTAGGAGAACATCATCATCATGCGGATTTATCCCAAAAATAAGTATTATTCTCTCTATGTTCTACTGCTAAACGGCGTCATCTATAAATCCTAAAACAAGAACCCATAATGGAATATCAGTGAATTCTTTGCTGTTATAACGGTAATATGTTTTTTTAACCTAACGTAGTCTACGTGATAAATAGAGTTAAGAATTTCGTGAATATTGAAGATTAAACACGCATAAGTGTATTTCACTACTTTATTACACCCAACGGCCACGTAATTATCTATACCATTAGCCTGCCGCAGTCTACTGCTGGCCAAATTTATCTCCATTTGCACGCCACTTAGTTCGATCCTCAGCAGCCAAATGAAATGAATAAAACCGTTCATGTTTAAATTTAAAAAAAATGAGAAAAGAAAAAAAAAACCTTTTTGGCAGTCTGTGTATGTTCCACCAATGCACTTTAACTATCAGAACAATTTTAATGAATAAAGTGATAATAGATTTGCAGTAATAGCCTGAGTGACATAGGCTAAATAATTTACATCAAAATTGACGGTGATCTTCATTTCTTATCAAAGTAACCGAAATGTGCCACGGCAAAGCGAAAATACAACTACTATTGCAATCCATTTAATTGATCGAACAGAAACCTATAAGATATAGTTAATTTAGTCCTTCATTCTCTCTGGAAATGCCATCGCCTTTTAAAATGTTAATCATTATGTTAATATGACGCAAATTTCAGTGAACACTTCATTTAAATTATGTCAGTAGTTTCGGCTTGATGTGTCAATTATTTCATTACCTAAACATTACCACTTTGCCGTTTATAATGAAGGAGTGTATTTATTATACGCTTCTTAATATATATTTCACATTGTAACTGAACCGAAATAGATTTAAACAATCAGAATTTATTCATTCACGTTTAAGTTGATAGTCAGAAATTTGCATTTAGATGTTCAGTCGCTGCTTCGATCTTGAACAGGCTTCATTTTCAAGAATCAGTCTTTCAGCAATTCTCAGAAAAAAGCTTTACTATTAGTTTTGTTGATATTAGTGTATACAAAAAAAGTTTTTCAATAATACTCTATTTGTAACGTTCATAAATTGATATTTCTGTTTTTATTTATTTATAACTTTGTGCATTTAGGTACATCGGCTGACTTGATACCCAGGGCAAAGTTCTACCAGCCAACCTTAGGGTGACATAGAAATCCTGTGAGGTAGATGCACATAGGTTACGTGATTAATTAAAAGATTCATTACACAGCATTACATTCATAAGTTTATATAAAAATATGAAGTATATAGCGACGCCATTCCTTCTTTTATTTAAGAGGTCCTTGCGGATGAGGACAAAGCCAGTAAGAGGACTTGAGGTAGAGGTTTAGGTCAGGTTTGAGCAAAATTCTACAAAATCAGGACGGAATGAATCGTTTGCAGAGAATGTTTCAATTGAATCGTTGTAATAGCTTGGAACACTCTGCGCATTTATGTGGCAAACACTTAGAAGGGGTCGAGATAAGAAGTATTTTAACCCCCTACGCAAAAAAAGGGTTATAAGTTTGATTTCAATGTCTCTGTGTGTATATCTATCTGTGGCATCATAGCTCTCAAACAGATGGACTAATTTCAATGCAGTTTTTCATTTGAAAGCCAGTTTCCTTGCGGTGATTTTTAGCTATGCTTAGTTAATATCGGTCTAGCTGCGTAAGAGTAACAGCTCTTTTCCAAAATGATGTAAAAAATTTTGGCGTATGATTACTCGATTAAGTGCTTGCGCAGGGGGTTTTTTAAATTTTAGCATGTTCATAATGTGATTAAAATCTGCTTCCTGTACCGAGCAGTTAAAAAACCACTCCCAACGGACACGTTTACATCGCACTATGATCCCGGATCCTTTAAGAGGGACAAGGATCTCACTAAGCTTCCATAATTTGGATAACCATGCTGCTTGTCTGCATTCGCAATGAGTATGGTGGCCCCCACTCTTGGTGCTCGTGCTTTCCAACAGGCAGAGTAGAGCCATTCTGGCAAACTTTAAAAAAACGGTAATTTTATTCAATCCGAATAAATAAAACGTTTTCGTACCTTGAGAAAGCTCGCTAAAACAAAGTGTTACCTAGGCTCAACAAGGGAAATCACCCGCCCGGATCTCTTTGTAGGAACATATTTACATTTGAGTCTTTGACAGAAAATTCTTTTTACTATAAATGTTTGCTTTATTTAGCAGAGGCACATCAAATGAATCACCTCCTGTGTATTTCAACTATAAAAGTCGATTGTTGTATGTGTTAATAATTTCAGTTTGTGATCTGTCTCTTGAGCCAAAAAAGTACATAAATTATGGATTAAATACATTTCATATTTCATTATAAATAATTGCTGAATTTTCATCCACTCATCTTTGTATATTTAATAAAAGTGAGATGACTACAAACGTTAAATTTAAAGACTGCTTTAATATTGATAACATTTTGTTTATTTGGCTTTTTAATTACACATTTTAAAATAGTAGAAACATTTGTAGTATAGCACCCTTTTTTTGAATCTATCTTCCAACTTTTCATCTTTCAATCATAAAACTTCCTATACTACTCATAAGAACACGATTTCTAATCGTGATTTGGCTTAAATCAGTTTTACTGAATATCAACTAAATTTTTGACAATTGTCTTGCCCCTGACTGCCTCGGTGGCGCAGTGGTAGCGTATACAGCTGTTGTGCTTGAGGTCTCGGGTTCGATTCCCGAGTCGGTCCAAATATTTGTGTAATCTGCAAATATTTATTTCGGAGTTTAGGTGTTTTCTATGTATAATAAGTATGTATTTATGATAAAAGTATATATGTATTTATATCAGTTGTCTAGCACCCACAACACAAGTTCAGCTTAGCTTGGGATTAAATGGCGTTGTGTAAATAAATGTCTAAAATATATATTTATTTACATTAAGGTGCAATCAAACCAAACATACCCTGTAATCATTTTCTTTCAGGAAGTGTGATAGTTCTTCAGTAATCTAGTGTTTCTATACAAAGCATGGACACTGAAGACTTCAAACTTAAGAAGTACAACATTAAATTCAAGACCTTTAACAATATTTCTGATTCAGCTGTATTGCAATCAGTTGTACTATAATATTAAATCATCAAAAACAAACAATCCGTGTAGTGTGTATACAATATACATACGACAAAGCTACGACTTCAAACAACGATAGGAGCTATGTTTGCATGACAAATACTGCTGTACTCTAGCAATCAGAGTGTTTCCATACTGCTCCTTTGTGGTACTACAAGACAAATTTACTTACCTCTACAAACGTGCTGTGTAATAATTGCATTATTGGGACAGTACTGTCTAGTATTGTTTTGTAAGGTTCAAGAAAAGTTTGGTTTCGGCAAACAGAAATTTAAGGAACAAAAATATTGATTTATCGCTATGATCGCTGTTTTTCAGAGGCTTTAGTGTCCACAGGTAGCTAGACGCTATATCGATATCAGTCCAAAGTAGAATATACTTCGATTTGTTAAGTATGTAATAAAGTGTCAGTTCCCTAAATATAATAAAGTAATTGCCTAGATACGCAGGTTGAACAATACGGTTCAACTCTTCCTTCCTGTGCCGATCAGTTAAAACCTGGCACTCTCTACCAGCGCACATGTTCCCCAGCCACTGTGAGTCCGAGTTTTTTAAGTGGGGCGTGATAAGCGTCTCAATAGGCTGCCTCTTTGTGTGCATTGTCTACATTCGCAATGAGAATAGCGACCACCGGTCTTGGAATCTGCTCATACTTTTCATCAGGCAGACTAGAGTCCTTTTGGCATCTCTTGTATAACAAGTGATTATTTTAACAATTCTTTTTTAAACTTGCATTTTTTACTTGCCAATGAAAAAAAAAACTATTGCATGGGTTGTTTAGAAATATGTACTCCGCTATTTAGAATTCATAATAATACCGATTATATATAATTGCATTGTCACCAGAACTAAAGGTATATTTCAAATTTCAGCTCAATCGGAAATCAGGAAGTAGATCAAATTTAATTTGCAAGATTTGATTACAGACAAACGCTTGTAAAAAGAAAACAATCGCAGTTAATTTTTTTTTTTTCAATTTCTTGTATAGCATTTAAAGTGTTTGACTGATCTAGGTGAAGTGTTGAACTGTTAAAACCAGATTTATGATTTAGGATAATAGACATTGAATTATGGCATGATCCATATCAAAGTATATTCACAATTTACCTATCTTCACAAATCTATAGAAATTTGAACAGCATTGAATAGAATAGCGTTTGATTGCACCCTTATATTGAAAGGAAAGTGGTCTAAGAGTACTACAATAGTAGACGTGCTTGCCTTGCCAATTAGTGTGCATTTGAATATGTACACAGAGAGTCTCCAGCGCCTAACAAACAAGAGTTGACCTAGAGAAGAGCTGAATGTTACGTGTTGCTGTCCTCTGTAGACTAATAAATAAGTATCATTAACATTGCGTCCTTCACGAATAATGTCCAACTTGAGACACCAGACAATGAAAGTCAGGATTATGAAAAAACCAATCAAGCCATCCCTTGAGTTTCCCTTGTTTCTTTCTTCCAAACTACATCTCAGATACTTGACAAAGAAGAATGTATATGATTGTCAAATATATGTATTTTACACAAAGCTCTATCAAGTCAAAAATATATGGTTATTAAGACTGATGGGGAGGAGGGATGTTCCGTTTTAAAAATATCTCATAGAAAGTTAAACCTCGCTCTAAGAGTTCTGTACAAAATTTTGTTGCTTGTATGATTTATATGTTGGTGATATTTACATTATATTGAAAGAGTCTCTAATGCAGATAAAAGATAAGGTTCAAATATTACAGTTCATTTTTTTCAGTGAGTGTCTAGTGCTAATTATGACCATCCTACTTAAAAACTTTATTTCATATACTAGCTTAACTGTGGCAAGTTATGGTTACAAAGAATAGATAAAAACCATCTCTGAAGCGTATATCAAAACTAATGTAATATATTGTATGTTATTAGGAACTTTCGATAATGCCATAGCGTGAAACCCGTCAGGATTAAAGTTAATTTAAATAGTGGAATACGTACATCATCAACTACCCATATTGTCCCTCTGATGGGCTCGGGTAACCTCTTAGGAGAGGATTAAAGTCATAAGTCCCCACGTTGGGCTGGAGTGCGGGTTGGGGACTGGCAAGACAACGTTCTGGCTACGTAATCTTGCCGTTGAATGTTTTTAAGCTGCACAAAGGCCTCCAGCTAAGCTTCACGACTGTTATCCTATGATAATAAACGGGTAAGACTCCTTAACGTAACCTCCGAATCACGGCGACGGTCAAATCATGGTATCATGCCACCAACAGTTACTCATCCAGGTACTGACCGTGCCATCGTTGCTTACCCTCAGTGATTGTTTCAAATCACCGAGTGCAAATACGGATATAAAATACTTCCTAGAATTAAACTCAATTGTTGGGTTTAATTCTATGATGTATCTCATATCGTGTCAAAATTTCAGCTTAATCGAAACAGAAATTCTTGAATTTTGGAAGCGTACACAAGCCAAAATTCCATAGTCTAGTCCATAGACTAACAAAAATAAAGACACGGTATGTTACTAACAAAATTCGTAACACACTAATTACGTTACACAAGTTGATTAAAGATCTCTTTCAACTCATATGTACTCAAAGGGTAGCTCCATTGAAACAAAGTTGAGTGTTAATCACTGAAACTCTTAACTTTGTTGTTAACGTCTTGTTAACTACAATTAAGTCAACACAGCTTGTTTCTTGTTGATTTTGGAAATGCTAAGCGATGCAAAACAGCCTGTTTCGTCGCAATAGCTGAAAATGTTGTGTTATTTAAAATACTGTTGAAAATGTGTTTATCAGACATTTTTTTCAAATAATATCTCCCAGAATGACTCTATTCTGCCTGATGAAAAGCTTGCGTAAAATCCAAAATTGGTAGTCACCATCTTCATTGAAAACCTGAGCAATGTGGCATATTGACTTACGCTGCGATAGCCTAGTGTGATTTACATTACGTTAGCCTTTTTCTCTCCCTCTCCTGAGAGGAGACCCGAGCCTAGCAGTGGGATATTATGGGTTGTTGATATATGTTGATGTAGCTTGGGTAGGTTTTTCACGCTCCGGTGAGTTCCACAGGAAAGATAAGTTGAACTACTAAGTTCTAGGGCATATATTTACCACTCTATAACAGTGACTTAGAAAGCTAGCGCGTTGTCGTACAGAGGAAGGGAGAAGGTTAGACCAGTTTAAAGATCCGATCGGAACACTCTCCATGATAAAGGTGATGGAGGACTTCCACAACGACGTCCTGCGAGTGCAGAGGTCAAAGGGACTAAATGATCAATAGTCTTTAGCAGTTCACTGTTTGGAGCTGGCCTACTGTACTACGCTATACAGATTAGTATTAGATTTTTTTCGTTTTTTTACTCTCTTTGTAGACCCGTTTTCAGTACAGTACATGTACAGTTTGCTGTCTCAGTTACTTTTTACGACACCCACAGAATAAATAGGTGTACTCCTTATTCTTAATCCATAAACGCATGGAAGTAAATCGCTAAGCCTATCAACTCATCATAGCATAACTGCAGGTAATATAATTAGAACTAAAATTATTTTCTAAATACTTTGATTATAACAGTGTAGAAAATTAATAGCTCTAGTACACGTTGTTTTGTTCCCTAATTCGTATACTCCTTTTCTTCGCACTTAATTGTTTCTTCTAGTTGTTTCTACAACTTTTGATACAAACCGGACCCTTAAGCAGAATTAAACTTTAACTGTAATTACTCTAAAAGTTTACTGTTGATTCAGCAATAGTGGTAAAAGCCTAAACAGTGTGTGTGTTTGTAATTGTGCTGTTGTTAGAGATGTTTTTAAAGTTACCAAAGCGATTGAGTCTTGATCATGATATATATATATATATATATGAGCCTGCCAAAGTATCTTTTCCTAAAACAGGCTATGTCGTTTTCAGTTTACATGTCTAATTTTTAGTTTTCTGAGTATTCCATAACCTAAATATTTATAATTTGTTGCATTCTTAGAACTTTTCAAACGTGATGTTATAATTTCTACTAAAATTATTTATAAAAATACTCAAGATCGCTTGTACATAAGTACAACACATTCCACGCGAATATTATAGTGGTTTAAACGGTTGCCATACTTCTTCCTACTCCGCTGAGTGTAATGGGTTCGACCCCTACATGGAACTACTTCTTCGTACGGTTCGATGTTTTTTGTATTCATCTTATTAATGTTCAGAGTTTCCTATGACACAAAATTATTTATAGTACAGGAATCGTGTGATTAATAAATAATAATGCTTACATTATGAATTCAAAAAATTGAACTGTAATCCCATAAACAGGGGGAAAATATAATGCGACATCTCATAATTTTGGAATGCCAAAATACATAGAATGGTACACAAATTACTGGACGGCTTCAAATAAATTACAGATTCCAGAAATAATTTGCAACGTTTACAAACGTGGAATGTCAGTTAACTGATTTCGTCTTTCAAGACAAGAATTACGTTGATTAATATTAAATTTTATACTTTTTTATGATAAAGTTTGGAGGAAAAATGAGAAGACGAGTCCCCGCCCTTTGAGTCCTTTCCCCCCAGCATCAAAAGGAGATGGGAGTGGTTTGATTTGTAGCCTTAATCACTGGGTGGAAAATAATGAACGGACTTTATATGAGGTTGCGGAATCACTCCGGCCTAGTCTGACCCATATATGATGAGTTTGGAAGATGGCGGTGTTCCTCGCCCATGCCTCGAAGAGTACGTTAAGCCATCAGTCCCGGTTGTCATGAACATCTATGGCAATCGTTATTGGGAAGTCAGTGCTCTCAAATATACTGACAACTACTTCAACCTTTGAATTCAGTTCACCCCCAGGGCTGCGGAGGTCCGATACCAGTCACTCCGTGTAAAAACTAATATTCAGATAAAATAATAATAAAGGCTAGGAACATGATGGGATTTTTAAATAAGAAGCTATCCCAATCATCATTAATTATTAACCCGACTACAACTAATTATTTATTACTTTTATTTTTGGCACTCTATGTATGATTGTTACACCGTAGGTCTAAATTTCTGAACTGATTTTCAAAATAGATACAGATTCGCAATAATGTCCCAGGTAACATAGGCTATACATATAGGTACATAATTATCGAAAAATTTACATAGTCGGATTATAGATTTTTTTTTTTTTGTTATTTTAAAAAATTGTATATAAACATATGATACATGTACAATTAAGGATGGGTAGAAAAACCTCTACGTTTCATAACTTCAAGACAAAACCAAGTTTTGAAGTTATTAAACAGGAAATGTTCAAAAGCAGTGTGATTAACGTTTTTTAAGAGCGTTATCGCAAGGAAATATATTTTAAGCCTTATTTCAATATTCGATAAATCTTACTATGGTGAACCCTTTTCTTAGTGACCGCTTTCTACAGGACGAAAAAATAGGTACACAACACAGGCTATTCAGAGCATTGCAGTTAAAAATCCTGTTTACACCTTTAGAGACATGTGATATTTCTATCGTCTTTTATCCTATCAGAAAAAGCTTTTGTTTCTTAATGAGAATTATCGCCAGACCGGTGGGCGGAGAAAAAAATATTTATATAATGTTACACATATTTTGAGATTTACACATTACTTCACTCTATTGCCTTCTAGTGCTGAACGAAGGCAATAGAGTGAAGTAACGCCAACCATCCCGGTCTTGAACAGTCTGGAACTATCCACTGCAAGCCATTTTCTTCGAGTCGTCGGTCTATCTTACCATAAGGCACCTTACACTACGTTTGCCTAATCGCGGTCACCTCTCTCACACCTTTCAGCTCCAGCGACCATCAATCTACCTGGAAACATGACCGGCCCACTTCCACTTCAACATGCTGATTCTCCGTTACACATTAAAGGGCTTTATTTTACAGTAACAGTAAACGTTATATATAGTGGACCGACTCCTTACAGGATTGAATCCTATAAACAAAGAATTTAATCTGAATTCTATTACTAAGGTTCTTTAAAAAACTTACATTAATTAATATTTTTACTTTTTAGTCGAGTATCTGATTTAAACTTATAATTTCTTTTAATGTAAAATTTTGAATATATTTAACGAATTAACAAATTTATTCAAATTTGCGTTACAATTCCTTATGGTTGGTCTAACGGCATGCCCTCTAGCTGCATTGAGTCGTTATTTACCGTCTTCTAAATTAATTTTTCGTTTCGCTGCTTACTTTAATTAAATGTTGCTTGTTAAAAATTCGAGTGTAAATTTAGCCCTGTATTATCAATGAGGAAGGCAGAAACTTAGTAGATACCTATTTTTCATCTGTAATTGGATTCCATCCATGTAAAACCGACCAGCTTCTTATAACCAATGCTACTTAAAAGATTAAAGATGGATAAGTGCAAAGGCAAAAAGATCATTTCGTATTTATAACGTAAACTAAATATATATTTTTATATTTTAAATACTAAGTACGAAGTATTTCATTCAATGAAATGAAACGGATTATTATTTAGCTCGAAACAATTCTGTTAACTAAAGTAATATAACCTATATGAGGTACCATGAAAATAATCTAAGAGTTTTAAGACAAGGTTTATGTTATTTTAGGTTAGACAAGGTAAGTACATAATTTGTTTCAGATGGTTTTAGTACGTTACAAAAATGAAAAAGAATACAGAATGTTAACTTGAGCCTCAACGTTTATTAGTTTCAGATATTTTTAAG
Organism: Hyphantria cunea; assembly: GCA_003709505.1. Lineage (NCBI taxonomy): Eukaryota > Metazoa > Arthropoda > Insecta > Lepidoptera > Erebidae > Hyphantria > Hyphantria cunea. The sequence continues at coordinate 647,134 of PKRV01000832.1, read as the reverse complement.
GGCACCTACTAAATAGTTTACAAGCACCATCTTACAGCTAGTGGTTAATAGACGATATTTTTTTGCCTGTAGATATTTGGTATGCAATAGTATGTAGAGTCCATTCGCTTAGATACGGTCACCTTGATCGCGCTGCCGCAAGCCGCCCCGAAAGCAAAGGGCCTGTCTGTGGCATACATCCACAAGCAAGTATGATTTCTTAGTGTACGCCGTTGTATGAATTAATATATTCGTATTTCACAACAATAACCACAATTATGTGCGGGTGCACCGACACAATCTCGACGAATGGACTATAAAAGTTACACCTTCTACTTAGGAATTTGAGAAATAAGCTACGTATACACTAGCATCTTAGTGTTTATAAAGTTGTCCACTAAGAGTCTGCTTGAGCCGTAAATTATTGAAGGTGAAAATTCATAATCGGTTTTTCGTGATTATCTTAGTTTTCCCAGCTCCTACTTCTTTAATGTCAACAACTGCAATACGAATTCTAGGTTATATGAATTGTGATTTGTTTTCTTAAGCTTTTTAACATTAAACCATTTGACGAAGGTTTTGTATCCGATTTATCTAGAAATCTTAAATTTTAATCAGCTTAATTATTTAAGGCATTTAAATCGTGAATAAAAAGAGTTTCACTTTTGCGAGTGTACTGTATGTATAACATTTAATTAGTACATAGGTAATTATTTCAATCAATTTTGCCTATGATAGACAATAAAGGAAACTATTATTAAAAATGAAACCATTAGAAACTACCAGGATTATATGATAATTATAAGCGGATTAGTAAATATTAACTGTCGAAAATAAGTAAGCATTTATTTTCAATGAATAAATTACATTGCTATCACAGAATATATAAAGTATAAACAAACAGAAACTTTTAAACTTTTCATTTATATATACTTAAAAACTTATGAAAAACCACATTAAACTGGTACACTGTTTTACTATTACTTATAGTGACAAAGTATCTAGGACATAATGGACTGTATCTGAAATCGAATCAAAGCACCAGAGAAACTCCGATGGACAATACTAGACATATAGATACGTTCTAGGTATACAAGTAAAAGATGTACAGAGACTGAAGCCGTTGCAACGCAACATAGCTTCAATTTTGCTGCATGTCGTACAATGAGTGCCCCAATTCTATGAAGTTCGAACAAGGAGAATGTCGGTTGACCACCGCTCGCGTATGTATGCCGCATGTGCCAGTTAGATTTATTAAGTGATAAGCTATAGCGAGTCAGATGTAGGTTTTAATATCACAGCAAATAACAGTAAACTTGAGGTATTGTGTTTTGTGTACGCACACAATGTAAACATTATTTTCAACGTAAAATATATTGGCACATATTTGAGCAGAAACTAACTTAAGGCAAGAACCTATACACATCTTAATTATCTCCTAGCATTTATTACTCCCCAGATTAATTGCGGTCAGCTACTAGTTCAACCGGTTTTAGCTGAACATCAATTTTTCCACGGAGCGACTGGCATCGAACCTACGCAACCCTAAGGATGAACTGAATTCGAAAGTTGAACTTGTTGTCAGTATATTTTACCGCGAAGCGCGAAAAACTCTGAAGCTGGCCATTTGCCGCGCCAAAGAAGAAAAGAGAAAGGAAATGCTGGAGGGTCTCGGCCGTCGTTCGCTCAGTGGCTGGTGGCGAGGGCAGTTTTACCGTGGCCGCGGCCTTCTGCGAGAAAGTCATCTCGCAGAAGGTAGCGGCGGAGAAGGCCCGGGAGGACGATCTCCACTTGGACCCCATCCGCCGCCGGCAAACCGGGCGGCGGAGGCGCGCTCACCAGCGCCTCATGCCGACCTGAGTTTGACCGCGGATGGGCGGTACAGGTTTTCCCTCCATCTGCTTCACAGGCCAGCCGCGAGAGGGCGACGTTACGCATGTGCCGTACGTCGCCTTAATTGAGAGTTTTACCATCAGATGACGGAGCCCGCTTCAGTGCGGGCAGGCGCTGGGAGGGGTCCGGATGGCGTAAGAAAGCTGTTCCCGGATCTCTGCCATCTCAGGCCTAAGTGGCACACCGTGTGGTTTTAGTCGGTTCGATTCCGATACACCACCCCGCCGCAAACCGCGGTGGGGTGAAGGCCCGAGGGGGTGTCAACACGTAAAAAAAGTTGTCAGTATATTTGAGAGCACTGACATCCTAAAAACGATTGTCATAGATGTGTATAACAACCGGGACCGACGGATTAACGTGCTCTCCGAGGCACAATGATCTCTTTCGCCAACCGCTAGACCAACGAAACTACCAAAAATCTATATTAATATTATAAATTAGAAGGTCTTTCTGTCTCTTCCCCTTCACGACTAAACTGCTGCACTGATTACAATGAAATTTTGCATGGATTTATAGGCTATTCTTCACCGCGATGAACAATATACACACGGGCAGTGTCTCAGTCAAAAGTCAGGTTCCAAGAAATGATTGTCATGATCCAGTATTTTAGACAATAAGACATTTTTTTTTGTATTTTTTACAAGTGGTTTAATTGTTGTCACGAAAAATGTCAACACGCTCGATAGATGGTGATCTGACATAAAAATAAATGTCACTATGGTTTTTTTTACTAAATTTAGTTTAAATTTAAAAGTAAATGTGGTATCGGCGACCAAAATTTTTTATTTTAAAGTTTTTTATCATTCACAAACAGTTTTATGCAGTATTGTAGTGTAATTTTTTATTTTTTTGTCATAGGGGCAAGCGAGGCGGGGCTCACCTGATGGTAACCGGTTGCCGCCGCCCATGGACACATGTTACACCATAGGCGTCACAAGTGGTTTGCCGGATGGGGGATAAGGAGGGCCGTAAGGGCCTCTATTATTCTCACTCACTCGACAAAACACAGCGCTATTTCACTCGGGTTTTCTGTGAGGCTGCGGTATCACTCCGATCGAGCTGGCCCATTCCTGCCGTAGTGCGACTCTTGTCGGTATACATAGTGTAAATATAGAAAGTGAAAAGTGCTCTCCGAATATAAATTCAATCTAGTGTTTTTCCAGCAAGAAAATTAACCTCGTTCTTCTCTCCTAAGAAATGAGATTTTAGCATTGTTTGAATTAAGTTTAATGGTCGCATACATAAATATGTAATAACAGAATCACTTGTAAAAATAAAATATATTGCAGCGTCTTGTTACCACAAACGAAATGTGTGATAACTAATTCTGATTCAGCAATGAGCAATTTCATCACCTAGGTACATGTATCCCAATAGTAGCCATTGAAAGTCTTCGAAATCGAATTTAAAATTTCTCTTCACAGTCAAGGAAAATACTGGTGAGTTTTAATTATTTACATTAATTGCCACGTCGTTATTTTTCAAGAGAAAACTTCTTTGGGCGCGTTTATCGTGGGCTCAGTTTTCACTTCTATCGGTAGTGACCATAACTGCTCCGCAGTTTTTTATACTTTATAATCGACAGTCAGCAACATGTTAATGACTTACACCATTTATTAAATACGGGAGAGAGAGAAGGACTTAAACATCAAAGTTAGTTTCTGATGCAAATACCCTCCTTCCATGTAACTTTACCGTTCCACTTACTTCAATGTTATTTTAATTTAAATGCAAATTAAAACTGAAATAACCAAGTTAAAGAATTGTTTGGTACGCTTTACAGCATTCTGGATTTGGAAGCAGTTTTGAGAGGATGAGCATGAAACAAATTAATACATTTAAAACTGTTTGTGAAGGATAAAAAACTTTTTGAAATAAAAAAACCGACTTCAGAAATACATAAAATGTTAATTTCCTTTATAGAAATAAAACTTCCTGTATAAGAATATTTAGGCTTTAATTTGACCGACTAAAATTGCAATCTGTCAATTAGCTAAAACTCCAAAATTTTGAAAATTATTTTAACATGTTGCTTACATGTCTATTTTCATTTGTACACGAGTGCTACGCACCTATATGGTCTCCCAAGAAGTGTCCACAGCTGACTTTTCGGTATATGAAAGAAGGCAGAATCACGTCTCTTGCAAGACTAGCACGTCGACCTGGTCACAAAATATTTGAACGCAACCGGTTGATCGAATAACATTTTGACAGTTTAATGTGCAAAATTTAACTTTCAACTTAGAATCCATTTTTGTTTTCGGTATACTTTCATCACTATCCTGTTTATTTACATCCAGTGTTTTTTTTAAGTCAATAAACCGTCTAAATTGAATACCTAGGGGCTATAGGTACAGGCGATAAACCAAATGGCCCGCTATCTAAGCTGTTGTACCTTCCTAATCTAACTTTATCAAAATTAGAATTAAGTAAATGATCTGACGATAACCTGTTATTTTCTTTGAATGCTAATTCCAAATCACCTTTAGTAATAAAATTACTTTTATTATCGTCTAACTCCACACGTAGCAGCAACAAGTCTTTCAATATTTTCGTCACATCTAAGTGATCAAACAATATTGGAGGTAGTTTTTGTAAATTTCTCGCAACGAAGACGGGGATTTTATCAGAATTAATTTGTTAATTATAGGCTGATCATATCCTCGAGATTTTTTAGCTTTTTATCATTTTTACGCAGGAAAATGTTTTATCTACTAGTAGTCACAGATTCAAACAACAGTTTCTTTTCATCTTTGATATCCGAGGCTGAAAATGCTGACACACTTATACTAATCATACTTTCAGTGTCCATTACATCATGTTTATTCTGGATGAATGTTAGCACTTCTCTTATTATTATATTGCAATTTACAAATTTTAACTTATTAACCGCCATTGCCGATACGATAACACCCGTATATCAGTGCAGTGCGAGCGAGATGACGTGATTACTCGATTAAATTCAACCTCATGTTTACGCATCAGCGTTCCTAGTAGGTAGTTGCTGTGCTATTTAAAACTTAAATTTTATCAGGTATAATTTTTATACGGATTGAACATTTTGGAATATTGAGTATTGGACCGTATGAAGTAAGCGCAAAAAAAGGTAATTTCTGTAAAAAGTTGAGGAATTCCCTCAACTATCTATGGACTCGATCATCAGACCTGTAATTACAGTTATGCTGTTATATGAGAGCAAAGTTTTCATCAATATAAATGAATTAAGTTCAAACATAAGGTAGCTACTACTGTGTATTATATAATGAAATGAATGTCAAATCAATCAAGCCTAAACATAAGGTAACTGCTGTAAATCATGAAGGGGTTTATTAACGTTCCATTTTACAATCTATAATTTTTGTATTTCTTATTATCTAGATCCTTATTTTCTACCAAAATACATTTGTACGTTATGCCTACTTTAGATATTTACATAAAATATTAATTAGGCATATTTAATTTCTATGGTTTACTTTTGTTTCTCTCTATTACTATTTTTGCTATTTTTCGACAATAATTAAGGAAATTTTCTCTTGTTTCATTCTTCATTAACTCTCTAACTCCCGTTATACGAACGCTAAAACCTATTTGTTGTTCCAGGTCATATCTCATCAAGCCAAACATTGAACACTCAAAAAGTATGTGCGGGACGGTCTCGTCCACTGTCAAATCGCACTTACACGATGGGCTCTCCTTACACCCAAATCGATGCAGGTATGCAGAGAACCCCCCATGCCCCGTCATTACTTGCGTCGTAATGTTGTTGATTTTAATTTTTCCGATTACACTGTACGCCGCCGACACATCTGGCAGAAACAGCTTTGTAATGCTAGCTGTGTTTCCATCCGTGTATCTTCGATCCCACTCGTCAAGCGTAGCCATTCGAATGCTACGCTTGACGAACGATAACGGACATTGGTCATAGTCTGGCTTTTTCTTAGTATTTTTGGCAGCCTCTTTTGCCAGTATATCGGCTCTTTCGTTGCCTTCCATTCCAACGTGCACTTTAACCCAGAACAAGGTTAATAACTTGCTCTGTCCGGACAGTGCTCTTAGGTTCCTTCTTGTTTCTTCCGCAAGTGGATGGTGGCAACAGGGATTCTGGACCGATTGAAGGGCCGCCATTGAGTCACTGTAAATGCCCCACGATGTCGCCTTCCCCTTGAGGGCCTCGCTGGTTGCTCGGCAAATGGCCAGAAGCTCTGCCTGGTATTCCGTGCAGTAGTTAGCGAGCTTTAACTTAATGGCTTTGGTCTCCACTCCTCCCCTCCATATGGAGACCGCAGCTCCAACCTCTCCCCCTATCTTGCTGCCATCGGTGAACACGCGTATTTCGTGCTCCCCGATGGCATCAAGTTGCTCTTGATTTACCAGGCCAATATCTACCTCTTTTCTTTCAGCTGGGTGCGGGCGTCCCCATATATTGTCAACCCATATTTTTGGTGGTCTTTCTCTGCCTCGGGTGTTTACTGGGGGTCTTCACTTAAGCACTTTTCGAGCACTCCGGCTGCAGCACCGGCTGTAGTCCAGTCTAGCAATGTGACCTTCCCATCTCCATTTCCATTGTTCTATTTCTTGCCGGACATCTACAACTCTATTCTTTTCTCTGATCCACTCGTTTCTCTTTTTGTGCATCAAAGTTATGTCACACATATACAGAATCAGCAAACAAGGCCCATACCATTGCATCGAGGATTGAGACAAGGGAATGTTATTTCCTCGAAATTATTCACAAATGCAATAGAGGATTTCTTCAAGACGCTACACTGGAAAGGACGTGGCATAAATATCAATGGCGTATGAATCTCTCACTTGCGATTTGCGAACGACATCGTTATCATGGCAGAGACGCTGCAGGACCTACAAAAGATGCTGAATGAACTGGCTGACTCTTCTGTGCGCATCGGCCTATGACAATGAACTTGGACAAAACCAAGGTCATGTTCATTGAACATGTACTACCGGAACCGGTCGCGGTACACGGTGCTGTTCTCGAAGTTGTTCATAAATATGTGTACACGGGCAGATTTTGCAGTTAGGTAGAAACAACTTCGAGGAGGAGGTGAACAGGAGAATGCAGCTGGGTTGGGCAGCATTTGGGAAACTTCGTCGGGTGTGAATGTGTTTTCATCGTCGATCCCACAGTGCCTAAAGTTGAAAGTCTTCAATCAGTGCATCCTACCCGTCATTACGTAAGGAGCCGAAACGTGGACACTGACTGCAAGCCTGGTCCACAAGTTCAAAGTTGCTCAGCGTGCTATGGAGAGGGCTATGCTTGGCTTTTCTCCGAGGTATCGCATCAGGAATGAAGTGATCCGGCAGAGAAGAATGGTCATTGACATAGCCCAAAGGATTAGCAAGCTGAAGGCAGTGAGCTGGCCACATTTGCCGAAGAATCGATAACCGTTGGGGTAAACAAGTTCTTGAGTGGAAACTGCATCTCGGCAAACGTAATGTGTGACGTCCACAGGTCAGTGGAAGTGATGATCTGCGCAAAACGGCAGGCAGGAGTTGGATGCGAGAAGCTGAAAATCGAACCAAGTGGCGTGAAATTGGAGAGACCTATATCCAGCAGTGGAAGGCGGTAGGCTGATGATGGTGATGAAGTTTCTTGCAATTTCTTACCAGAATACAAGCTTCTTTTTTTTCAGGTGTTGCTTGATTCTCTTAGAGAGAAGCATTTGCCTAGTCGCTTTGAAAGCCGTTTAAGAGCTTGATCGATCCTCTTGTACACTTACCTACTCTTTAAGATTCAGGGTTATCTTACGCCCTAGATAGATGCAGTGGTCTACTCTTCCAACTAGCAGATGGTGACTATCTGCCTCAGGACATTTGAGAAGATTTTCGTTTTGCCATTATTCGACTGGCATCGGACTTGCCTTCTAGTTTTCTTGCCCTAATGGTCCTCCACACACAAGCCCTCTAAATATAGGTTCATCTTTATTTTGGACATGTAACTGTAATGAAGACGTGATTTAATTTACTTATGACTACATCGGCTTTTTCAACATTTAGTTTTGCTGTAATATGAACTGAACAATAATAACATAAATGAAATATGTCAGTTTTCCACGGAGCGACTGGTATCAGATCTCCGTAAACCTGAGAGTGAACTACATTTGAAGAGTGAACTAGTTGTCAGACAATCATTATTGAGCAGTCAGTTGTCAATAATGATTGCCATTTATGTTCACGACAACCGCAACCTACGTGCTCTCAGAGGACCGGGCGGTAAACATTTTATTTATACATCTATATTGATATTATAAATTCTAAAATAACTCTGTCTGTACTGACAGTCTGTTACACTTTCACAGCTAAACCATTACAACAATACCAATTTAATTTCAGCATGGAGATATTGTGATTCTTGAGAAAAGACATAGCCATTATCCAATAATAATTTCGTTATTTTTTCATATGGTAGCAATAGCATTGCATAAATTCTAACAAGTCTTTTCAATCCCTTTTCAGGAGATATACCATACAATTTTCTTTTTCCAAAAACAAAATATTAGTTAGAATTTACTCTACAATTATCAGGTACACAATCATGAATTTAAATCTAAACTTTGTTAAAAAGACTACGTATTGAAATACCACAATATGTAAATAAGCCCGTGTGTAATGAAAACTGCATTATAAAGTGTATACGCCACTAGAGCGTTAAATTGTTACCCAAGAACAGATGTGAGCGGTAATGTGTTTAGGGTTGTCAAGTTGTCTTAATTTGAAGTGAAATAGGTTTTTTTATTGTTACAAAAATATGTTTAAGTTGCTTGTCATTATCTCAGCCAAAAGATGACTATTGGGTCTGGTGCACTGCTGGGCATAGGCCTCCCCCAAAGTTCTCCCCAACAAATTACCTTCACCTCCTGGTGATGACCTCATATTTCGTCATTTCTTTTATTTTATTTGCAAACCAAGTAACAACTATTACTTAGAAATATACATAGTTACTATAATATACATAATTGAACCAAATTACTAAACAAAAACTTTTTCTTGGAATTGTATAATATTTTCATAAATTATTCTTTAACTTTATATGTCAAAAGATGGTACTGGAGTTGATTAAGTTCTAGTTTTAAATAGGGACATATTATGGAACGCCAAACAAGCCAGGTAGAGAGATGCGAGCAGCTGAGGTGCCAGCAATGGACTGATGATGATAATGAAATTGTTAAATTATTTAATAAAAAATATTATTGTTTATTTCACAGTAAGTTATTTTAAGAATTGTAATTATGGCAGCCCTAGCTACGCTGTTATCTATTACATGCAGTGTGGCACTATGTCACAGGTATAAAAAACAAAATACTATTATTTATTATTGTTAAACGTCTTTAATTTAAGCATTTTGTACCATATTTGAGAAAATTTTGCTCATTTTTTCAACATCGAAATGAATTAACTCGTATATTGATAATGTTTTTCAAGCAAGTTTAGTACTAAGCAGAACTAATGGACTATTGGTTCTATAATTATTCCCAAATTGCGTTTGGTGGTCTGATTTATGAGCTCCGAATCAACTGAAAAGTTTATAAAATCGTATTGAAAAACTGTGTCCTGCAAACACGCTTTGTCTGAAGGTAGTTTTACAATAAATGATGGTTCACCGTTTGTAGAACCAAATCTAGTGTTTTATAATCTCTATATACTAAGTTGTATCGTATTGTATTTATTATTTATTGTACACATTGAAAATACAAGTATGAAAGAAATACAAGGAAGTGTCATGTACAAAAGGCGTGCTTAACCCAACATTGAGTTTTCTGCCAGCAAACCCCGAGTGAATAGAGGATAGTGGAGAAATGAAAGGGCATGATTATGCGTATAAGTTCTTTGTTTTAAGTTAGTTCTTAGTTTGTATTAAGTTCTTTGTTTGATACGGAAATTTCAATAATATAAATAATATTACCGCGAAATTTGTTACTACTTTAAAGTTAACATACAATACATAATCTCCGTGATCTGACAATGTATTAATAATACAGAGAGTCACCACACCTGTTCATCTCATGAGTGTTCCATGGGATGGATTGGGTGGAGGTGATTAATTAATTTAAATTAAAAGAACTCCCGCATTAGGAATATACATCCTGTGTTGCGGGGACTTTAAAAACATACATGAAACGGACAGAAAAAACACCCAGACTCAGCACAATAATTTATGGATCACACAAAGTGTTGTCCCGTGTGGGATTTGAACCCACAATACTTGGCGCAGTAGAACGCGGCGTGGCGGCCGCTTAAAATACTAGGCCAACCGTGCAGTGATGAGTGGTATGACCATGTGCAGTGGACTGTTGATAATAATACCGATAAAGTACTTCATTTAACACCTGAATCTTGTTAGAACCGTCTAACGTTCTTAAAAGTCGACGCAAATACAGACAGGAGCATACGAAAGTGTGTTGCCAATATGGCCTATGACATTTACCTGATGCTCACATTTATGAAAGTAAATATGGCACACGGACTCGTATTATCCCTTCAAATGGCATGTATGCCTCATAACCACGCTAGTTTAATTTTGGTTCTCACGCTTCATTCGCATACATACGAGATATTTGGAGATTATTAGACACCAAAAACAAACATGCTCCATACTGCATACAAATTAACTTAATTAATCACCCATGTTATTACGAACAACGGACCAGGTAGATAGCTTTTGTTGTTTCACTTTAGTAATAACTGCCAAATAACTGTCTACCGCCAATTGTTGTAGTAATCCTTTTTGTCACTCATTTTATTTAGTATTTTGTAATATGTACGCTATGAAGATAAATAAATGATGAAAACTACTACCGACTAGATGAAAATATCATAGTCTTTACTCAGTGTTCGAATATTTATCATAATCTGGTTTATTTGTCTTCATTGTGTTGAAATAAAATAGCTATAGTACCTAGGAATGCCCGGTTTTCCAAAACGTTTCTTGTGGAATTGGCTTCTTGGAACTACTGGGAATAAATTAAAACAGCTACAAAAGATAATAGAAATAGTGGGATCCATACTAGTGACTAGTAAGATATTTATTATCTACATTTGCTATTTACTTTATTTCAACTCGATTCTATTTGAATTATGTATTTATTGTAATACCTGTTCTGCATAGTTGTTATACGATTCACCGGTGAGTTTGTAAGATATTGTCTTGACAATTTATTAGTTAGTGCTTTTATTCAATATGATCGGTCACTTGAACAAACGAGTTAGCGATAATATCAAAAATATTCTTCAATTATTACAACGGAAGAAGATCGGCCACCTTTGATTGTAAGTCCTTGACGTCGATTGTTTTTCTACAATCGCTAATTTTTTATTAAAAAATCAGTAACAATACATGCCAATATTATCGGAGAGACCTTACTACTGGAGCGCTCGAAGTGAAGTGTGTCCGAGAGCCCCGCGTTCGGTCTTTAAATAAACGAGCTACGGCTCCCACTCTCTCCACTCTCGATACTCGAGAGGTGGCAAAATAAATTCGTTTCGTACTCATTTATTTTTTAGAATATTTTAGGTAGCTTAATAATTCTAATTGCAATGTGATAATAAGTGATGAAATGATTTTACAACGGCCTAGAACAGTATGAGAAAGATATGCAAAATTGTGTATCTAATTCTGCGTCAAAATGTCATCCATTAAAAAATTGTAGTAACCGTTATAGGTAGTTGTTTGTAGAAATTAAAACTATTTAAATCTAAAATCATTGTATTGTTATCCAAGTTGATATTAAAACGTTGAGAAATGAGGTTATAATTAAAGATTGTTTTGGATAACAACGTTACAATGAAATAATAAAGACTTATGAACTAATGACATTTTTGCGGGTAGGTGCAAGTTTCCACCTTGATATGTACGTGACGACACACTTATATATAAATATATCTTCATTTTATTTTAGAATAAAACTTAAAATTTCCAAGAATTATGTTATTTTCTGTACATCCACAACTTGTTGTCTTTATTGACAGGTCTTATGTAGATTTCAATTTCATATATGTTACGTATAAAACGTACAATGAAGCTCAATACATCATCAATAGGTTTTTTTTTACTTGATACATTCATTCTATATGGTTCAAAGTTCGGTGACGATGACTTGAATGCAACTAAATTCAAAATATTAGGTATTCGTTTAACTATATATTATTTAGACAAAAAATAACGTTGCTTTAAAGAAAAGGAAACAAAACATTTATAAAATCTTATTATAAGTTCTTTTCTGTTCTCTTCTGTTCTGTTGTATTATGTTCTGTTGTATTCTGTTCTGCTCTGTTATATTTTGTTCTATTCTTGTCTATTCTGGTCTACTCTGTTCTATTCTATTCTAATCTGTTCTGTTCTATTCTATTATATTCTATATATTTATTGTGCACAAACAAAAATTAAATGGAAATTTAAAAATACTAGTTATAAAATACGAAAATGCAAGAATCGGCCATCTTATCACTCAAGGCGATCTCTGACCAGGATACGTATTTTCAGTATCCAGATTTTCAGTATCCAATTTTTTTTAAAGATTACACATATATTGTGATCTTCCACAGCAACATTAAATTTAAAGTCTCTGCATTTTAATTTAATTTAATAATATAAGCAACTATTTATAAACATTCTCATTTAACAATTTTGATGAGAATATAAAGCACCTACCAGTAAAGTGTTATCTCCTCTCAAGCACACCTATTTTAGAAGATACTACTACACTTCTAACGTTCAAAATGAACACAATGAAGGAATCATTTGCTACAATTATGGCTGGTATTGAGGAGCGCATGACTGCCTTCGAGTTGGAGCTGAAGAGGACTGCCAAAAGCACTGGCACACCGACCCTGGCGACGCTCGCATTGGATTTTGAGGGTTTCAAAGCCTTTGTTATGAGTACTATTTCTGGCTTTCGGTGTCAAATTGAGCTTTTGGATCATCAGGTGGACACCATGGAGATGCGTACACGTCGTAAAATGTTGCTTTTGAATGGAATACCCGAGGACAAGGATGCAGACCCAGTGCAGTCGGTTGTCAGTGTTGTGACGGGTCATCTTGGGTTGAAGGAATTCTCGAAGACAGATATACGGAGATGCCACAGAATGGGAAGACATATAGGTTCTAAAAAACCTAGACCCATATTGGTCAAGCTGCAACTTGTGTCTGTACGTGACAAGTTGTGGTTAGCTAAGACCAAATTGAAGGGATCTGGTATCACTTTGTCCGAGTTCATCACTAAGACTAGGCACGAAGTCTTCATGGCTGCACGTGAGTGGTTTGGTGTCTCGAAGTGTTGGACACGAGAAGGACACATATATATTCTCGACCCCATTGGGACGCGGCACCGCTTAGACTCGCTTGGTGAGCTCAATCGTCTGGATTTCACACAGAAGGCGGCTCCAGTCGAAAGGGTTGCAATGAAACCCAGACGTGCTGGAAACAAAAAATAAATTCTGCGTTGCGTCTGCTGTGATTGTCGCATTACGTCCAGGTATTATTGTATAGTTTCATGTTGTAGTTAGTATTCATACTTTTCTTTATATTCAATCATACTGTACCCTCCTTATTGTTTAAACTTTAAATTCAAATTTTAATAATTTAATAATACTTATCTCAACTTTAAAAATAATATTTGTTTACAGTTTATACCTTTCAAACTTGACATATCACTGACAGACTAAAAAGTACAACAGCAGTTGATGCGTTCACGCAACAGGCGGTCGATATTCTCGTTGCTTTTTAATTTTTATATGTCATGTAAATTTTAGTAAGTTTTTCTTGAAAAATTCATTCATCAATGTTCTCATGTTGTTATTTCGTTGTGTATCTTGGTTATTTAATTTTTAATTTTTTTTTTTATTTCTAAATCTTTCCTTTTTAAAGCTTTCATATGTTTCTTTTCTGCGATTAAAATGAAATTATATTATTTTAGTAACACAACTGGTGGTTGGAAAGAGATTAAGGGACAAAAAAGTAAAGTGATCACATTTAACAGTATTGTATTTATCTAGATATATTCACATATATTTATACATATTCTTTAAAAAGAGTTTACATTTTAATGATTAATTTAGGTAACGACAGTGACGGTGATGATAGTTTTCAATCGGCTAGTAGTCATAGCGACAATTTTGTAAGTATTCCTTCACTGTCTGACACAATAAACGCCCAGTTTTCTGATGTGGTCAGGAATTTTAATGTAGTCCACATAAATGCTCAGAGTATTCCGGCTCATATCCCAGAGATACTGGCTAACTTTGACTGTAAGAATGTCCATGCTATTCTCATTTCGGAATCATGGCTGAAACCATGTCTCCCTTCTACTGCTTATTCCCTTCCTGACTTTCACCTAATACGAAATGACCGTGTGAATGGTGTTGGAGGAGGTATTGCCATATACCTACGTAAAAATATTCCTTTCCAAATTATAGATGTGTCACCACAACCACCACCACCAAACGCAGGAGAACATTTATTTCTGGAAATAGAACTGTGTCATACTAAGATTTTACTTGGTGTTTACTACTGTCCCTCTTCTCGCATAAATTTGTTGCCAGCATTCGATAAATTATTAGAAAGTGCAAAACCCACCTACAGTCACAGTATTATCATGGGCGATTTTAACACATGCCTTTTAAAAAATGATCTCCGCTCATCCTCTTTCTTCGGCACAGTCGAGTCATATAATATGTCTGTTCTTACTTTAAATGCAACTCACCACTTCCCTAATTCTACTCCGTCCCTTCTAGACCTTATACTTGTATCCTCCATAGATTTAGTTGCTAAGTATGGACAGTGCTCAGCTGATGAATTTTCTTACCATGACCTGATGATGATACCTGATGATATTCCTATCCTATAAACTACGCTCCCCTAAACCTAAAGTCAAAATCCTTATGCAACGCAATTTTAGGGACATGAACCTTGACGCACTCCGTCGGGATGCCGCTGGAATCAATTGGAGTTTTCTGTCTGAAATGGACTCAATAGATAACAAAATCAAGTTTTTTAACGAAAAACTAACCAGCCTCTATGACGTGCATGCACCGGTTCGCGCTGTAAGACTTAAACATTTACCCGCCCCGTGGCTAACAGATGAAATCAAAAGGTTAATCTCGAAAAAAGCTGCAGCCAAAAGCAAGTTTAAGTCCAGGCCAACACCTAGCAACCGGGAAAAATATATTAATATCCGAAGTCTCTGCAGTAAGGCTTGTAGGAAAGCACAACGCCAACATGTTCATAATTCGGTCGAGAACGGAGACCCAACTAAAATTTGGAAGTTTCTTAAAACATTAGGAGTTGGTAAGTCACATTCGTTTTCAGATTCTAAAAAAATTAATATTGAGTTGTTAAACCAACATTTCTCTTCTTCGTCCAAATTTAACCAGACTAGTAAGGCAAATACCTTACAATATCTTTCTACGCTTCCAGCTCCTCATTATCCACCGTTCTTTTTTAATCGATTAACTGCTTGTGATGTTGAGAAATGCATTATGTCCATATCTTCTAACGCTGTTGGAAGTGATTGTATAAGCCGTAAAATGATCCAGCCAATTCTTGATGAATTGTTACCTGCACTTTGCTGTATTCTAAATCGCTCCCTTTTTTCCAGCACTTTTCCGGAGATTTGGAAAGAAGCACTTATTATCCCACTACCTAAAAAGAACAACCCTAAATCCTTCTCCGAATATCGTCCCATTTCCATATTGTCTTTCCTTTCAAAAGTTCTAGAACACCTTGTGCATATCCAATTAAATTCATTCCTTAATAGAAACCAACTCCTAAATCCCTTCCAGTCAGGTTTTCGAGCGGGTCATAGTTCAGTAAGTGCGTTGATTACCGTTACGGATGACATCAGGCTAGGCATGGAGAGTGGAAATCTTACAGTTCTTTCTTTACTGGACTTTAGTAATGCTTTTACTAGTGTAGATTACCACATAATACTGGGCATATTGCGCTCTATCAACATATCTCCGACAGTAATTGATTGGTGTCAAAGTTACCTGTTTGGGCGAAGGCAGCGTGTGCGCCTGAATGAATCCTTATCTTCTTGGTGTAACACGTCTGCTGGGGTTCCGCAGGGTGGCGTTTTATCTCCTTTACTTTTCACCATATTTATTAATTCTATCTCCAAGTCTTTAGCCTCCTCCTACCACCTTTATGCAGATTTTCAAATATATACACAAGCACCACTACATAGATTATCTGAAGCATTTTCAACTATTAACCAAGATCTGGCGCATGTATGTGAATGGAGTGAGCGGTATGGAGTTGTGGTTAATCCATCTAAGACCCAACTTATTGTGGTAGGCAGTGCCAGGATGGTATCGAGAATAGACTGGACGCAATTACCTAACATTACATTTAGCGGAACCCCATTATCAATAAGTAAGTCTGTTAAAAATTTAGGAATCTACATTGATAACACTTTAACTTGGGGCCCTCAATTGCGAGAAGTTAGTCGAAAATTGTTTGCATCGGCGGGATCCTTACGAAGACTACGCAATTACCTCCCAACAGCTACAAAAATTGCACTTGTGCAATCCCTCCTTCTTCCTATACTCGACTATGCTGATGTCAGTTATCTCGACATCACAGAGGAGCAACTCGACAAACTTGAGCGCCTTCAAAATTTTTGTATTAGATTTATATTTGGATTGCGCAAATATGATCATGTTTCTGAATTTTGCAATCAGCTTAAGTGGCTCCTGATTCACCTTCGACGGAATGCTCATATTCTTTCCATACTTTATGGCGTTCTATTTCATCCGTTTACTCCACCTTACTTAAAGGAACGCTTTGTTTTTCTCAGTGACACACATCTGAAGTCACTGAGGTCATCTGAATCTCTGGAACTGGCAGTACCAACTCATATTACAAGATTCTACGATAAGTCCTTTACAGTACAGGATGTCCGATTGTGGAATGCTTTGCCGATAGCTATACGGCGTGCCAAATCTTTGCCGGTATTTAAAAAAATGGTCAAAGATCCTGTCATTATAGTCTGTTATGTGCTTAAACATATTTTACTGTAAAATGTAAATATTTAATTTTTGTGTATGTCGCTGTTTTATTTATTAGTATTAGCATGTATTATGATATGTGATTTTGTATTATCATTCACTTTGTAGAATTCACTTTAAATTTAACATTTTTTTTCCTTTTTTTTCTCTTTTTTCTCTTTTCGCACCTAACTGCCCATGAATTCCTATTTTTNTATTTAAAAAAATGGTCAAAGATCCTGTCATTATAGTCTGTTATGTGCTTAAACATATTTTACTGTAAAATGTAAATATTTAATTTTTGTGTATGTCGCTGTTTTATTTATTAGTATTAGCATGTATTATGATATGTGATTTTGTATTATCATTCACTTTGTAGAATTCACTTTAAATTTAACATTTTTTTTCCTTTTTTTTCTCTTTTTTCTCTTTTCGCACCTAACTGCCCATGAATTCCTATTTGTTTTTTTTTTTTATTCTTACAATTTTTTTTTCCCATTCCAAGGTTGCCTGGAAAAAATTGCTTTTTAGCGATAAGGCCGCCTTTTGTACACGGTGATTCAATTGATGTATTATGTAAACTATATATTTATGTAAACTGTTATATCTGTTGTACAATAAAGTGTATTCTATCTATTCTATTCCACTCACTTTCTTCCAACTATATACCGAATGACTTATTTTTATATTTTATGGGCCTTCGAGTCGGTCGAGTATTTTTATGGCCATGCGCAGGTACAAAAACTTTTCACAGAATAAAATAATAGATTGTATAATTATTAATGAAAAAGTACATAGATAAAGGTTGTAGTAACATTAGTGAATCTGGGAGTACGCTATAAATGGATGAAATATAATGAAAATGATAGTCACACATGCCTGTTTACATTGTTTTGTAAATATTATTGTCGTCATATTGAGTTTTTATTGCTTTAATTTACTTTTTCTAAGAATAAATAGATTGAAGCTATGTAAAAAAATAAAAATAAAGTTTCTCTTTAATAAACTTCTACCTTTTTTTATTAAAACAAAAAATACATATTAGAATCAAACTCACTTGTACTTATTCCACTATATTAGTTACTTAAAACTTAACTTAAGTTTACACCTGACCGATGTTGCCTTATGGCACATTCAAAATTTCTGAAAATTAAAATGGCTTCTGAAAATTCATAATTACCAGCTATCCGAGTACAAATTAATTAACTGATCTACATAAGTTTTATTTTGATAATGAGTTTCTTAATTATGGTATTGTATACCATTGAATGAGTAAAAAAGCAAATTAGTTAACACTTTAGTTACCTATACACCATTAGTTTACGATTTCAGATCATAATTTTTGTAAACGCACTTTTGCTAATTTTCTTGATAGCTACCTTAATAATCTTTATCGATATCGGTAAACAATTGCCGTAACTCTCGAACTCTGCAGATAAATCAGCTTTCAGCATTATTGAAATAGAGTTATCGTTGCGCTGCAGACTTTGAATGTTGATCATTTTCCTAAGGACTGTAGCACACTGTCAAGTCATTTCTATGTATGTGGAATTATAAGAAATGAAGAAAATTGTTTACCTATGATTCGCTAATATTTATTTTATTTCTGACTAAAGTCGCCTTCTTTGTTGTATTCGTCTTATACATTAAATTAAGGTGATACCAGATCTATGTCATTGTCAATACATTTTAGGAAATGCTAATAAATTTGCTAAGTTTCTTATTTCAATTTTTAACTTCTGTGTCTTGTCAAATATTCCTTAAAATAGAAGAAGAACTAATACACATGATATTCATTTTCATTAAAACAATTAAATGTACGGTGTAATTAAGAACGCACACGTTTTTGATGGTTTACAATTTCAATGGTAAAAACACGTACCCAGCTTTTTATGATAGAATAGAATAGAATAAACTTTATTATACACCAATTGATAAAGTTATATTAACTATATGAGGTTAACAATATAATGACCATGTATGTCCAAATATGAATATAATGCAAAAGTTTTGAAGGCGCTTAAGTTTGTCGAGATGCTTCTGTGTGTTATCGAGATAACGAACATCATCATAGTCGAGTATAGGAAGAAGAAGGGATTGCGCTAGTACGATTTTTGTTGTCGTTGGTAGAAAATTGCAAAGTCTTCATAAGGACTCCATTGACGCAAATAGTTTACGACTAACCTACAAGTTGGGGGCCCAAAGGTGTCATCAATATAAATCCCTAAATCTTTAAATCAAGAATTCATAGTTAATGTTCAGTTCAGTCTACTCTTGACACCAATCTAAAACTGCCTACGATAATAAGTTGAGTCTTAGAAGGATTCGCTGCAACTCCATAATTATTACTCCATTCTCATACGCACGCCAAATCTTGATTAATAGTAAAGAAGGCATCCGGTAATTGATGTTACTGTGCTTATGTATAAACTTGAAATTAATCTGTATAGAGGTGGTAGGATGAGGCTAATGACTAAGAGATAGAATTTATAAATACAGTGAAAAGTAAAGGAGATAAAACGCCATCCAGGGGGTCCCCAGCAGACGTTTTACACCAGGAAATAAAGATTCTCCCAGGCGCATACGCTGCCTTTATCCAAACATATTACTCTGAAAGCAATCAACCACTCTCGGAGATAAGCGGATAGAGCGCAATACAAGTAATCCAGGAGGATGTGAAAATGTATACTATTAAAAGCAGTGCTAAAGTCCAAGAAGGAAAGAACCGTGAGATTTCCGTTCTCCACGCCTTGTCTAATGTCGTCTGCAACGTTGATCAACGCACGCATAACAGAGCAACGCACCTTTTTCTTCTTTTTTTTTAACGGGGGGAAATCCTCATGGATGTCCTCCGCTCTAGGGAGAGAGCGAAGGGGTCTGTCAGACTTTTACTGACTAAATCCCCCCGGTGCTCCGTCTCTCACCTAGGCCAGGTATCACGGGAACTTAAAAGGCATCCGCAATCCCTGACTGGTGCCGGCCCGCTGCTGCGAACCACATCTCGTCAGCGAGAGGAGTGAGGTATTTGACTCCCCTCGAGACTTCAAAGAAGAGCGCACAGGAACACTAAGCGCCGCCACCTCGGGTCCGGTTGGTTGGGGACGACGAACATCCCCAAGTCCACCGCCCCTGGACCAAGTTAGGGAGGCCGGTGGAGGTCAGCGTATGCTCTCCTTCGACGCCCGGTGCGCCTTCTGCGGACTGAGAGAGAGGTCAAGATCTCCCTCTCCCTTTCCGCAGCCTCCTTCTGCGAGATGACGGTTTCGCAGAAGGACACTACCGCGTCCCAGGACTCCTCGCCGTCGAGTATAGAACGAACTACGGCCGGCAGTGAGAGGTCACTGCCTACTACAGAGATGAGGGCACGGCGCGGCCCCTCCCAAGCGGCATACTCTGACAGCAGAGCAACGCACCTACACCAAATTAATATTTCTTTTACCAAGTCACTTAACGAATACATCGTGTCAACATCAAACAATTCATAGTGCGTAATCAGAAATAGAAAATAATGAATAATACAGTGATTTGACCTGAATGACAACTCGGAAATATTATGCTGCAGCTGTTTTGGTGAAACGTACATTAAAAACACAGTATACCAACTATTGTGTGCATGTATCCCAATAGAGGCCACAGTTGCACATTCAAAGCAATTCGCTTTAATGACTACGTTTGCCGTAGATGAATGGTTGACTGTGGCAGTTTATACAACAATACAGATAAATACACTAAAATTAATTGAAATTTAAAAATTTCAGTTAGTGGTAAACAACAAATTAATAACGCTCTTTTTTGTAAGATAAGTTAGGAATGAAATAGTGATTTTCAATTTTATTTTAATTAAAATCAATGCATAGCTTAGTACCAAATACAAAACCCATGTATCTTTTTGATGAAAAGCAATATAAAATAGAGTTGAATGCAATAAATAATCAACCAGTTAAAATTATAAAGAAAAGAACAATATTGGATAAAACAGAACAGCATACAGTAGGCTAGAACAGAATATAATAAAGAAACAGAAGAAAGTAGATGAGTAATAGCTTCTTATACATTGAACATATTAATTAATGTCTCGAAAAACCGACTTTTATTTAATAAATTTTTTTAAGGGCCAAATTTATGCAACAATAATTATTTAAAATACTTGCAAGAATATCGCTTCACAAGTATTTTTCTTATGGAAATATCTGAGGAGTGTCTTGGCATGTTGTATTTTAATACGTCACCAGAACCAACAAGTTGTGAAAAGCTTAAAGCTCGTTATGAAGTACAATGTTTTCGAATAAAAATCGGCGGTTCTGATAGAAAGATTCTGAGAGTTCTATTATAAGTACAAAATTGAAATTTATAAATAAAACTAGCAGACAACGGATAATTGATTGTTGGACTCTCGGTTTATAGAACTTCTTCAACTGATATAGGGATTTAACTAACAATAAGAATTAATAGATACAGGATATTAGCTACCAAGTAACATTTTGATTCATTTAAATTATTACATTATCTAACAAATACTTGACAGTTATATTAGATGTAAGCACTGCACTGATTTGGAACTAAATTAAATTGAGATAAAGAGAGGGAAAATACATTAAAATAATTACTAAGAAATAGTGTATTATGTTCCATAACTTTTCTAGAATCATGCGAAGTCGTAGCGTAAAAAGTTTTTTTTGACAGAATAAATTTATTGAGAGATAACATCTATCATAGAGATATCAACTAGCATGGCAAGGATTATAAAATATTATCTGCGATGTTAGCAACTACGAACTAACTACGAGCTCCCGAGTAAAATCGCTTGAAATACACTTCAAATAGTTTTTACATTCAAATTATTACTTCTATAAGTAAACTACATTTTACATATTTGCATATTATTTTATTTAATATATATCGATACTGTCTTAGCGGACATAATGGAGCCTCAATTGAAACCCAAAATACTTGGAACGTTGTTTGATTAAATATAAAATTAAAAATTGTGCTAATCGTGGCAAGGTTGATTCGATAGTAAACAAACAAGTGGGCAGATAGTGTACAAATAAATAATAACGCCTATGCGATTAAGAACGCAACGCGTCTCGCAATTTGGGACAAATCCTTTAGAAGGCACTTGGCCTGAACAGATACAGATGTCAAGTTAGTGAAAACACATCACCCACTTACAACTGTACGCAACAACAACAAAAAACAGTTCTTTCTCAGCATAAAGCTAAAAAATATTTTATGATGAAATATAAATAGTAACACACGATAATAAGAAACAAAATAAAATGGACACTATATTCCAAATTTGCTATAAAGATGCAGATAAGATTTGAAAGAATTGGAGTTGTCGTGAAGTGTATCCGACTGTGAGCAAATTGTTTTATAGTTTAACGCATTCTGTATAGTGGGTTATTACGGGAAACATTATTGCTGTAGAAACACCATGTAATTACAAAATATGTACTGATAGTGTTAGTATTTTAATTACTATCTACAAGTAGATACAATTTTTTGTAAAAGTCAAATTTGTTCGTCTATCTCCTTTTAAATAATATATGTATTTTAAAGACAGAAAGATCTTTGAATAAATTTAAATGGTT
The DNA here is from genome assembly GCA_003709505.1 of Hyphantria cunea. Taxonomy (NCBI): domain Eukaryota; kingdom Metazoa; phylum Arthropoda; class Insecta; order Lepidoptera; family Erebidae; genus Hyphantria; species Hyphantria cunea. The sequence continues at coordinate 624,668 of PKRV01000832.1, read as the reverse complement.
TTATTATTTAAGTTTCTATTGAGTGTTTTTTTTTTTTATGTTTAAGCTGCCAAAATGACTCTGCCCTGCCTGATGGAAAGCATGAGCAGAATCCAAGAGTGGTGGTCACCATCCTCAATGCGAAAAAGAACAATGCAGCATGGTGACCCACACTATGGCGGCCTGGGGGGAAAGGTGATGGTGAGGGGGATAGGGGGCGTTGGATTGGGGTATGGGCCACCGGTATCCTCACTCACTCGATGAAACACAGCGTAAGCGCTGTTTCACACCGGTTTTCTGTGAGGCCGTGGTATCACTCCGGTCGAGCCGGCCCATTCATGCCGAAGCGTGGCTCTCCCCGGTTATTTTAATTAAAGTTTTTAATCATTTTCCTACGGGTGCATCTCTTGCCGGAGCCATATTATTATGGTATAGTGCTATAGTCAACTTATTGTATTTAAAGTGACATTCTTCTCACCATAACTTACACGACCCAATACGAAAATAAATAGCTAAATCTCAACTCAACTGATGATTATAGTGTATAAAGTCGTATTTCATGTTTTATCTACAAAATGGCTGCTTACGATGGGTACTATAGTACTCCTTGAAGTGACATTTACTAAAATCTACAACAAAAGCCTTGCCTGACCACAAATTTCGAATTGATGCTTTTTGAAAACAAAAGATAATTCTTCAATAAAAGCGAATATTGTACATGTCAATCAATATATTTGTTGGAATCGCAAGTTAGGTATATGCCAGTAATATTAGAGTATTCACGAAATTTTTAAATTCATGTTTCATCATAATCATCAACAGCTTTTAATAAGCCACTGCTAGAAACAAGCCTCTCTTTAGCAAGAAGGTTTATCCTTCTAAAATATTTTAAAATTTATGCTCAAATGGTTTTAATATAACTATGTAATAGAGCATTATTGATCTGTAATTTATACAAATATCATCAATTTGTAAAGTATCTGTTTATCTGTTACGCTTTCACGGATTAACCACAGCGCCAATTGTAATGAAATTTGCCACGAAAATACTTTGATTCTTGAGAAAGGATATAGGCTACTTTTTTCACGTTGGCAAAGCCGCGGCCAAACGCCTAGCTTTGCAATAATAATGTAAAATATAAACAACATGTTCATTAATTGTTGTTAACATGCCCTTCCATGCCATCTTTCTAGCCTATACAATAAAAATACTACATCAAAAATGAGGATGAATGTCTTGTATCTACGTGTAAAAGCGGGACAATGATAATACAATGTAAAACAAATGATAAAATATATCAAGCAGCAACATGCGTCAATTTTTTCTCCGTGTGATAATATCGTCTTAAAAAGATGTATAAAGGCCGTATATGCGATGATCGACGCGCGGGTAAAGTATTCGCAATATACAAATTGTTTAGTATCCGCCAATAAATAGTTTTGATACCCTACCATTGGTAACAATAGACATATTAAATTTCTGTAGAAATAAAAGTATTTCTTAAGGATACTATGTGTGTTCTTGTCAGTTGCTTGCTCAAATGTTAACCAAGTGTGATAGTAAAACACGAGGTATTAAAGTATATGAATAATAAAATAAATAATAAATATTTCGGACATCTAGCACACAAGGCCATCAAGTCCCAAACTAAGCAGAGCTTGTGTTACGGGTACTAGACAACTGATATGAATACATAAATACTTTTTTTATATAAATACATACATATTATACATAGAAAATACCCAAACTCCGAAACAAATGTTTGCAGATCATGCAAACATTTGGTCCAACCCAGGATTCGAACCCGAGACCTCATGGATAGCAGTCGCGTACGTTACCACTGCGCCACCGAGGCAATTAATTAAATTTAATTTTAATAAAATTGAGTTGAAGATAATTAAGATAGACTTAACAAATTATTAGAATAATAATATTGAAAAGCCATTGAAACAAAAACTAGTACAAGCATCTTGATGAAGGAATTGTGTAGGAAAATTGTAGAGCAAAAAAAAAGTACTGCTCTAGGGCGTATACTTCGAAATGGTATGATTCAATCCTTTCCAGTAAGTAGGTAGAAACTAACTTAAACCAATACCTAAATATAACAAAAAAAAATTGAGCACCGTCGTACAATACTTATTTTGATTTCCACCACCTCTTAGCTGATTAAATTTTAACAAGAATCGGATCAGGGAAGACATTGGGAAGTCAGTGCTCTCAACATCTTCAACATTCGAATTTAGTTCACCCTCAGAGTTGCGGAGGTTCGATGCATGTCGCTCCGTGGCAAAACAGTTGAAGTTAAAACCGGTTGAACTAGTAGCCGACCCCGAATTATTATTCCTAGACCTTATAATTCCCAAAATATTGGGAATTGTAAAGGCTAGGAAGAAGAAAACGAAGCATCTGAAGAAACAACTCCCCATTGAAATACTCGATTTAATATCCGTGGTACGGTCAGTATCCACATACAAGGTATTCAATTTATAACGCGCACTTCGCTAATATTTGCTGGAATACTCTGAAAAATTCCACTACCAATCATAGGAAAACATTTGCGTAGAATGCATTTAGCTTTCCGGGAATGATATACTCATTGGTGATGCAATAAGGCTGTATTTTAAATTTTAAAATAAGAATTTCACAGAGAAATACTTTGTCTTTCATTGATTAAGAACAGAGTGTTTGCCTGCAGCAACAAAAATATAAAATGTTTTCTATATAGTTACTTCAAATACCAAGAAATTTAAACAGTCTTTTTGTTTCTAAAAATATTTGTTTATGTTAGATATTTCAATAATATAAAATTATAATTTTTAATCTATAGGTAACGCAACAGCGAAACGTCAGTCAGGATGTGTGACGTCATTTTAGTCAAAAAAGCTTGCCAGTAGATTGAGAAGAATCTCCCCAAATTTGGATATCTTTAATAGGCATTAAGGGAATATTATAAAGGTTACCTTATTTTATTACCTCTATTCGTACTGCATACTAAGTCCCTGCTTCACCGGTTATAGATAAGTTTCTTTGGAGCTTCCCGACATATGTCTGGACGTAATTTTCACCTAAGATACGTCAAATTATTTATCAGATAAGCTATCCGGTGAAATAGAATATTAGAATATCTAGTCTTCAATAACAAAAAAAGTGCTCCGTCAGGTAGAAAATTTTTATCAACGCAGCTCGTTCCAACTTGCCATTGGATTTAATGATGGTAGTAAGATTTTTTGCTGTGACCGCACTGCTGTGTTTGAGTAATATGACGTCACGTAAGCCATATAGGATAAATGGTGTTTTGGCGGCAAAATTTACTTTTGATTTTTTTTGCTTGCTTCATCATTATAATCCGCTTATTATTTACGCAAATATTTTTATAGCTTAAAATTTGTTATTTATAAAATAAAAACACTTTTTTGAAAAACAGACAAATACCCTATTAAATTTGTTTTTTACCCAATTTAGATGTTCCTTTTTTAAAAGCATTGAAAAATTATAAACATCTCCAAAAAAAAAGTTTGGCTATATGTCCTTATTTGCATGTCTCATAAAATTTAATAATAATTATCGCACATCATGAGCATGTACAAACGGCGACCTTATCACTAAAAAGCAATTTCTTACAGACAACCTTTCATTTTTCAGTCAAAATCTTAACCTCAATCGAATCTACAGGTTTAAAAGCAACTAAAACCGTAAACAAGAAATATACCAGCTTAATGGAAGCAGTCAATCCAGTCACGAACAACATATAACCACTTTACCAGATGAATGAATCCAGTTAATTGGCTAAAACGTCCAAAACGAAGCACGAATTGGTACTGACGTTTTCCTTGCCTTAATAGCTATGTGTTAATAGCTATGTACATCAGGTCTTGTTTCAAATTTGTCGTTAACAAATTAGAAAACTGACCCACCATAAGCTTACTTTCTTAATAAAATATGCCTTTAGATGGTAAAGGCCTTGTTATCTGTCGTTTAGTTTCATAGAAAAATGTGTTGTATAGATATGTGCGTTATTTCTCGTAATTTTTCTAAGTAAAAATTAATTCCAAGGATTCAAAATAGAATCATTTTTGTCTGTTTTATCTTATCTATTTATTCTGCAGTGATGATAAAGGTAAAATTTGCGTAGATCTCCGAACAGTTTTGATCTAGCTTACTTAATATATAAAATGTCCTAGGTACGGCTTAACTGTAAAGGAGTGAAGTCTTTGGTATATTGTTAGTTGAAACGATTAATGGACAAAATGTGATCCACATTTCAAATTTGTCGATATTACTTACAATCTTTGTTAACTGTTGGTATCATCATTTGAATTTTATGCTGTATGCAATAAAATTGCTCAAAATTATCATCATTTAAGTCTATTTTACTATACTACGACTAATCTTCTGTAAACATATCAATGTAGTACCGCATGACATATCAAATAAGAAAATTTGTTTTTCGACAGATATCAAATGTCAAATTAGACTATGTGACTAAATACATGGCGAAATTCTTTTCCTAAATTCCAACCAAAATACAAAAAAAGGTAATTTTAAAACGGAATACACGTTAAACCAGCCTGAGCCTAGCTGCAGAATCAAATTTTAATATCTGTCACTACATTGGAATTGGAAGTAGACTTTTACATATTCTTGAATATTTTACGGCATCAACGCTTTTAATATTAAAATATTGATGCTACGAATGTTTCAGAGCTTCGGGAATAAGTTAAATCTCGTTGTTTTAAACGTATGTAGTCCTATAACATTTCATATTTTATTTTAATAGCTCCAAGTTGCCATTCTGTTAAGCTTTTAGGTAAAAATATTGTCGGTATCTTTACGAGCTCTTAAAAGCTCTTGAATAAATTACAGATATATATATATATATATCTGTAGTACGATTTTAGTATTAATTTAAAATATTTATTTATTTATTTATCAATTTCCTGTTAATTGAATTATTTGATTAAATAAAATTTAATAAACTCTTTGGAGAGTAGGATATTCAATTATAAGCCCAGAAGTAACCCAAAAAGCACGATTTTTTTATATTTGGATTCCATATACTAACCACTACCTGTAGAAAAATATGTTATCATCTCGGTCGCAAGATGCCCACTGTGGGACATGAGAAGAGGCCCAAGGTTCATTACAACAATTGTCCCCGTGCTGTCCGCATCCAACGGCTTTGCGCGGCTTTTACGAGGTATCATACCATCTTCTGAAAAGCCTGTCTACACTGCGTAGGAGCTATATCCTTAAAATATTGCGAAATAGTTTAAAAAACTAATTATTCTTTAAAGAAATTGTAAACAAATACCGGTATCTGTGTGAAATCTCGCTTTTAGTAATAGAGCGCTTCACCGTTAATTAGAAAGTGGCGGCGCGCTCAATCTATGCCGTGCCACGTAAACTACGCTCAAGTCACCTCTTTAAGTAGGAGCTCTGTAATTATCAACGTGGTTTTAGCACTTACACCCCGTCGGATATTAGATACACATGTCTAATAAGCGAGTGTCTATATTTCAAGCGGGAATTTGTTAGTTTAGATCGTGTTTTTTCAAAAGACGATCACTGTTTCATCACATCCACATTTTTTAAATTTTTTATCATTATTTTCATCACGACGGAGATTTGAAGACTCGAAGACTTAAGATTTGAAGTCTTTAAATAATTGTCATTGGTAGAAATAGCTGATTAGCTGGTTGCCATTTCATCAAAAGAAGATTTGTTAGTTTGAGTACCAAAAGTGTCATTACTGAGGGATAATAATTTAATCACAGTATATGCAAGGCAACAGCGCTGTTAAGAAAAGTAAAGCTTGACACAAGCTCCATAGTAACCCAAGTGGGCCATTGTGGACTAATGAAAGATGTGATGATACCCAGAGACAGATAAAAAATGAAGGAATATGCTTGTTTGTTAGCAAGTATATTTAAAAACAGTAACGATTATTATAAAATAAATAATAATAATAAATACTTCGGACATCTGACACACAACGCCATCTAGTCCCAAACTAAGCAGAGCTTGTAAACTCCGAAACCAATATTTGCAGATCATACAAACATTTGGTCCGACCCAGGATTCGAACCCGAGACCTCATGGATAGCTGTCGCGTACGCTACCACTGCGCCACCGAGGCACTCATGGCAGGCAAACAAAAAGACTGAAAGCAATGAGCCAAAAGCGCAACCTCTTACACCTTCGACAAATATTTTTAAAATAATATCTTGAAAAGTGTTTTCGTTTCAGCCAGAGTCATATTGACTTATAGAACCAAAGTATTACTCATGGCTTGCTTTTTCTTTATTAGGAAACCCGGCTGTAATGATAATTTAATCCTATTGCCTGAAGGCTGGAAGATTGCCAGTGAAATTATATGACAAAGCATTTCTCAGGTTATACATGACTAACAGCCACCTAAACATATCATGCTCTGACATGATTTGTGTGAGACAGCATCTAAATGCTAAGATGGACTACACGTTGCCAATCTAAATATTTGAGGGTTTATATAATTTGTAGCGAGTGAAACGATGTATCAATGATTGTTAAATTTTAATAATGTTTTTCACTACTGGGTTTTCTTAATGAAGCAAAAGAATACATTAATAAATTATTTTCGTTCCTATAATCTTGAGGATAATACATCCTCTTTTATATCACTTGTTAAGATTTATCATTTACGAAAGAAAAGGTAATGGTAGAAGAAGCATATCGATCATATGAATGGAATCCTAAAGACTTTCTAATGTTCCTTCGACAATATGTGTAACTGTTATATTCGAATAAGCATACAACGAGCTTGGTATCATGATATATAGTGCAAAGTATGTTTTGACATGCTCTCAAGGAGTGTAAGTAGTAATCTCTGAATTTAAAATGACGGTAATGTTGCCCTTCTCGAATTCTATTTATTAGATAAAAGTCAATAGGTGTTCTTTATTATATCGTGCTAATTGTGTGCAAAATTTTACAAGCATCGGTCTGGTAAAGTATAAATACACATACATAAACACCTATATGTATGTTTCTAATTTTATCATTACCTCAACTTAACAGTACATACCTACGTCAACTAATACAAACTTTATTTAAAAAATATAGGATAAGGAATAGCGTATGCAACATTTTGAATTTCATCTTTCAATTGATTTATACGCTAGCTTGAACGACATATGATAATATTATACGTACCGCTAAACCTGACGCCTGACCTAACAAGTTTTGAATCTCGTTAAAAAATTTCAGATGAAAGTGAACACCTCCGAAACACAATATGATGTCAATGTCATCTTTGAAATTCGAAGACACAATTTACTTCCAATAAAGTAACTAGAGCCTGAGTTATTTCAAAATAAAAAAGACTATTATGTTTAATTTTATTTCTTTCAAAATATATTATAACGACAAACGAACTGACGATGATTTTTCTTTGTTTGCACGAAAGGCATTCTCTTCCAAGAATAACAAAATTATAAATTGTATTTGTAACTAGTTTAAAGGGTAATAAAAACTTTAATTGAGCATAAAAAATACGAATATTCTTTTGGGTAACTTTAATGAATAAACCTTATGATGATAGTAATCGGTAATATTCATACAAATAAAACCAACTATTTCCCATCCTTTGCAGGCGTATTTTCAACATCATTTGAAGACATCTCGCAATGCGGGCCTGTGTAATATACACTATTGCAATTCTTCGCACCGAAATAAATCATTAGGCCAACTTAAATTTCCTATTATAATTGTGATTTTAGTAAACTGAAAACTTCAAAAATCGATAAAGAAAGGATAAACAAAATATTAATGTGTCTCAAAAATAATAATATATAGTCGTAGTCTGAATCTGTTAATATACTGATGTTTATAGTTTATGAGTAAAAGGTACTGATCCGCCAACCAGCCTGTATTTTGGGAGACAGTTGAAAAATTGCCAATTCAAAAAAACCCTTATAATGTATTGTTACTTTTCGGTTAGTTGCTCGGTTAAATCCTTTTTTGATAACGCGTGAAGGTATGAAGTTGAAACTAATATCAGGCTCGTACCTCGGAGCAATGAAATGTATCTCCTAAGTAAACTCAATATAAATTCAAGCTTCTAAGAAAAGGTAATCAAAATATAAGCCTCTTTATGCCACATACTTGTATTTTAAGGAACAAAACTTGAAATTTAGTTTAAATTGACTATATAACTCTTTTTTTTTTCAATGTAAATTATATTCTCACTTCTCATTCTTTTGCCACTCTGTTTTCGCTTAAGTGTAATGGCAGTAGAAAGACTAGTGAGTGATTATGATACTACTGATTGTTTCAATTGATTCTTAATTGGTTCATCAATAAAAAACACTTCATTTTTTGGAAAAGAAATAACTTCCTTTTTCTATTATGTTATGTTATATGTTATATATATTTTCTATGTTATTTTATTTACGAATAAATTGCTTGAACAAAATATTCTCGTTCCATTAAAACTTAGGCGAGTACTGAAAGGTACACGTCTATCTTTGGAAGCGCTTCATCAAAACCAATTCTTGGAGGTTTACATTTCAACTTTAAATGAATAAAATAAACAGTACTTCATAAGTTTATAACTAGAGACAAGAAAACTTCAAGAAGAGGTCAAATGAATGTTGTAAGAGAAATTAAACAAATGAATTTCTTTTAAAAAAAAAACTATAGAAGTTTTTACTTCTATAGTTTTTTTATATTAGTTAGTACAGCAAAGATTCTGGTAAAAAAAGGTATTTTAAGGTTATTGTTTTGGTTATGTCACATTTAATTTGTTTCATTCCTTTTAAGCCATTCCTAGCAAGAAATGAATAAGTGTTTTTTTTAACAAATCTGCAGTAAGGAACTATATGCTATGTAATTGAAATATTTCATCAGTGTATCGTCCTGGTTGCTCCAGCCGTCAAAAGTCGACTCAAGTTTTAATCACATGCCAATTGCTTAGGACCTAAGAAAGATATTTTGAAGTGAAAACTTCTTGAGCGGCATTGTGCACTTTTTTGTGATGGGTAAAAAATGTTAAAATCGCGTCAGGTCACATTCACATATTTTTTCTTTTAACATTTTTTATCCTTCACAATATATTTACATTTTTTATCCATCTCAAAAATCTTACGAATTTTTGAGATGGATAAAATAACAATAACCTGAAATATATTAAGACGAATGTAATGACACCACATAAAAATAGGACAAGCCGTTTAGGCTCTAGGGCGTGCCAAGAAATATACATGCATACACTCGGAAAACATAAACCTCCATCTTTCGCAGTCGGGCAAAAATACAAGAGTAGGTATCTAACGATTACATTCTATATTTTGTGTGCAAAACGTTTTTTTAGTATAAATTATTTATTAACATATTTATTAAATAAATAAAGTGTAAAATTCATTTTGCACAATCAAATAAATTCACTTTACTGAGGTGGAGTTTACAATAGTGTAGAAAAACCTTTTTATTTTGGCCAACCCACAAACAACTTCCAGCTTCGTTCAAAGTCCTTTGCCGTATCACTACGACTTAAGTATAGAACCATACTATTTGATGAGGCTTACTAACGGTCCACAGGCTTGATTGGAGTATTGGAGTCGAGTCCCCTTCATGAACAACCATCTGTTCTCGATAGCTTTCTTACTTGTACTTAATATAATTAGGACGAGGCTTTGAAAACAGCGGATTGAAATAAACCACTTCACAAATCGTAACTTGATAGGTTTTGTATTGAAGTTGTATATCAACTTGTTTATGAGACCGATTCTTGTAATGTAATAAGTTGTATCTAGTTACAAAAATGAAAATTTATTCATGAAGTTATTTATGTATATATAAAACTTGCAAATATATGCATTATTTCTATATAATTTTGATGTTAAAAATGAATGCTGTCTACAAAAAAATACATACAACAAAAAGCTCAAATTAGATACAAATTTAATTTATTAATTATTTTTTCTCAATAATTTGTTATTTTAAAAATACTTTATTTCGAACACAAGATTCATAGCTTAATTACATTAAGATATAGAGAAGAAAAGCACAAATAAAAATAAATCGAATCACAAACGAAAAGGATAGAGACCAGATAATACCGTGTATAATAATTTAATACACACAAATGAAAGATATAAAATAAAAAATCAGGCTGCCGTTTTTAACCAGTGTTTATATATATTACAAGTAATATTCCTATTTGACAGACTTCTAATGATGGTATTCTTACACCGGGCAATTTTGAACATGAATTGAACTGTGCGGTTTCTCTGGATGGCTTCAAAAGAGTTAACTCGCGCCTCAAAGAACATACCGGCAGCGCTACAGTATCGTGGTAGATCCATGAGTTGCCTAAAGATGTCGTTGTAGGCAACTCGAATGCTATTATTATAATTGATTTTTTATTATAGTCTGTCCAAAGTTGACAGTTGTAAAATATCTGACAAAAGGAGCGATACAATGTTACTTTAACATCTGGAGAAGATTTATAATATTTCCTTCCGATCATATTGTCTACAACACATAAGGCTCTTCGTTGACATTCAATGTCACTGTCATCTTTTAAGTTTGACGTCACAAAATGGCCAAGGTACCTAAAGGTTTCGACTACTTCAATAGGCTTTCCATCAAGAAACAAGCTGGGAACGGTGTTAGGTCCCTTTCCGGACCTAAATATTACCATGTTAGTCTTTTTAACATTATTTAATAAATTATGGTCACTTGCAAACTTTTTACGAATCGAAACTAAATGTCTTAAACCCCTTAGCGTGGGACTCGGAAGCACCATATCATCTGCATAGCTAAGATTGTTGACAAATCGGTCATTCAATTTCAGAACCAACGGTGTGCCGCTCAGTTCTGCGATACGATCGTTGAGATGCATATTAAATAGGTCGGGACAGGTCAGCCTTCCCTGTCTTACTCCGTAAGATTGTAGCTCTCCGAGAGCTCGTGTCTCCATCTGACACTATTAGACTGATTATGATACCAGTAAGTAAGCAGACCAACAACCTCATGCGGCACAGATGTATGTTGTGGCTTTTGACACAGTAGGCAGGTATGTAGGTATAAAAAACAAGTGTATATGCTTTTTGGGCCACACTTGTAGTAGTTAACAACCTGTCTCAAGGAAAAATGATGTCAAGACAACTAGATGTCAAGTCGGCCTATATGTGCTAAATCTTGTTTTAATCCTAATTTATTAATATAGTTGGTTTCGTGCTTGTCTATTACTTAAACACACTCATCAATTAAATCTCTCATTCAATGGCTTATATATCCCTGTGATCCTTTTATGGGGTTAATTACTTCTGCTTATGCTATTTCAATCCTCCTTGGTTTCCACTCGATTTTCATGGCTAGCCACTCAAATCGATAATACTCTTTTGAAATCTACGAATGAAATTTCAATCATATTATTAAATAAGGAAAGTTGATATTTGTTTGCAAATGTACGTATACAAAAACGGATGCTTGTCCGCAGTATAAATCCTGTGAATAGATGGTATTGAATAAAATAACGGTGGGAGCGATATCCAAGAAATGAAAACTGTCTTAAAGAGCCAATAAGTTGATGTTTATACACGTTCAAGATTAGAAAACTCGAGACAAGATATCAAGAATAATTTCTATTCTTAAGTCAGCGGGGGTAAAGTTTTCTTACGAAAATTAGTTATTATTATTCTTGGATATTTATTGATAGATCCTTTATGGAATCTGCAATATTGCTTTTAATTTATTTCGTAGTTATAAAATATTATTATTATTTTTCTTAAAATCTTATGTATTTCTTAACTTTAGATGTAGGTACTTAATATGATAAAAAGGAAAGAAGAGTCAATTTACTAAATTTTGACCGTGGGAGAGCCACGCTTCGGCATGAATGGGCCGGCTCGACCGGATTGATACCACAGCCTCACAGAAAACCGGTGTGAAAGACTGCTTACGCTGTATTTCACCGAGTGAGTGAGGATACCGGAGGACCGTACACCAACCCCTCACCTCATCCCTATCCTCCTCCCCATCCCTAAAAGCTGGCAACGCACTTGTGACGCCTCGAGTGTTGCAGATGTCCATAGACGGCGGTAATCGCTTACCATCAGGCGATATGTCCGCTCGTTTGCCCGCGAAACCATAAAAAAATATATACAATAAATCACGTATGTGTAAAATGGTTAAGGTATTTTTTATCTTTATTTACGGAGCTTAGCCATAATGTCGGTCCATCATAGCCACTTTTATTTTAAATACGACTCAAATATTCAGTATACAAATCATAAAAAGCCTTAGCTGTATCTGTTAAATAACTGGCCAGGATGCTGATACATCTTCTAACATTCATCAGCGTATCACTAAGCAGCGATTTCTAAGTTGTTTGTTTCGTGTTAAGTAATGTGTTGTGCTATCTAAAGTTTGTCTTTCTTGTAAAATAAAAATGTTTTATCTTATATATAATTTGTAGACTTCAGTATTTATACATCGATTAATATGTACAGAGTCGCTAGTAAGCGGGCTAACCGCGTGTAATGTTAGCGGCCCATAAAATCTCTTAGCAACCGCGTGGTAGATAAATAAACAATGTCCTTGCTTCTAAGTTACACACACAGTTACAGGAATGTTACAACTTGTAGGGCATAGAGTTTCTCAAGTCATATCATATCAGAAGTTATTGTTGAATGAAGTTCGTTATTACGACATGGAGGATATTACTATCAACATCATTCGAAGTAAGATGTAGGTTTTTTCAAACTGATCACTAATTAATTTATACTCTTGGAACTTGTTGCACATTACATTTTAGAATTAAAATCACTTGTACTTATGCCCTTATTTTATTTATGTTTACACTTGACCGGTTTCGCCTTGTGGCTTACTTGAGTATTACTATTTTCGAAACTGAATATAATTTATTTGCATATTTGTGACTCATCCTCTGTTTTAACGTTGTAATTTTGCATGTATACAATAAAGATATATAAATATATAAATATAATTGTGTATCAGTATATGTTTGGAGTTTATTTTCTTTACATCCATAATATATACTTAAGTAATATTAAGTATAGCTAATAGCTGTACTGAAATACTACTTCTTCTAAAAGCTTTTGCGAAAATCATGTGAACAGAAGAGCATGAAATTTGGTACAGCTAATTTACTTCATACGTATAAAAAGTGCAGGAAGCTAAAAGAATAATTCAATGAAATATGATCGAATTTCAATCGATGGGCGAATGTACCAAAAGACTTGTAAGTGTATATTATCAACTAGCTGAGACCCACATTGCTACCCGCGGTAGTAATAGTACTTTTACAACCGCAGGTAAAAAGTATTACTTCAGCTATCTGTAAGTGAAAGTAGTAAGTTTATATTATTTACCATTTAAAACAAAACCTGTCCCATTTTTTGGATGGACTCGAGAATAACGCTTTCGATTCCCTAAGAAATTGAACTGAATCTTTGAATAAACATATAGGGAACAAAATGGCCCAATTTGTACAGCCGTCGTGTTCATCCAGTCATCCAATTTGTTCACGACAATTTATCCGTAACTAAGGCTAGGTCTGAAATAAGACAGTCTGGTAATATCAACTTCTATGAACTGTATGTGTTTAACGCAAAGGAGTTTGCGCGATTTTATAGCGAGTCTCACAAGGCCAATATATCCTCGCGTTTTCGCCTCAAAGACATCTTTATGGAGTTTGCTCATAAGAATATTTTCTACGTTGTGCAAAGTGACTTCAGAACCTTAGAGGTTTTGTAACATTTAGACTTTGTGTGTGTAAAATAGGTACGACAGAAATACTATATTTTATTAGTAAATAACAATAATTCACCAATTTTTTTTACCTGTTGAAACCCCTCGGGCCTTCATGCCACCGGGGTTTGCAGCGGGGCGGTGTGTCGGAATTGAACCGACAAAAACCACGCGGTGTGCTACTCTGCACCTGAGACGGGAGAGATCCAGCAACCGCTTTCTTACGCCATACGGACCCCTCCCAGAACAATAATTCACCAAAGCCAAGATGAATCGAATGCGCGAAAAAGGTATGTATAGATGAGGACTTAGCAGGAAACTATCGAATAATATAGGAGAATGGAAAAAACTGATTGCACCGATTCTAAATAAAATTGGTAAAAGAAATCGTTCACAATGCACGTGTTGACATATTATGAACAAACTTAACTATTATTCCTGGCAATGTGATCATAAACGATGAATGAAAATTATTTATTTAAAACATTTACAGTGTCTTTATAGAACCATTATCACAATATGAAACTATATGCCATCCGGACCCGGGGGGGGGGATGGGCTGATGACCCGCACCACGGTAGCCGTCAGGGGCGCACAGCCGTAAACGCGCAATACATCGGGATGGTGCAGCTGACCGCGAAGCGCGCGTCACACGTATGTCACCCGCGCCACGTCGCGTCGCACTCTCAGGCGTACATACCCACCCATACCAAGGAAGAATAAGGTGGGGTACATAAATGTGTATTGCCGGTACAGTCAATAATCTATATAGTGTAGGAATAGAGTAGATTTAGTTTTTTTTACCATAGGGCTATATTTAACCTCCTGAGGATTCCAAATTATGGCTGTCGCTTCGTTATAACTCATTGAGAGAATCCAACAATGCGACCACCACACTAAGGTGAGCTACTGAGACACTTCTGCATTATTTGGCCACCGGTCTCGTACTCACCAACAAAATACGACAGTATAGATGCTTTCATTTTTGGTCTTCTATGAGAGGAAAGTACTACCCCGGTCGAGTCAACCCGTTCATACTGAAATCAGCGTGGCTCTACTACCTGGAAAACTCACGTAATGTTTCGCTAAACCAAATACAAATTCTTATTTAATATATTATATTCGATTGATTAGCTTCTTAGCTCTTCTTCTTATTTGTATAGATACATTAGATTAATAATTAGTAGATTAGTAAGCTGCCTAAATCTTCTAATCGTGTTACTTTATTACACTGAGTTACCTAATCATCTTATTTCTTACAACATAATTTTTCAACAATATTTGTTGAATTACACTGGTTACTTTACCTTAACACATTTGAAAAATTATAGATACACAAGTTCGCAAATCCTTTATCAGTAATCGACGAAGACGGCTCAGTTTTGGGGCGTAATAAAAAAAAGATTTAGCGCAGAAAGACCCTAATAGTTTCGGAAAATGTAAAATTTTGTTCGAGCAAACGGAATTTATGTTTTGAAAAACCATTTCTCATGTTTTTTCACACTTACTTGGCAAGAAATATAAGAGGTTAGGTTCTACAAATGTTATTATTTGGATATGATTATTATATTAGTGAGTTTCCCGTCAATTGACTTTTATTTATAATATAAATAAGTGATACGCTAGTAAAAGCTAAAATTGAACTATGGTTACAAAAATGGTTTCGTTTTAACTTGATTCGTTTAACTTCATTTAGTGTCGGTTCCGTCAGTATTTTTGTAAAGAATAATATATATCGTAAGATACGACTCGACTTCAGTGGTCACCACGGCGTCCCAGATTACCACTGTTAAACAATTCTTCTTCTTTCGTTGGTTTTTACTAAGAGTGTGAGGTTTCATCTCCGCCTGACTCTAGGCATTATAAAAGACGTTAATGAATTTCTGACTCTTGACGATGAATATTCAAGCGCATAAAAATAACGTTATTTATTTATTTTACTTCATAATGTTGACCCTCGCAATCTTGTCTGTGTCTGCTTTTGCCAGTAGCGTAATGTTATAACAGCCTGAACAGATTGATTTAATATGGTGTGATAGTGAGCTATCATTAAAAGAAAGGCCAATGCTGTCGCAAACTTTTTGATGAATATTCTGCTTTTCGTCGTAGCGTGATGATAAAGGTTGCCTGTAAGACATTGCTTTTAGCGATAAGGCCGCCATTTGTACATGGTCATTATATTGTTTAGCTCAAATATAACTGTATCATATGGTGTACCATAAAGTTTATTCTATTCTATTCTATTCTATAAAAAGCCTAAAGATTTTTTGAATAACTGGGTTATCCAACACTGATTTTTTTTTTCAAATTGAACTAGTACTTGGTGAGATTAGCGCGTTCAAACAAACAAACTTTTCTACTGTAAAACACTTGTATAGATTATGTCTATGTTATTCAAATTCAATACCCAAAACATCTCATTTTTCTTACAAGTACTTAAATCTTAGTACTTATAAAAATAAAGGTGCACAAACGAAAATTAAAATTGTACCACAAACGTAATAAACACGCGAAATGAGATCGCGCACGCAATTGACAAAATTAGGTCTTGTTTGTATTGACTGCGCACGTCCTCCTTATCAGTAAGACCTTAAGGTTCGTTTTTATTTAGCACAGCAGCTCTTTAGTTATAAATTTTTATTGGGTTAGATATAGCGAAAAGATAATAACGCTAGAAAATAATGTTAGGTTGTTTTCAGAATATAAATGAAAATTACCTTATGTATTTCTGCAGTTAGATTTAAGGTAAAACAAAAGACTATTTGTCAAGTGATGTTAGCAAGTGCTCTTGCATACGTAGCTATTGATTACTGTTCTATTTCGAATATTTGTGTTGCAAGAAAAATGACAAAAGTCATTTAATTAATAGAAAAAAATTAGTTTGTTCTAAATTTCTTCAACAACCTAATTGACCCATTGCTGGGCCCAAAACTCCTCTCAGGAGAGGGTTTAGGCCATACGTTCTCAATTAATTCATCTTTTATTTAGGAAACTTGTTTTTAAAACTTTACTTCCAAAGGTAGGTAAACTTAAACATGGACATAAGTACTGTTAATTTTTAGTTTCTCTCCACTGAGCAAAAGTTGTACCGAAGTCTAATCCCTCCCTTCCCTTGATTTTCGGGCCCCTGGACTCAAAGGATGGCAATTGTAGCTCATGACTTAAAGGTATCCATCATCATCATCATCATCATCAGCCTATCGCAATCCATTGCTGGACATAGGCATCTCCAATTTCACGCTACTTAATCCGTTCTATAGCTTCTCGCATCCTCCTCTTCCTCCTGTATCCATGCCTTAATGTATTCGCAGATCAGATGACGACTCGCCTGTTCGTTTGACCGCTTATCATGAGAAATTCCAATTATTATGGGTGCTCGCACAGGATCACTCGGGACGTTATCATAGATTAGAAATTAATGCAAGCCTTTTATTATTCTGCCTTAAATTTTATAGTAATAAAGTCCTAAGAGTTATTTGTAAAAATACATTGTAAGTGTATTTTGTCATAATATTTATTTAAAAGATGTTTCAAAGGGATTGTCTTCCATTTCTTTAAAAATAGCTGTGTTAAATGTGTAAACACATTTTACGTAATTTAAATTTATACTTCGTATTTATGTATTGTTAGTAAAAATTGAGTGGTGCTACATATTCAGAGATATATTCAACTATCAGCCGTGAAGCTTCTGTTGGTTTTCATGTTTGAGCATATTTGCAAAAATTACACAAGATTATATTTATGGATGACGAATTCAAAATACTGAAACTGTCTAAAGGAAGGCAGTTACCACTGAAAGATGATCGTAGTTATAGATGGTTCAACGCTTTCTTATAAGCAGCAAGCAAACGCGAAATGTCTCAGTCAAAAGTTACATAGTCATTTGGTCCAATAAACATTTACCTATTTACTTACTACTACCATGACTATTTTACCTACGTGTCAAATCTGAATCGTGCACTTTTCATAATCTATGTCGTATTCATTTTCATTCATAATGGCGGGCACAAGATATTTAAAAAGTATTTTTGATTTATTTGATAAAACAGTAGTTTACTTAATGTTTTGTTTACTTACCGATGACTTTACCGATAAGAGTTATATCATCTTATTTCCTTTTAAGAATAGATTGTTACGCGTTTTTCAAGCAGGGTGACATTTTTAGGTTTGGCTACGATTGGGTGCTTCGCGGTGTATTCTAAGACGGTGTAGCCGTGACTTGTTATGCAGATGACGCGCTTGTGACGACGTGTGGCAGGACGCACCATGAGGCAACCCTGACGAACACGGCCAAAGTTGCCCAAGTAGTCGAACGAATCCGGCGGCTGGGTCTCGAGTTGGCTCTGCACAAATTCGAACCCTTGATCTTTTATGGGCCTCGAAATAAGCCACCTGATAGACTCAGCCTCATAGTAGGAGGCACTCGCATCGGCATGGTGCCCTCTATGAGGTATTTGGGGCTCGTACTCGACTGCCGATGGGACTTCGGCCATCACTTCTGAGGTCTGGTCCCCAAGTTGAATCCTCATGTTTGGCAGTGCGAGCATTGGCACGATTGGTGCCAAACATGAGGGGACCCAATGACTCCTGCAGATGTCTCTACGAGGGGGTCAGGTGGTCCATGGCCTTTTATGGAGCCCCTTTTATTTTATTGCACCTGTAGGTGAGAGTTCTTACGGCTCTTTACCAGTGGTAAAGGGCAATCGGTATTTCCTCACGGGAAAAAAAGTCATTCACGGGAAAAAAAGTCATTTCTAAGTACACACGTAGTAATTTTAGTTTAACGACTTTATTTCTCTTTTACATCTAACTGTCTGAAGTAAACGCTTTGAAATGTACTAGTTTACCCGTTTAGATTTTCAGCCTCTTAGAATATCAAGGGCCATTAATTAGTCTTTTGACATTTAATTTCATCTACGATAAAGCTATTCTCTGGATATAAATGGGTCTGGTATCTCTGAAGTGATACCATTACCTCATAGAGTAACAATGTTAAGCAATTCTTTTCTTGCTTTTCACCGTGTGACAGAAGTTGCCGGGGGTCAAATCATCCTCCCAATTATAGGAGGGGAGAGTAACAATATTGCATCAATGCACTTACCTACGACTTATAGACCATATACGCTGACATGTTATGCAATCGTTCATGGGCAGCAGTAGTCTATTTCCATCAGCTAACTGTTTGCCTATACACCATAACTCAAATAAATAAATACAAAAACTGTTTACCAAATAGCATTATTGTTTTATGAATAAATTAATATTTTCGGATATTTTAACTCAAAACGCCATCTAGTCCCAAACTAAGCAGGGCTTGTACTATGGGTCCTAGAAAACTGATATTAATACATACATACATTTGTTTTTGTAAATACATACACAGAAAACATCCAAACTCCGAAACAAAAGTTTACAGATCATACAGACATTTGGACCGACTCAGGAATCGAACCCGAGCACGGCAGTTGCATACGCTACCACTGCGCCACAGAGGCAGTCGAATCGCATTGTAAATTTAATTTTTCTACACCAACTTTCAGTATTTTTTACAATTTTTTACCTGACTCACCTTTTATATAGAGAGTAATGAACAAACAAAAAATTATTTCAGCAAAATAATTAGCAACGGAAATTCACACCCGAGATAAAGAAATCCTTAACACAACCGGGGTAATAAAAATACAAAAAAAGTACCTTCCTACCTCTCAATTTTAATAATGAACAAAAAATATTTGGAATACGGTGTAAAAATATACAACCCAGTAGCCCGATAATTGCGCCTCCGCTCAAGGGCAAAGCAACCCTGCCCATAATTTAATGTGATTTATATAAGGGGCGGACATTTTTTCTAAAATTACACGCTTTCGATGCCGGGCCTATTTCAGCCTGAAATTGGGGTCGGCAGACGGCTTTAACTAGTCTAGGAGATTTGTTCAGGTTGAGTACAGAGGAAAAATGATAAAGTTGGTTGCCTTTTCTTGATTCACGCTAAATATATTTTTTAAATAAAGCTAATATATTTTATCCTTTTTTATTTTTTAAATTCTTATTGTAATGATTGTATTAATTGTGTGTACTACTAAAAATCATACATAACAATCTGATGTCCATAATGGTTGTCTGGAAGAGATCGCCGTGAGCGATAAGACCGCCAATTGTTGTAGTAATCCTTTTTTGTCACTCATTTTATTTAGTATTTTTGTAATATGTACGCAATGAAGAAAAATNATTAAATAATATATATATATATATTGTTTTTTTATCAAAAAAATTAATGGAGTTTCTCACTTTGTTAGAATATGTAACTGCTATAATACTCTAATGAAATAAGTGAGTTAACATTGAATAAGCTTTGAATAAAAACGAAACCATCAATTTTTAAGATTTTTGATACCAATATTGAGCCACAAAGAAACTAATAAGTAGGCTTATCTGTAAGAGTATCACATTAACAGATTACTTTTTTCGCGTTTAGTATGATTGGGAACTTATAACTCTTTCATTATTAAATCGATTTCAAAAAATATTAATATATATATTAACAAGTAATTTCGATCTGGAAGGATCCTCCTTACACGCTTCCAGATAGAAAATACATCGATTGAAATAAAAAAAGAATTATCCACATTACTTTTATTGCAGTCTGTCAAGTTTAAAAAAAAACGAATGCGCCGGTTGCCTTAATAATAATTTAAGTGGTCACATCAACCGCCTCTAATAGCCAAGATATAATAGCTAGAGAAAGAAGGTTTAGTAGCTTAGGCTTTTTAGAAAGGAGGTTTAGCCTACCACATCAAGCTGGTCAAAAAGATTTAAACAGGGTTTGTATCAAACTTTCCTATTTTTCGCAGCACTGTTGCCTGCTTAGTTTACTCCCTAAGTCGGATCAAATGACACCCACAAGATGAACAGGGGTAGGTAACAACCAAACCAGAAGGGTGTCACTGTGGGTATCACTTCATACTCTTAATCCTGCACCAACCGAACTAGGCGATATTGTCTCAATACAATTGCTTAAAATATTAGTTACATACTAGTAGTACATACTCGTTGCATACATACTCGTGACATTTATAAAGAAACGTACAACACATGATCATAGTAGACACATTAAATTCTACTTTAGTTCACCAAACGTGTGTTCGTGACATCCACGTACAACTATCTCAACTATCCCATCTAAGTTATGCCTGAAGTTTAAACTCGGGACTACTAGTTAGCTTTAATGACATTTAATGCTTTGAAGCCCAAATTATTGCTTCATATTATAAAGTTTATCAGACTTTGGGTCTCAACAATTGTAGGGACAAACCCTGAGACCATAGAGAAACACAAGGACCGGAGGAGGTAGCCATAGCATCTTCTTCCAATACAAAAAAGTCTTTAATATTTTTAGGGGGAAATCTTCACATATACACATATTAGACTCACATACAAAAATATTCGCTTGTTACTAGGAACTCACACATAACAATTGAAACCGTACATTCACAATTTCACACACGTTACTCATTCTGTGTCCTAACAGTGCAGTACGTAGGCCCATTTGGGCTTTTACTCTGTGGCAGAAACGCATTATTTCGTGGTAAACAATCTCAGATATCACATCACAGCCCTAGTAGATCTGCAATTTGGTTAGAAGTAGTTTGCCGCCATTCGAGCCGTATAAAGGTGAGAAGCTTATCTAAATATATAAACTGCAAAAATATATATATATAAAAACAACAAACTGCATCATAACACAAATTTACATATTACCAGTAGTACCTACTACTGGTAATATGTAAATTTGTGTCATGATGCAGTTTTTATTTGAAGATGTAGTAAAAGGAAATGGTATGTATATGTATGTACTCTCATAGTGCTTTCAGTGTCTCACAATACAGCCTGCAGACGTAAAAACTGTTCACTAGACATGGCGCCACCATCGTTTGAGCACTCTCAACATTTCATTTAATTCAAAGCATTAAATTACCGAAAATTTGACATTAGCAAGGCCTGTGAAAGCTTTTCCTTGTCGCTCTAATAATGTAAAAAGAGACATGAATTTTTCAAACACTTGAGAATTAAGCATATTTTAATAAATTAATACTAAAAAAAGCAAAATTAACGTGCACTTATTTAAATAAAGATATGACGGCTTCTTCGTGAAACGAAACATACAATAATGTGAAAATACATCGGATTTCTAAATAAATCTAATACATTTAATCGAGCAATTCTTGTATGTATATAATCTGAATCTTGGTAACGGTTTCAACGATTTTATAATATATGTCCACTACATATATTATAAAATCGTTGAAACAATTTTTCGTGGGCGATAAATCAATCTAGCTAGAATTCATTTTTTCAAAAATATCCAAAAAAAGTACCGGTCACCCAGGTACTAGAATTCTAATTAAGGATAGCGCCATAAAAGGTTAGCGACGATAATTATAAGGTATACTATTTTTTAAATTTAAAGTACATTACACCTTGTTGCTTCTTAAGATCTTAATCTAATCTAATCTTTTACAACAAGATGATATCCAAATGTTATTGTAATGTGAATTAGTCCTTTCAATATTTTTGAACCAATTTTACCAGTACCACATAGAGTTTCAAATAATTTTTTGACGTTTAAGATTATTGGACAGAAAAAGTATATATCTGGACAACGGTGAAACTGGTACACAGTGTCGTATTCTTTAATGCAGTATCTTCAATATATATACTACTTACTTCATCAAAATTTACGTTCACTGACACACATACACTCACTTCACTGCTCTTTAGATAATACATTACACACACGCTTTATGTCTTGTTAAATTGCGTAAATTTAGCATTTGTGTTAATACTTCAAAATTTTGCCGCGTTAATATGCGGATCGCTCTGAGTGCTATCTTCGTAAAACCTGATGAATTCTCTAGTATCACGTCCCTTATTCTTAAAACTTAAAATTAAATAATCTCAATTCATTTATACTGATTTAGATCAGCTTTCAGTTGCTGATGCATCAATTTGCATGATTGAGGATTGTTATCATATTACGAAACCTATATTATCAAGATACTAAGCCAAAACATACGTAGCATTGCCAAAAACTTTGATGGTCTGATGTCACTTCTAGTCTTCACTTCAATTAGGATATCCTGAGATTTTATTCTACTAAGTAAATGCCGGTTATCAAAACCTCCACACATACCTACAATAATACCAGATTACAATTCCATGGACACTACACTTAATTTCACATAGAATGAAGGGATAGTGAGTTACTCCCGCTGTACATCCCGATTAACATTAACTGAGCCCCAGATCCACGAAGTGAATTGTTTATCGACTAAAATTGATTAAAATTGATAACAATAGTAGCTCTTTAAGAGATAGAAAATATTTTTTTCTTTGTAATTATATTGCAAGGTTACTGATTAATTGAGCGAGTTTATATATTTAGGTAAGCTTCTCACCTTTATACGGCTCGAATGGCGGCAAACTACTTCTAACCAAATTGCAGATCTACTAGGGCTGTGATGTGATATCTGAGATTGTTTACCACGAAATAATGCGTTTCTGCCACAGAGTAAAAGCCCAAATGGGCCTACGTACTGCACTGTTAGGACACAGAATGAGTAACGTGTGTGAAATTGTGAATGTACGGTTTCAATTGTTATGTGTGAGTTCCTAGTAACAAGCGAATATTTTTGTATGTGAGTCTAATATGTGTATATGTGAAGATTTCCCCCTAAAAATATATTACTACATCTACAAATAAAAACTGCATGATGACACAAATTTACATATTACCAGTAGTACCTACTACTGGTAATATGTAAATTTAACCTGTGTATATAATAGTAAAAAAATAAACCTACTAGTAAAACATACATCACCAAAATCTTTTAAATCTAACGATTTCATGAAAAAACTGTCAAAAATCATACAATTTATTAGTGGTGGTACCATTCTCAAATACCTATCAAAGATTTGAGTAAACTTAGTAACAATATACTTCTTTATTCTTCTGGAGAAGTTTAAAGAGATGGAAAAATAAAGTATTATACCACGTATAGTAGTCGGTTTACTTGGCAAAGTCACAGGTACAGGATGTCTCCATCCTATGATTAAATGTTTAGGGTTGCCAATTAAACCGATAATTATACGAGTCGACATTGCGTAGTGATATCAGTTTCATAGTGTCAGTCACCATGCTGAATTGACTGTATTTCCAATGAGTATGAAGCCCCCTCTTTTGGATTCTACTCATGCTTTTATCAGACAGCGTAGATTCACTTTGGCAGGCTACAAAATTATATAATTTGAAAAAAATTAAAGTAACGTGGCATCTGCATATGATCACATTTAATAAAAAATATATGAAAGTGAATCCTTTAACAACATAGCAACCTCACATCTTACGAACATACGTTTGCTTGTATCCATAGGGTATCTATATACCTACTTGAATTCAGTAAACTCAACGAAATGCTCGGAAACATGGGTAATGAAGATGTCTGGATTTACATTATAAAGGAGTGACATGACAAATAGTAAACAGTAGGCCTTCTGTTTTGTGACCGTTGTTATATTTTGATGTAAAATAAAGAGCCACAGGGCTTATCACAAAATAGCCTTCGTTAAAATAATATTGTACTAAGAACTATATTATTTTGACAGGGGAAAGAATGTGGTTTCATGATAACAATAATTAAGAAACATGATTTCCCTCTGTGTATTTCTCAATTTGAATCGAGGCTTAGCAGTTCCAAACCAAAGCAAAATCCATACCTAAAGCAAAACTTTGTCCACGTGTTTTCTCTCCAGATATCGCTCTGTCCACAACTTCTAATTGTGACATGGGTCACTCCCGAGTCATATTAGTTTTCTATTATTTAAAATATTTTAATTAGTCTAGCTGTTGATATATGCGACTGCCAATCAAGAGGTCTCGGGTTCGAATCCCAGGTTGACCCTAAAAAGTTATTGTGTTTTTCTGATTATAAAAATACTCAATAACAGCTCGGAGATTGGAAGTTGGGGTCTGAACCCCCTGCCTCGGAGAGCACGTAAAGCTGTCGATCCTGCACCTGATCTCTCCCCGGTCGTGTCGGTTAACCGTCCCATCAAATTATGAGAGAGAGGGAACAGAGAGTGCATTTGTGTTTGCACACATACTAGTGCACAAAACTATCTTCTGCGTAATAGGCTGGTCTCCGTTGAGACTGTGTGGCCGAAATCGGCTAGGAGAATATTTGACTCTTTAGTTAACTAATTATTATTTAACCAATTTGTGTTTAAATTAATTCATGCCCCTTTAGTTTTTATTTACAGTAATTAATAATTAACTTTCTTTCAAATTAACTATACCGTGGTTCATATTTCCGTTTGAAGGTAAACAAGTGCCTCACTTAATTTTTTTATAGAATTAAGGTTCTCAATCAGCGCTCGCCTTCACCGACTTCACAACCAATTTCGGCTATAGCTACAATATAGAGCTTGGAGGAAAGGACTTACTTTAGCTAAGGTCAGAAACGACTTCGGAACTGCAGGTCCGAAGTCGTTTCTGGCCTTAGCTAAAGTAGCCATAGAAAGCCATACCTGTTCTTACAAAGGAGATTTTGAAGTTATACCATGCTTATCAGACGAGCTCTCTACACCCATGAAATGAATAAGGGTGGTATTACCCACCTTCTTAATATATCACCACGGGTATGTACAAACCATAAACTAATATCACCTCTTTGGTAGACTGTAATAATACAAGAAAAAGCCTTTTTAAATAAAGCCTAGCTTTTATAAATCTCCAGCGGGGCTTAATAAAATTGAACAGTTATTTTACAATTTAATTACACTTTATTGGAATCTTCGTAGTATTTTGATATTACAAAGAGGCTTAACTCATTTAAGATCATCTCACTTGATAATTTACAAAGGTACGTTTAAAAGATTTACGGAATTTGTTTAAAGTTAATAAACACTTTCGGACGTCAAAGATTTTAGAATGAGTTCTTTATGTAACTTGCGAGAACAGGTCTATTAAAGATGTCAAACAATGTTTTAAGTTTACTAATATAAAATGCTTCACTTCTGAACATTTTTTTCTAATAGTAAAGCGTCCTAGAAAAAAAGGTAAAGGATAAAACTAGAGGATGTGTGTTCGATTTCAAACCAGAACATTTTTTTGTAAATGACATGAGTGTTCATTCTGTGTCTGGTGATAATTAACGTGTTGTTCAATCTTCATTTGTTTTTATAGGATTTTCTTTTATTTTATCAAGTCTAATAATATCTCCCTCTGTCTCTCAATTTAAGAACTAGTCCCTTGTCAGTGGAGCAATCACCGCGCCTCGCTATTGTCTGCGATCTGTTTGACCCTTTGCTAGGCCATAAACCTAATAATATGTTCTCCTAATAATATGTAGTTATTTATATTATGGAATGTGTTTTTTTATAAACATCGACAACTGATGCAATCTCCTACGGTAGGGTAACTAGCAAGAATAGGGTGTTCCTTGTGATTAGATTGGAGTAACTACTGGGTGAACCACGAGGAATGCTTGGTAATTTGCATATATTTAGATATATTATTTATTTCAGTTTCACTTGGGACTAAAATAATTAAAGCCGAGCTAAATTTGGGTGTTTAAATTGCCTCGGACTCTTCAGAAATACAGACTAAGTGTAAGAAAAGAAACAATACTAACACACGATGAGATAAATAAAGCTTAATAATAGAAATACTTTAGGCAAACATCCAAAATAAAATGAGCTTATATTGTTAGTTCATTTGGTGGCATAGCAAAAAGGCTTTAGAGTTTTGTTTAAATTTATTTAAGTATTCGCAACCTTGTAAACCCCGTTTACGAGTCTTTTTTATGTTTCCTTGTCTATTATACCTTTTAGATAAACATTAATATTGTTTAGTGTATTAAATCATCACAAGTCATAAATTAAATTAATGTGCTTTCAATCACTCTAAAGTAGCCTGTGGTTAGGTATCCAATTTTATGATGTTATCAAAAAAAATATATTTGTCAAAGTTCAAAAGTCAAATTCTTTTACACACACAATTCTTAGATCTCTTCTTAGGGTCATTCATTATATAAACAACAAAACGGCGATAAAAGTTAGTCACTATTAATGTCTTTGTCCCTGTCTTTGATAACATCTTAACGGTCAACATCTTTCCTTACCAATATTAACACATTTCAAACTAATTCAGTGAATCTGAGATTACTTGATAAATAAAAGAAGCATCAACTCTTTTTATAATTTAATCACTCAAACTCGAGCTCATTTTCGAAGCCATAAAACATTAATTAATTGATAAACTTTGATTAGTTTTTGGATTATATCGAAGCGTTTGATCGTGAACGATGATGTTAACGTTAAAGCCGTAATTTATTTTGTTCAAGATTTTGCTCGCGGCTTTGCTGATGTTAATAACGGTATAAGCTAGGATGAACGTCTTTAAGATTTACTATGTATTTAAATCAAATAGTACAATGTTCTGGGTAAATAAAATATGATAATAGTGTCGTTATTGTACAACAGGTAAATTATAAAAGGTCTTGATATAAAATAAGTAGGTGCAATAGGCGGTCTTATCGCCCTGACGCAATCTCTTACAGGATGGAGAAAATTCAAAATGGGGGAAGTAGAGGGTTGTGTCTGGTGTATTACAGATTATATAAGAAGGGGAAATTAAAAGAGTATACACGATATATAAGGTGGACGTTAGACAAAGTGTGGATTATTAAATAAAAACTTAGAAGAGTGTAAGTGAGATGCCTATAAAATATTATTAACGTACTTATGTGGGGAAAGGTGAAGACTACATGAGAGCAGTGCATGTGTTATGGGACCTAAATGTCTCCTAGGTAATGCTCTTTTACTAGTCTCTTAAAGGCAGTTAAATATTATTTTTAAAAAAATTGTATGTGTTTTTAAGTTCTAAACTTTTTTAAGAGGAGATTTTTGAACTTTTTACTTAACTAATTATAATAAAACTTGCAATGTAAATCTATATATCGTATTTATAATTCTTAAGGGCATATAATATATTCTAATTTATACAAATAAATTTAAAAGTTGTGAAGATGAAAGACACGAATGAATTATAGAGCGGACATCAGAGAGTTAGGTAATGACAACGAGAATTTCTCCTGGGATAAAGTTAAATGAACATTTGACAAAGAATTGAAAAGAAGGTTGCAGAAGTAATAACTATAAAATCAAGTTGTAATTTGTCCAATATACTTTTATACAACAATTTATCAAGTTACATAAGCTAATCATTGAAATTAATAAAGTTATTTACCACGAAACAATAAAATAAAACAATTGTAAGAAGTTTCTTTTTTGATTTTTGAATAATTTAACTCAAAATAACATCTATAAAAAGGCATCAAGTATATTTGACTTGCGTACCTTATAATATATACTAATAAAATTATAAAAGATAAAGAGGATAAATAAATGTATAACCCTATAACTTTGTTAATTTTTTCCCTTGTAATCATTAATTTTAAGAGTCTATTTAAGGTACTAAATACATACTTTAAAACAGGTTTCTATAGAGTTTTAAATTCAACGCCACTCTTCACACATCTCCAATATATTCTTCCTCCGTAAAGAACTACATCTAAATTTAAAAGATTACACAAAAGTTATTGAATCAAGACCCCACTCTTTCCGTAGAACACCCCAATTACGAGTAAAACGTAAATAATGATTGTCAATTTTCACTTGCTGTAAATAAATCAGTCTTCAAATCATTTAGTTAATAATGGTACTCAATCTCTTTTTTATATTTTTTCCGGGCGGATAAGAACATTTCTGTGATATTTTTGCCAGATAGAATGTTTGTGGGAAACCTGTAAATTGATTAGGGTCATTTGGGCAAATTATTGGGATCATGTATCTCTCTCTCGATGCCAGGTCTTTAACAGAATCAGGTGTAACAAATGGGCTTGGGATACTTTTACTGATACATGATTGGGAGAACGATAAATTATTTTTATGGCATAGGGACAAACGAGAAGACTGATCATTTGGTGTTAAGTAGAGACCGGATTACATGCAACATATAAAAATTGTTAAATTTATACAAATGTGCATGAAAACTGCTTGAAATATGCATGAGAAATGGCAGAATCTGCAAAATAAATGTCAAATTTTAGGTATCCAAAAAGAAAAAACAGTAAGTTGTCTTATCCTTTGATAGGCTATAATTAATTGAAACATTAGATGACGTTAAAATAAAAATATTTAATACTACTAATCAAGCATTGTTCCACATATTCAGAGATAACGTTGCGTCTTCGATCATTTCAAATATTTTCTCGAGTGAAAAAGGTACGCTCCACATCCACTGAGATAACTGGGCAGAATCCTAACTCGGGTGCTTTGTTAGCACTGATAGTTTCTAGTAATAGTTTTGAAGTCCCATTAATAAAACTATCAATTTGATAAACGTTCAAAACCTGGGTTTAATAAATATCCATTTTTTTTTAAGTTTTAGCAGCTCTTGCCAACATGTAGTTTATTAAGCACATTTCATTCATTATTTGGGTAGATTCAGTCCATGCCAAACCTTGAGTTATTTCTGTCTTTCAAATATCTATTTAGGAACAATGAGCTTCCTTACACTGATAGACTGCTATGACTCAGTACTGACAAATCCATTTGCTACACCTTTATTATAACCTCAAAATATCTCAAAAAATATTGTAAGTATACCGATAATATGCATCATAATTAGATCTTATGCTATTACCGCGAAGATGGCCTAAATATGCAAATGCATATGCACATATATAAATGCATATAATCCGGTCCCTAGTGATAAGTAAACAGTTGGGTCTTTGATACAATAGCCAAAACTGAAGAGCTTACAGACGTTATTGGAAGCGAAGAAAACACAAATTATAATGTAGAGCTCGCATCTAATGAGGATGATCAACGAATTATAATCATGAACCGTATCATTGTAACATAAAGTGACTCTATAATTTATGTACGTATCGCTGTCTGTTAATAACTTATATAGAAGAAAAAGTTATCATAAATTAGTAATCAAAAGCCTACACTTTTTTTTGCAATAAATCACTCACTTATACTACAATATATATCAGAATGTCTTAATAAAGAAGGCTATCATAATTAATTGAGAGAGTTAGTTATTGATAGTCACACTATAGGGAATAATTGCAACTAAGATAATGATAATTAATACTTGTTGACAAGTCGTTATAGAAAGAGATGAGATAACTTTGTCCGAGCCAACGTTCAGGTGTTCAATTTCACTTCAACGAACAATTATTTAAAAGAAATTATATTAAAACTAGCTTATGACTGCAGTTCTATCCGTAGTTAGGCAAAGAGCCTGTCATTCCTCAAGAATAAAAGTATCCATGCCATATTTTATTGAAATTGATACATCAATTAAGTCGTAAAAGCGTTACAGGCAGACAGAGAAACTTTGGTATGGATAGGTAGGTAGCAAAAGTACTCAGTGACTAGAGTCACCAATTATATCATCAGCCTTCTCTGTTTCTTACGCTATAAAAAATGAAAGTTGTAAGATTTTACAACTTTCATTTTTTTCAGCCAACGCTATAATAGCAAGATCAAAAATTTATAGTATAAAATCATTGAACCATTAATAGAATCCTGTGAAATAAGGTCTGTTGCTAAACTCATTTCTGGCATAAAATAAATAAATTGAAATAAAAAAGAATTTAATATAAATGTGTTCTTGTTTTAAGCTAGTAAATTATAACTTTATGAAAGATGCATTCGGAATTTAAATAATAAAGTAGCAATTCTTAGCCACTAGACATTCTATCGTGTTCCTATGCGGCAAAGGAAATGAAAGAAACTCATTTAAAATTTAGAACGGTTCGCTTACTGTTTATAAGACTTATTCTATTTTATTTTTCAATGCAATTAATAATAAAATTTATGTTTGTAATATTTTTATATTGATAACGTAAGTAATCTGATGTTGATAATATAAGAAATAGGTATTTATAAATTTTATTACGATCCATTTTCAGACTAGCAAAACATTTGTAATATATATGTCGTATAATAAAAACTCAAGACAGCAAGATTTTATCCAAAATTCTTAGCGTTAAAAAATAGAGAATATCTGCCACTGAAGTTGAATGGATTCAAAATTAACTAAAACCATGCAGTAACTTTTGTTATCACAGGAAAAACAATGAAATAAACTTTAACACCGGTTTTGTAGGAGATCTTTATGATGATGATGTTCTCCGAGCCGATTAAGGTCACGGCGAGTCTCAACGGAGATCGGCCAACAGATGATGGTCTCCTAGCCGTAAACGGCAACGGTGGCAAGTCAAGAGATATTATAGTGCACAAATGTGTGTGCGCTAATACTATCTCTAAGGGTAGGATGCAAAGAAGGACCGCATCCCATCCCAATCTACTAACTTGTAGTGCCACACACGACGGCTGCGTGCAACTCGCAATCGCGGTAAACATGTGAGAGGCACTGTACTTCGGACAAGGCAATGGTTTGACAAGCCAAGGGGCGTTCACGGATGCGTCGTATCCGTCCGGATGAGAAGTCAGCAGAAGGTCCAACAACGAGGAATTCTGGCCCTCTACATCTGAGTCAGGCTATATGCCAGTGCAAAGTCGTAAACAGATCTCCCCACAAGATCTGTTTTACTGGAGCTAAGCCAGCCGGCATGTTGAGCGTTAAAATCACCAAGTACGATGATCTCTGCGGAGGGGATCTTCTGCTGCACGAGGTCTGTAGCCATCTGGATGAGCTAAATGAGCCGGTCAGTTTCAGCATCAACGCTATGGGACCTATAGACGCACGCATAGATGCGGGGATGGTCGTCGTTATCTACACGGAGCCAGAAGATGGAGAGGACCAAGAATTCAAGATTGCTGAGGTGACGAGAGCTGATATCGTTTCTGACGTACACACACACTCCGGCTTTAGACATAAATGAATGTTCTAATCCGTACCTAAGGTAGCTGAGGTAGGATGTGTCCGCTGGAGACGATGTCTGCGTCTCGGTCAAAAAGCTCAATGCTGGCTTTGCTATCTAAGGTGGTTATGGCCACCATCAAGATTACTATGTTATCCCTAGCTGTTGCAGAAGTCCACGACCAGCGTGGTAGGGGGTGCCGTGGTGTTACTGCTCTTGCGTGTGCACGTACTCCGAGCGTGGTTAACCGCAGTTTTGCCCTCCCCAGAATAAGAGGGGCAACGTGACCATCCACGATCAGGCACGTAGTGTGCTGAGCGTGGACGCTCAGAGTGGGATTCTCCAACGCTAACACAGTTGGTACCCTCTTGGGTATCAATTTTTTTTTCAACTGCATGATCGTTCCTCCGGTATCCTCACCTACTTGGTGAAACACAGCGCTGTTTCACACCGGTAATCTGTGAGGCCGTGGTATCACTTTGGTCGAGTTGGTCCATTTATGCCGAAGCGTGGCTTTCCCACGGTATAGGTATTTCAAGATATTTAATTCATAAGTCAAATAATACTCGACTTTCTCCGTCTATGCGTTACTGTGGTATGTTAGTCATTAGTCAGTTTCACAATTCGTTATACATAAACTTGTTACATTTCTCTTACCTATATAACAGAAACAAATGTATGTAATTAACCCAATAAAATTTTACACATCACACATATTTAAGTAATAATCAACTATCTTTCAATCTTGTTGACTAAGATAATGATAAACTAAATGTAGTAATGAACATGTTTTGGCATCTTGAAATTTCTAAATCCATGAGGCGTAAGTGTATTATATAATTTGCATGCCGCATAAAATGTTTGGCGCGTTGCGGAGAAATTATTCCAAAGTGTCTCTGGAAATGTTCTAATATCATTTATAGTAATTTTATCAAGCAAGCATTTAAGGCGTTTAATTTAATTAACAGGCTATATGATTATAAAAGAGAGGATCACTAGAGACTTTGCAGTCTCCAAAGATATAAATTATTGTTGCTTGTTTAATTTTTATACACAGATATAGATAATAATCGGTACTTCCTATATAATCAGGTTCGAGATTCTTTTTTTTTACTACTATTAATTGGTCTACGTCTCTGTACGGCAATGTACTTTCGTTCACTTCAGTGTAGGCTCTGATTTGACGAAAAAGTGCGATCCCCTTATTTTCCATTTTTTTTCAAGCGTGAAAGAATCTAACGGAGAAGATTTTGACTGCGAAGAAGCCGAACAATAACGGCGTCATGTCTCCAGAAATGTGGTATATCAGAGTGAAAAAATCTGGTTCTCGAACCGAAATACTTTCATGGCTTGGCGGTAATTGCTATCTCGGGCTTCAAATTTCCGTGTTCCGGGATTATATTGTATACGGAGCTAGAGTTCCTTAGCTACGAGGGCTCGTCGCGTCATACTGCTGTCTAGAAAAAAATCATATCTTACAGTAAATGGGCCGCTACCGATCAAGACTTAAGTGACGACGAAGGTGATGAGTCTACCACTTCTCGAGTTGACTACGGATTTATCGTGTAATAATTATCTTGTTCTTTGAACTTTATTATACCCTGATTATAAATCGAAAAATTAAATACACATATACTAGCTATTCCGGAGAACTTTGCACCGCCTTACGTGAAAATTTTCTAAATGTCGTGAAAACCAAGTTTAATATTTATATTCACCACCGTTTCTCACGGGTCGTGTACATTGGTGGAATTCGAAAATATAACACTTTCGGTTTTCTTATTATATTTTCTATACAAACCCTGTCCCGACTATAACAAATACATAAAATTAAGAATTATCCAATTTGGTGCAGTCGATCTGAAATTATGCGCGTACATGTATTTCGGTTATTTGTTTTTATTTATATTTTATTTATAAACTTCAATACGCGTGTGGAAACATAACAGTTTGTTAGGTTTTTTTGCCTTTATGCTAAAAAATCCTACCAAACTTTTTAGGTTGGTTAGGTTGTTACTGTTTTATATTAATCTAAGATCAAAATAATTATCGTTCAACGTTGAAATTTTATTTTGTAAACTTTCCTTATCCCGACTTTCTCATCGCTTAGCGATAATATTTTTTCAAATTCCATAGATTCATTTCCAATATGCTCGTTAGTCGTGTAAGGAATGAAATCAGTGAATTTTTGCAACATTGATGCTCGGCTGTTATTGGTGTATATTATAAGCTACTAGCTGACCCACGCAACATCGTTTGCATGATAATTTGCCGCCTTTTTTGTAACATTCTTCATTGGTGCTCCACTCCTATTGGTCTTAGTATAACGATATACTGGTATACGGTTTTTTTTATTATCGGGCTAATAGTTCCTAATGTTAGCGCGTTCAAGATTCCAAGCAAACAAACTCTTCAGCTTTATATAATGAGAATAGATTACATCATTAACAGCCCTTAACAGTTTACAGCTTGAAATATACCTCTCTTTAGCTATAATAGCATACTTGTTATATTCCTTCCTATTCGTTTATAAGCTATATTTGACTGCACAGTTTGCCTAGTGGTTTAAGCGGTCGCCACTCTGATTTCTACTGTATCAGGTGTTGTGGGTTCAAATCCTACATGGGACAACACTTTATGTGATCCACGAATTGTTTTTCTGAGTCTGGATGTTCTTTGTGTTTAATTCATGTATGTTTGTAAAATATTACTACACGATACACGCTACACGTACGCGATACATTTTTAAAACGGAAATTGTAGAAAAAAAGAATAAATATAAATATTCTTTGACAGTGTCAGTTAATGACAAGACTTAGAATAAAAAATAGTCAAATAAATTGATTCCAATAACTATCAAGCAGCCCGCGTACATGTATATGCACTTATTTAAATAAATTACCAAACATCATATTACGTTGAATAGACCGTATAAAGTGTTCAGTCAGCTATAGTATCTTAAAATGTTAATCCCGAAATTAGACTTTAGGACAATCACATAGGCTTTATTTTAAACTGTATAGTGGAAATAGCATGAAAAGTTACCGGAGCGACATTGATGAAGTTGCCGCCACTCTAAAGGACATTATTGGAAAAAGATTTGGTGCCATAAAACTTCACGGTCCCTTACATAAAACTGGCTGGAGTTTTAAGAAAAGTGCTGCTTCTTCGCACTGTCTTTATCTGGCTCAAATAGTCACTAATAATAACAATAAAAGTAGTTGTGTCTGTTCACGGATTGATAGCCAAGAGCCTCGACCAACACCTCAAGAGGCTCACGTTAGATGGTTGGATCTAGGGTCTGATGCAGAAGGCAGTCCTTCTTGACACGGCTCGTACTGTCAGGAGGTTCCTTTCTTTGGAGCCCTAACCACCGGTTTCTTGGTCCCTGTACCCGAAGTCGGTGGTCTACTATTTTTTCATATTTTTAAATATATATTATTGTTTATTTTTTATGTATTTAAAAATGTAAACAATAATAATATCTGCTCCAAAAAGCCACCATACTCATTACCTGCCCCATTACTCGTAAATTTCTAACATCCGCATCTATATCATCCACCTACTCAATTTAACGTTTCATGCTTGGCTTTGGCCCGCATAACACGTATATTACCCCTCAAAAAGAGAGATAAACGAAAAATCAAAATAATAATGATTTATTGATCAAAAATATTTACAACAGTAAAACATAATAAACCCAATGTTATTTTACAATATTGTAGGTTAGTTCTGTTGGTTTTACGAAATTGCAATTTCAAAAATTTGAACCTAATAAATAAGTTTTAGAAAACAAGTTAAACTGCAGGTGAAATTGATTCTTTCATATCTCCCTGACACCAAGAGATTAAATTATTTCTTCAAAGTTCTAAAATCGAACTTCAAATATGCAATCTTATGCATTTCGTATAACTATAAATAACTTTAATAAAAATATCCGACTATATTATTTCAGAATTGATCGAATGAGTATTTTATTGGTTGTTTCAACCGTTCCTATTTTACTTAAGAGTGTAAAAAGTAAATGTGTTCAAACTTATCAGTCTCATACAATACCTTGTTTGATGTCAATCAAGTATAGTCAATCATGTTCTCTGTTTTTTCTCAAGATTTCAAAGGATCTTCATTGTAAATTGCATTCTAATCAGATCAGCTGTTTAGCTGTAAAAGCGTAATAGATAGACAGAGTTACTTTCGGATTTATTATATTAAGTATGTATAATCCTATTAATATAAAAAATGCATAAGTTTGGAAGAATGGATGTTTGTTTTTCAATTTAAAACGACTGAACGGATCTGAATGAAATTTAGCAAAGATATAGATTAAAGTCTCGAATAACACATATGCTACTTTTCATCCAGATAAATTTAGTTTTCCCGTGTAATGAGTAAGGTCAAGCAAGTAATAAATGCGAAAGACACCGCAACTTGCTATTTAATAATACTCGTACCATGGCTACAATATTTCTATGATAAAAAGTAGACTAGTACTCCTTATATCCTCAGCTATCTGCCAGTGAAAGTCCCGTCGAAATTAGTCGAGCCGTTTCAGAGATTAACCGGAACAAACAGACAGACAGACAAAAATTTAAAAAACGTAATTTGGTATATGTACCGTGTATACATACATAGGCATTTAGTAAAAAGTGGTTATTTTAATATTACAAACAGACACTCCAATTTTATTAATTTGTGAAGATGAATAGAGATATTATAAAAAGTCCTAATACCGATTGAACTCCGAGTAGAATTGTTACTAGGTAATTTTATTAGAAATATCCAACAACCCTTAGCCGTAATAAGCCGTCAACCGTAGTCGAACCATCAGAATAAGTTTCCAAGACTATATAGCATCTCATTGAAACGCAAATTGGATTCGTCGCCGCAGCAAGAGTCCCTTTTCCTGGGATTTGCATAAGAAACTCGTGTTGTGACGTCATCGGCACAGTTCCATCACTGCCAACCCTTGCTGAGACAGGGGTTCTCAACAAAAACGCTCAATACTTCAGACCCTGTTTTGACATTAATTTATAAAGTTTTAATGATAAGAATGCTAGTCGTATGATTTTGTTCAGAATAAAATGTTTTAACAGTAAAAAAATGTTGAAGAAAAAGTTTGAAAAACAATAACACGACTAAGTAAATACTTTTAATAAGTAGCCTGTGTCACCTGGACCATTATTATGAATCTATTAATACTTCATTCGTTAAAATCTGTAAAGTAATGTAGGCTCTACAGCTGCGGTATAACATACCAACATAAAATACATGGACTGCCATAACTGCTACCCTTCCTTCCTTCCTTTTGAATTCTCCGTAGTAGAAAACCTAATGCAAATAAATACTTCATTAAATACGATACTTGACAATCTTAGGGGAAATTGATTATATTTTTGACTTTGTCAAACTCAGATAATAAATAATAAACTGGGTGATAGTTTTGTGTATTGATTTGTTCTTTTTTTGTTTCACCTTCATTTTTAAAGACGTTTGTTTCCTTATTTTGTAAAATAAAGCATTTGAGAATCAGGAGTAATCATAAAAATCTGAACTGTTTGACGATATTGACGACAACATCGTTTCCATTTTTAAATCCAGATTATGTTACAGAACTGATAGCGCGGCGTTTATTTTGTAAAATTGATATATCATCTCAACAGCCTTTAACAGTCAACATAAGTCTAGGTCAAATTTATTTACTCGGTGAAACACAGTGCAGGCGCTGTTTCACACCGGTTTTCTGTGAGGCCGTGGTATCAATCCGGCCGGACCGGTCCATTCGTGCCGAAGCGCCTCTTCCTGCATATGACTGTAAAAAACAATTGACTTCAAACTTATCAGCCAAGTTTAATCCCTTGCTCGAAGTCATTACTGGAGAAAATTTCTAATAGTATAGTTAATTATATCCTATGTTCTTCCTCAAGAATCAAAGGATCTTCACTATAAATTTCATCATTGTAGTTTGGTCTTGTAGGCTACCTACCTCTACACATAAATACATTTACATATTTCATTATATTATGATCTTATAAATAAATTTAAACCTAAATCTTATAAGTATTTATATATTAACACTTATACACATCCGGACACAGTATTTAATTAACTAACTATCTTTATGTAAGCATGTGTATGTTTACCAGACTAGTTTAAGGAGAACATTAGAATGGAGGTTCTGGCCTGATATACAACGCTGACCAGATGGATTGGTAAAGGGTTTGTATCAAGATTTCCTTCTATAGAAGTCGCGTCTAAAAAAATCAAACTAACAAAGTATGAAACATCAATGTAAAGAGAAGGAAATCGAAATGTAACGGAATTATTTTAAACTAAAGAAATTTTCAAATAGTACTAGTCATTCATATTCTGTTATCAGTGTTACTTTGTATCAAACAGTTATAAAAAATTGAAAAGTGATTGGCATATTAAAAAGTCATTAAGTAGTACAAAGTAAATTCAAAAGTATTATTCACGCGACTATCGAGTTAATAACGATAATGGATACAAACAAAACAAAAACTAACCATAACAAAACCAATTTCACGGCACATTTCACGTACTGTTCAAAATTTTGCGGACATTTTAGAAATGTTCAACGTTAGTTCATTATTCTGCGAGTTCAAAGCTATAGTTTGTATTTGACTATGTTTCAAACGTTTTCAATGTGTCGAACTTTCACTAACGAAGTAAAGACTGATATTATTATAAGTAATTAACTTTTCATATTTTTATTAATACGTGGGCTATTCCAAAAATAGTGAAATTGAAAATATTTAGAATAAAAAAAGTTTATTTACAGCTTTTCAAAATATCCCCCTCCAATCCCAATGTTCTTATGTATTCGGGTGAACCAGCTTTCAAAACATTTAGAAAATGTGTCTTGGGGAGGTCGAAAAATAAGTGCCGAAATTCTTCGACAGCCTCGTCTAAAGTGCAAAATTTTCGCCCACGAAGTATTTTTATTACCGTGGAAAAAAAGTCGCATGGAGCTAAATCGGGGCTGTACGGAGGATTGGGTAACATTTATGTCCCCGAAATTGTCAAATAGTCCATAATTTTAGCAACTGTGTGAGTGGGAAATGAAAGAAGGAAAGAAAGAAAGAAATTTATTTTAACGACATTGCAAGCGCTGATTTTCAGTTTAGTAGGCACGGTCCATACACTACGTCGCCATAATTGAGCTTCGATAACACTAGTGAATCCACCAGATTCTTACGCAGGTCAGTGTTGAGAAATTGTCGTATTTTGTTTAAAATTTTTAAACGGTAAAAGCAATTACCCAATATATTGTTAACATGAGATTCAAATTGCAGCTTCGGATCTATGATTATTCCAAATAAAATCAATCAATCTTGGTGAAAAATAATGCCACGGACGCCGCTGCTTGGGTACTTGCTATCCAACTACCCGTATGCTTGAGGTAGACAAACTTTGCTATACCATTCACTATTATCTGTTCTACAGTCTTCTAGCGGAAATACTGCTACTGGCCCACTGCGTTGAAAAAAAACCGCTATCATTTTTTATTAACTCTCCGACTGCGAACAACTTCTGTTGGCAAATCGTCCTCTTCAAACACTTATTATGTAAATTGTTGCTTCGTGAGAGGAACTACATATTATATTATTTTTAAGAATTTTCAAAAAAATATATATATAAGAGCATAACTCGGTTATCCAAACACCGAACGTATACTATGACTATAACATTACATGGAAAGTAATTTATATATCTGTCGAGAAATTGCATTTACTTGAATTTTATAGTAAGAGATTATAAAGGTTTAGCAGCCGAGATTCCTTATTTTACAGCTGTGTGAGTGGGCAATCAATCAATCTTGGTGAAAATATATGATATAATATTTATTCACACAAATTATAATATTAAAGACACAAATAAGTTAGTTAACTATTTAACCTGATCCTGCTAACGTAATATAAAACCCGTGTAGAAATAACATTAATTATCGTCTGTAACATCAATGTAAGTTTACCTTTGAGCTTTAAACTTTCCATCTTAAGGTAAAGTGAGCATTTCACTAGAGCTGTAAAACAGCTTTAGTTTCAAAGTCCTAGAAATAAGATCTTTATTAGTTTCAAACTTTGCTTTAGTTGACTTAAATCCTATCTCGTCCAATATCTAAAATGGAGTGTACTGTATTAGTCAATCGGTTTTATATACTATGATATAATAATATTCTTATTTGCTTTTTATCTTATTCATTTTATTTCTCGAAACAATTTTGGGTTGTTTGAAATTTTGATCAAGTTTTACTATCCATGTTTTCTAAATAGTTGCATAATATGTTGCACACATGTACTTCAAACCTTGCAATGTTCATTCATAGGTTAAATTAAAAAAAATTAAACCGTTATAAAAGATCTGATAGTCATAGACAGAAAAAAGTGAATATCAGTTTTTCCACAGGGCGACTGGTATCGAACATCCACAACCCTGATGGTGAACTTAATTTCTAAGATTGTACTAGTTATCAATATACTACAGAGCACTGACTGACTGACGAATGCCTTCATGTCAACCAGAACTAAACT
Source organism: Hyphantria cunea (assembly GCA_003709505.1). Lineage (NCBI taxonomy): Eukaryota > Metazoa > Arthropoda > Insecta > Lepidoptera > Erebidae > Hyphantria > Hyphantria cunea. Next base: position 584,422 of record PKRV01000832.1, on the reverse strand, counting down.
TTCACATTCCGTACTGTTATTGAGGACTTCTTGTAAGAAAAATCCAATAACGGTTTTTGACCTGACCCTGGAATTGTGCCTTAGAACTTGCTAAAACTTCGAGCTAAGATGATGAGAGCTAAAATCATGAGAGCGAACTCTCATGATTTCAAAGGTTCGATGCTAGTTGCTCTGCCGAAAAACTGATATTCAGGTAAAGTAGGTTGAGTGAGTAGTAGTTATTTATTTATTTATGGCTTCCTTTTATGTTTATTCTTTTAGTTAATTATTATTAACTTTACATCAGTATATAATCTACATTTGCACTTTGACATCTACATTTAGGTATTTTGCTATTTAAGTTATTCAATAACCAACTAGCCTGATAACCAAGTAGTAAGAAGCATCTGTACTGAGTCTGGGTTTTAATTGTGTTCGTTTCATATATGTTTGTGAAGTCTCTCGCGACACAGGATAAAAAAATACTTCCACATGAAGCTTATTTCATTAAAATAACATCAATAGTAATTTTGATGTTAGTTATAGATGACGTTGGGTACGGCAGGGGTTTAGGGATTTTCTGTTTGGGTACACCTGGTTCTACGTCTACTAGTACTCGAGACGGTATGCGGTTTTTGATCGAGTCGAGTCCAACATTACCACTAATAGGTGGTGTCAAGGAAGATTTGCGAAAAAAAAGTGCAAGTTGATTTTAACAGCCTGCGTTGAAACGATAGACAGATATGACAATACATTTTGTGAAAACTATTGATATTTCAAACGTTAATACGTAATAATATAGTTTACGTGCCAGTTTCATCACAAATAATAAAGTTAATTATAAATACATATAACATTCGTACCGAAAGTGTATATTGTAAGTTCTGAAATTACATTAAGGACAACTGTCACAGATACTAAAGTTCTAGTACTAAGAACGGTATCATTTATTTTTGCCCGATTGCGAAATAAGGAGGGTTATGCTTTTCGAGTGTATGCATGTATGAATATTTCTTTGGCACGCCCTAGAGTCTAAGCGGCTTGGCGTATTTTTCTTATTCGTCTTAGTCGTGTGAGTGACACTGGGTACATCAAAATGGAAAAAAAAAACGAATTTAATTAAATTATGGTTTCAAAATATGGTATAATCAAGTGTGGTATCAAAAGAAAGAATTTTAACGTTGATTACGAATACAAATACAACTTATATGTTTTGTTTATAAAAACTGAATTTAATAAAGATAATTATACTGACGCAGTCGGATTTCTTTTATATAATTTTACTTGTTTTGGTTACATTTTGTTTTGAACTGCCTGAACAGGGATATAATCTAACGTAGGACGTTAAATGTTCTACTTAGAATTGTACGTAAAGTAAGTACGTCGTATGGGACTTATAGTGTCTACGTGGCTTTAGATCATATATCATACCCTATTCCCAGAATAATCAGAAATATTTAAGTCCATGTCTAAAATAAAATAATCTTTATCATCAACGATAATATTCAACTGCTGGCAAGAGACTTCTCCTTACCAAATGGTTTAAATATAAAATGAAACAACTTATCCATTATGCGTGTCCATTTTTAATAACAAACTAATTATAAAGAAACACACAGTCGTCATATATTTCACAATATGTGTTTATAATACTGGTAAACATCACAATACATTCAATAACATTACGTAAATAAATTTTATAATGTGATGAATTACAATTTCTTTTAATAATATAATGAACTGAAAATTACAAGAAATTACAATTTGAATATACAAGTTACTATGTAACAGAGATCTTACTTTACCAATTCTCGTTACCATCATGCGTTAATTAACCTCTCACATCAAAGATAAACAACACAAAATTGAACGCATAGAACACAAAGTAACGCAGTCTTTGCCGTTTCAATAATTATACTCCGATTGTTCCAAGTAATTAACTTCTCATATATAGAATTCTCTCTCTCTTTAATTTACCCTTGATGATTACGCTGAACGAGATGACATTTAAAAAGGTAAATATTTTGTAGATATATGAGCCTGCCATAATTACTCTATTATGCTTTATGCAAAGCGTGAGCAGAATCCCAAAGTAGTGGTCACCATACTAATTGCGAATGCAGACAGTGTAACGATACAGCAAGGTGACCCATGCTATCCATATAATACATAGAGATGCTTCAGCATCAATGAGCCTCGGATCTCGCCCTCACCGACAAAACACGACAACATGAATGCTACCATTTTAGGTTGTATTTTATATATGCAATGTAAGATAATATAACGTTTTGAGATTTTCAAATAAAATATAATATATAACCGGTTTGGACTATTTAGCGGTCCTACCTAACCTATATTTTAAAAAAATATTTAAATGTAGGTAAGGTAGGACCGCTTAAATGTAAAATAAAGGTACTAAAATAATTATATATAAAAATCATCTAAGGTTGTGAACCATTTTATCAACAATTCAAGGACATTTTAACATCATCATTATATGATACAATAATAAAATCCTACTTTATATTCTACATTAAGTATATGATAACACGTAATTATAGGCACGTTTTTAACATTTCACAGAAGTGTATTGTCTAATCTAACTAATACTATAGCTAAATAACATTTACATACAATAAAAATCAACATTTAAATGTATATTATACTGGAGCAATTAATTTAATCACTCCTTCTATCATTCAAAATGAATTAATTAATATTTACAAAGATACATACTAGTATCACATGGCAATAATTCATAAAACACATTTATCATCGCACCCCATTTTTTGAAATAAAACAATTTTACAAATAACTGTTAAGTATATTTGATGTTTAATAAATTTGAATGAATATCTTTTAGAAGACACGCGTAATAATTTGTAAAATTCTACATTTCTATAAATGCTTTTTGCAAAGAATATTTTTTCATTGCGAAACTATTCTATCTTCCTTATCTGGCTCGGTTTCTTTATAATTTGACATTTAAGTAGGACAGTAGTTACTTCAAAAGTTTAAATTTTGCAATGACTTTTATTAATGAAGATTATTTTAGTTAATGCAGTACAGAAATTTCTAACACTCCTTTTCCAATAAGGATCACTTACTTTTCATCTTTGGTCCACGATAAGTATTTGCATTAAATATAAATATGAAACATTATTCAATAAAGTAATCAATCTTCAACCAGTCCCCAGTTTTATAATTCTATTCGCCCTCAGAATTCCTCCGTGGAACAATTGATATTCAAGTAAAATAGGTTGAACTAGTAGCCGACCTCTTAACAAATAATTTAGGGAGTAATAAGGGTTAGGAAGATCATTATTCCAAAAAACCACTACTCCCCTGAAAATCATGTAAAAGTTTTTAGTAAAATTTTCTTCCTCTAAGATTTGAGCAACATATTACATAAGTACATTCTTACAGAATTCAAACAATAACATTTTGATTTTAACGAAGCTAACATTACGCCTGGTATTCCATAGCTTTTTGCTTACATTTAGATTATAAACTTTGATAGTTCGCTCAAAACTCATTCGCAGAAATACATACGAATACTTAAAATTACATTTAAAACATTCTTCATGAAAACAAAAACAGATGTGGTCTCCAAACATATTTTTAACGACAGTAACAATAGCGATACCACTGTAGTCGTATTTGTCAACATGATCAATAAAATTTTAACACTAAAAACATTAGAAGTCAGAGTAACAGTTTTTGCTGTCCGATCGCAATAGATTTATGTCAATATACGTATACCTAGAATCTAAGCTTAGGCACCAACATCGCTAAATCTATAGCTATGACTTAGTATTGCATAACGATAGTCACAAAGTCATACATTTAAATCTTTTGGACATAATTGATAACCTCTATTTTTACTCCTTCATAGGTAAATTAGTAAATCACAATCGTGTTCTTAGTGTCGAAGGTGTAGGTGACTTTCTAACGTCGTATACATCAAATAATCTACTACCAGTAGCCACAAAATAAGTTTGCTTCACGGATTCATCCTGCTCTTCTACAACTGTTACATCAGTCTTTTCAGAAGTTTCCTTACTTATTACAGTTTCATCAACGTTTGTATTCTTTTCAGTATTAGTGGTAAATGTCCTCTTGCGACCTGGTAATTTTCGGCATATTTTTGCAATCAATGGATGTAAGAGGCGTTCATCAAATGCATCATTTTCATTGCCTGTTATGAGACCAATAATATTTCCTACGGTTACACATGTGATTGTTCCTATGACTGCGTACCACATGTAGGAGACCGCGTACATATTCTGGAGAGCACTTGTTCTGTAACAGTAAACGTAATTTACAAATTGAGATTTAAAATTATATTTGATCTGACACAACACCATCTAGTCCCAAACTTAATAAACAAAACTACTAAACTACTAAATTTATAAATGAGAAAGTTTCTCATTTTGTTTGTAATGTTTTCACGAGTACACTACTGAAGGCCTTTAAACGAAATTTTATTTGAGATACTTTGATTGTTAAGGCAAAGCGTGAGCTTCTTCTAGACAAAATAATCTTTGTTTTTTTTTAAAAAGACAACTCCCGAATTAGGAATATAAATTCCTGTGTCGCGGGGATCTTTACAAACATACATGAAACGGACACAAAGTGCACCCAGACTCGGAACAACAATTTATGGATCGTACAAAATGGTGTCCCATGTAGGATTTGAACCCACACTACTTGGCGCAGTAGGAAGCGGTGTGGCGACCACTGAAACCACTAGGCCAACCGTGTAATCTATCGATACACACTTGGGATGAAAAAAATATAATACTTGTTTATATTCATAAATGAGTGGATAATTACTGAGGTTTAACAATGCATATTATCTCTAACGTAATACTCACACAACAGTTTCTGTTGGTTCCAAACGAGTAGTGTTCAAAGTTCGGAGAAATGGCGCCAGTTGAATTAGTGTTTGGTTGACTTCCACCGGCAAAGCTTTGTGGTATAAGGCAGTACTTAGTGTTCCATTTGTACATCCCTAAAGTAAGAAAAACGAAAATACATAAAAGCATTGAACTCATATCACATCTCTAGAAATAAATGAAATTAAATTGTTTGTTTGTAATTTCAAATATACAGGTTTTCACTAAACTAATGACAGAATTAACGGCATTTACATAAAAAAAAAACCATTTTTTTTAATATTTGTCGATTTGTCCGTCTGTTTGTCTGTCAGTCTGTTCGTCTTTCTTTCTGTTTTTTCGGCTAATGTATGGAACGGGTGGACCGATTTTCGTTTTCATTTTCGATTTTCGTCATTGATGGGCAGATAGCTGATGACACAAGGAGTAACTAAAGCTACTTTTAGCCTAAACTTCGCCCCGTGGTATGTAAAGATACAACTACAACCGTGGGTGACATCGTGGAACTCAGCTGGTGTCAAATTAAATTTTAACAGAAATTAGAAAAACAAAGAAATGGTAATTTTTTTAAGTAAATGTCCTACCAAGGTCAAGTAACACTAAAATTTCTCCTTACCTCTGTAGAAACGGGAAGCATGGCAACATGTTTATCAACATACAAAAGTCGTCCCGCAGCCATCCACGTTGTGATCAGATGCGAGGCAATCATACCCCATAGAGCTCCTTTACCATTAGCTACAGGGCATAAGGCAGCTAGTACAAATACTCCAAGCAGAGCACCAGAGGTAGCAGATGTAACTAGTAGTGAGCCTTCAACAACACCACCGACGATTCCCACACAAAGTGATAGACACATTATGACAATAGCTGCAATGATAATAAGAATATATTAAGGATCTAACTTTCGTTCTAAGAAGAATATATAAAAAGAAACAAGAAAATTTTATAATTTCTAGTTTCGTATATTCCTATATGAAACTGGAAAAAAATTATAACAATAGTTTAATAAAAAAAAACATTTTTTTAAGACAACTCTTGCATTAGGAATATATATCCTGTATCGCGGGGGACTTTACAAATATACATGAAACAGATACGAAGAATAACTAGACACAAAATAAAAATTTATAGATCACATAAAGTGTTATCTCATGTGGGATTTGAACCCACAACACTTGGCCCAATAGAAAGCGGCGTGGTGACCACTTAAACCACTAGGCCAACCGTGAAGTATTTTTATAGCTCTTCTTATTTATACAATTTTGTTAAACCTTTAAGTTCAATGATCCTTCATGATCATTTTATATCTATTTTTCTAATGTCTCCTGTTTCTCACAATACGATTATAATTTATAAACTAATGACTTGCAAGTTAAAGTGCATTGTAATAAAGCCTACTCCATAATAACACTTCAGTTTAAATGTTACCCACTATGTTGAAAAATAACTAAAGATGTTATCGTTAGTCATAATCAAACATTATAAAAAAGTAAAATATTATCATAACCATCAGTTCCGGGTTGCAAATACATCAGTCGTCCATATTATAACAATAGTTCAATTCATAAACCAACTCATTAAAACAACATTTGTCATTGTAAATCAATCACAGAAAAACCTACCATATAAAATTCCAATAATCTTGATGATAGTCAACTGTTGCTTATCACTAATGTCTTTAAAAGCTGGTGCAGAAGATACAAAGTCTTCCCAAGTAACAGTCGATAAAGAGTTCACATTTGATACCAGGAAACTGCAACAGAACGATAAGTTAGGCTACTAGTTAATTTACTGTGTTTTGTAGAACGTGATGAGATAATACATACTCGTACTCAGAATCAAATATTATATCGTTTACATATCTGTAATACCATTGTGGGAATATAAACGTGATAGAACATAACATGTACGTACAAATTTATTGTCTAATTCGGTTAGATCTAGATCTGATATAATGCTTGAAATGCTCATAAATTGACTTTATACCTAGAGAAAACATATTTCGTTTTATTATATTAATATCTATAAACATTTAACTTGCCTCAAAGCTCCATTAAACAGACTTCCCAAAAACAGTCCAAGCATTCCAGGTAAAAAGCTGTACTGATCCTGAACATAGAACGGCAAAATCTCATCAGTTGCCGAAATTTGGCCCGAAGATAAAGGATCGCAGTACTGGTATAAGGCATACAAAGCCATGCCAACGAACCAGGATAAGCTAAACAAAACTGTCACGGCAGGAACGTTGGCTAATAATGTTTTCCTGACTCTGGATTCACTGGACATTGAACAGTATCTTTGGACAAAGGTCTGCTGGCAACCATAAATAGACACAGACATAAAAAGCTGGCCGACGATAGCTGAGAATGTGTCAACTCGGACGGTTGGATCGCCATGAAATCTGAAATATAGAAGTTTTTTTTTACATTTAAACCCTTTTTTGAAATATATTTTTGAGAAGTCTCGTGATGAAATTACAAGTACAAGTTTTAGGACTGTATTTTTTAACTCATAAAGTGGGCAATTTATAAATGGTTTGTTTTTACTAGTAGCAATACAAATCCTTGATAATACAGTATATCTGTGGCGTCTGTTTGTGTCGATCTTTGATTATTATCTGTAGCTTCAATTTAACGTTCATATATGTCACTTAGTGTCTTAATTGAATAAATGATTAGAAAATTTAAATTTTAATAAAAAACAGCATTGAAATGCAGAACCTTTGATAATAATGTTCACAAAATTACATTTTTCGCCTGTATACATGTAACAGACACTCTCAAAACTGTAATCGATAAAGAAATATATGACAATAATATCAGAACATTATGTTTATATTTAATGAAATAATATAGGGTGTATATAATTCCAAGAACAAACATTAAATGTGTATCAATACTCACTGCATGAACTTCATTCGTCCTCCGTCAATATTAGCATCCAGAACAGTTTGAGGCCCTCCAGCTTTTAATGTAGCTTGGATAATGAAAGCTCCACTTACAAGTATCATCGTTAATGTCTGTATTACATCAGCCCTGAAATGAATATATAAATTGAGAAAAATTATATCATTGTCTTTTCCATAAATTTAATACTTAAAATTATTTTTTTATAATTATATAGTACTATTTTTATTGGAGAACAAACTCCATTAAACAAAGTATATATATATATATATATATATATATATATATATATATATATATATATATATATATATATATATATATATATATATATATGTGTGTGTGATACAGACATCTGTATATTGATGTCTTGCATAAAAGTATAATAAGAAGGCTGTACCTAATTGCCGCAGCCAGTCCTCCGAGCAAGTTGAATACAATTCCCACAACAGTTAACGCAGCCGCTGAAGCCCAGTGTGGTAACCCCAATACAGCATGAAATGCCACTGTTGGGGTGTACACTGTTACGGAAAGGTTTAAAACTTGGCGAACTAAAAATGTGGCTGCGGCCATGCGGCGAACCCAACCTGAACCGAAACGCATCTGAAAAATAATAAAAACCAAATTAAAGCGATAAAAATAAATCTTTTTAAAATTATTTATATGGAAATTTAATTATTTGACATGTTTCTACTCAAGTATCACGGCCTAGAGCTCAATATAAGAAAATAATTTACCTATTACAGACGATTAAGTTCAAAACAATACAGGAAAATAAAAGTTTTCATTTTTAAAATTTATCACGAGGTGTCATCTGTAGGTGTAAAACCCATTTAGATTTAGGTCAGAAAATTGTACATTTTTATTTACATATGTACTTTAATGAAAGAACGTAGAGGAATATTAAAAGTTATTTACAATACCTGTAAGTACTCGTAGACGGAGTTCGTATGAAGCCTGTAGTAGACTGGAACAAAGATCCAACACACCAGAGGAAAGGCCAAGATGATGCCGTACAAAGTCTCCCACATCGCAGACCCATAGTAGACCAGCTCTGATGGGAAACCTGGAAAGGAAAAGAAGTACATTAATATCATATTCTTGCTCTACAAGCTACCGTTCAAGCAAGCTACTAGTAACAAGAGGTGAGGTCGAAATCTTTAGTTATTTGATAGATAAATTGACATAACTCTGTCAGGGGCTTTATCAGCAAGTGGTGAAATTATGTATGGACCTGCGAGAGTGACTCTGCGTGATGGAAATCATGAGCAGAATTCAAGAGTAGTGGTCACCATACTCATTGCAAATATGTATGATGCAACAACACAGCATCATGACCCACACTGTGGCGGTATATTAAGGTGCTTTTGCATTATTTATTTAACCATGTTGATGAGCTGCTTATTTTAATTAACATTTCAATAACATATAGAAAGAAACCTTCTCTTGAAGGAAGGGTTTAAGTTCAACAGTGGATTATTTAAAGTCATTATTGTTGATGATGATAGTAAGAAAGTAAGATAAATGGACTTCTAAATATAAAGTGTGCCCCAAAGTAAAATTATTTAGTAGGGTATCGAACTCGTTTCTAATTTTAAAACTAAATATTAGCTGAGCTGAAAAGTCAATGACATTTGACCCACATTTCAAATTACACTGTTAAATAGTACTTATGTGTAGTAAGAAAAAAAATGCTTAGTTATTTCCTCCATGGAAAAGTTTGACCCAAATATTTTGTTTGTGTCTTTCGATAAATACACAAAGAGAAACTACTGACTCAGAACCTTATTTTATCATATTGGCATGCATTCAAATTAGTGGAAATGTACTTTTCGCAGAAGTAACTATTGGCCAAATTTTAAACAATTTTAAGGAAAACATTGAGGAATTAAAATGATTCAAACTAAATAACAATACAAACGGATGAGTCTATGTTGACCAAGTACAAGACGTATTTATGGACTATCTTACCAAAACAATGAAGTTTTTAATTTAATATTAATAGGTCCTAAATTCAGAAATATTGTCTTCTACTAGATAACTCCGACTACGGGTATACAAACAGTATAAGGAATGATACAGATTGCAAAATTAGAGACATGTGTTGATATGATATGTTTGGATTTTCCATTCGATACCAAAGAAGTATACACAATACACACGAAATAGCTTAAGGTAAGAGATTAAAAACACCTCATCATTTGGCAAATATTGATGAATAACAATTATTCAGTTACTACAAGCACATGTCCTAAGCAAGTTCAGAACATCAAACACACTGGTCAAAACGTGATGGAGTTTGACGAACCGTTAATAAATCGTAGATTTAGAAACCTAACAAAGAAGGCACGTTTTCACACTATGCTGTTACGGGACCAAATATTTTGTTTGCACAAGCGTATATTTTATTTTCATTAATTTGTTTTGTTCTATTCTGGTTTAATATTGAAACGTAGGTATTTTATATGGTAAGGTTATCGATTCTTTAACACCAATATTTGAATAATACCGTTAGAGGAAATGCAGGAAGGACTTTGACACTCTTTGAAATGTCTTCGGTCTTTCCTCTAATGAAAAGTTACCCGAGAACATGTTTGCGTCTTATCTAAGCAGCCATACAAGTTTTAGTTTATATTTTAATTGTATTTGTATATATTACCTTTGTGTACTTTATAATAATATTTTGTATTAAAAAACTCGATCCGTTCGATCGTCGAAAATCATCATCATCGTCGAAAATACGTTTAAGGTTAAAAAAAATATTTATCAACATAACTTAAGGTGTAACAAAAAATAATAAAAGACAAATACTTTAATAGCACATGATGTTCCAATTAACTATTTATCGTAAGTACCCATTGTATTATTCTTCACTGTAAATTAAGTAATTTCGTTTCAGTGACGCATATACAATATAAGTGAGCAAAACACCGAAGTAAAATAAATTTAGATATCATGTAACTAAAGTCACTATCTTTATGCATGGCAACGAAACTTAAATTATTGGAAATTTCTCATTTCATTCTGGAAATAAAAACTACTTCAGTGTATCAACAATTCTCCAGGAGTTCGGTTTCAATGATATTTTTTGAGACTTATTGATTTTCAAACGAATGGCAAGAAGGATGACTACGATTCTAAATTCTATAATTTAGCATGCTGAAACAACGGTACACATAAATGTGCCCACTTATCAATAATCAAATTGATATTACATGGCGCGATAGATTAGTACATAGAGATTAGAATCGAGTAACAAGAGTAGTAATTTTGGTATGAAGATGCCCACGCTTCAGTTTTCAATTTCAAGAAATGGTTATAAGATGCTTTAAGATAGTCTGACAAAACAAAAACATATTTTCCGACGTTGGTATTTACGCTAATAGGTTTTTAGTACGCGAGTTTTCCTCGTAGTTCTTGATATTTAATTGGTTTTGTAGTTTACTAGACTGCAAGAAGTTTTTCATTAGATTATTTAGGTATTTAAATAATAAATGCAATAAAATACAGTAATTAATGCGCACATTCTAATGAGTAGAATATCGTGTATATCCATCCAATCGTGAGACGTTTTTGTATCACAAAATGCATCTGGTAGAAAAATTCTATACCTAATCTTCTTTGAAGTTATGTATTTTGAATAAACGTATAGATTAATTCAATTTTCCAAAGGCCGGTTAATAGTTAATATCGTGTAGCGTTTACTGCGTCTTGTACAGTACAAATGCAGGAAGTTATAAATGAAATACATAATATTATTGCAGTAAAAATAAAAATAATAATATTTGTAAATAAATAAATGAAAGACTAGACGCTTATTATTTTATGATTCCTAAAGATAAAAAAGCAGGTAAATATCGGCTTCTTCCTCAGAACTGAACGATTAAAATATATTTTCGAGGTCTCATGACTTTTAATTTAAAAAAAGCGGACAACTACACTACGATTAGTAATTTATTACGATTTACATTTTGCGCATGCAATAATTTACTTTCATTTTAAGTCTTATATATAAAATAAATCTCAGAAATCGGATTTTCTTCTCTCTCCTAAGATTTGCATGAAATTTAGTATGCAGGGGTTTTAGGGGCGATAAACTGAGCTAGCTAAGATCCATTTATTAAAATTTTATTTTAACAAAAGAAATACCAAGAAAAGGTCGGTCATTCAGGTACTTAAATTTAACAGTAGCACAGAAAACCGGCTTTTCCAGCAAGTATATATTACCGGTACCTACTATTCGAACAGAAACCTGGGCCCTGATAAAAGGGAATAGAAAAGTAAAAACTTTATTGTAAACCAAATTATTCTTAAAAAATTACATTCAAGAGTATATCAACTTCACAAGTTAGAGTATAGCAAAATAACAAAAAATAGCGACGTCATCGCTAGGAAGCAATTCCGGAGGCGATGTTTCGATGGACAAATAGAATGTATCAAGACAAATTCATGGGTGCCTTTGGTGTTCAAAAATAAATAAATAAAGGAATTGACTTCAATCAGATGAAAGCATATAAATAAATAACATGAAACATAAAATACAAGTAAAATCATTTAAAAAAACCGACTGTGTCAATATCTGTTATACTTATTATATTCAGTTTTTCTTTAATAAAGCATGTAAGTTATTTATATATTTGTAACCACCGTTAAAAATTCTTCATTGTGATACCACACTGGATGTATTTTGAAAACATATTTCTTTTTTGAGAATACTTTTTGGCGCCAAAAATCCCAATATCGTTTTTTTTTTATTTTGATGTACCCAGTGTCACTCTCATAAATAAAACGAATCTATTGTCACCGCTCTCTAAAAGTACGACAAGTAGTTTAGGCTCTAGGGCGTGCCAAAGAAATAAGCATATACATACACTCGAAAAACATAACCCTCCTTCTTTCGCAGTCGGGTAAAAATATAAATTTTAATATTCATTAATACAAACAAATAAATAAATAATACACACACAACATACAACAGGAATAAAATGATAAAATATTTTATTTATTTTGTTTATTTATTTATTAACTTAATGCACATGAGGTACAAAGGTGGTAGGTACAATATTTTTAAGTACGTTATAAATTAAGAAGATAACTAGTGTTCTTTAAGGATTTTTTTATTGATAGGCAGAGATTTGGCACGTTTATAGCCAATGGCAAAGCATTCCACAGTCGGACAGCCTGCACAGTAAACGACGTATCGTAAAACCTGGTGCAATGAGTTGGTACCGCCAGTTCCAGAGAACCGGATGGCCTCAGGAACCTTGAATGTGTGTCACTGAGGAAAACAAAGCGTTCCTTCAAATAAGGTGGCGTGCACGGATGAAATAGAATACCATAAATTATGGAAAGAATATGAGCATGTCGTCGAAAGCGAATTGGGAGCCACTTAAGCTGGTTGCAAAACTCAGATACATGATACTTCTTAGTCTAAATATGAATCAGATACACAAGATTTGACGTTTGTGGAGTTACAATCGCTCCGTGATATCGAGATAGCAGACTTCAGCATAGTCGAGTATTCGAAGAAGAAGGGATTGCGCTAGTGTAGTTTTTCTTGTCGTTGGGAGAAAATTGCGCGCTGCTGGGGGCCCCAAGTAAAAGTGTCTCAATGTAAATCCCTAGATTTTTACACAACACAGGAACTTCTAGGTAATGGAGTGCCGTTAAAAGTTATGTCCGGAAGTTGTGTCCAGACTATTCATGATACCAATCTAGGACTGTCCACAACAATAAGTTTATCTTCGACGGATTCATTACAATTCTATAGTTATTACTCCATTCATACAAGCGCGCCAGATTAAAACTAATAGTTGAGAAGGTTCCGATAATTTATGAATCGGTGCTTGTGTATAAGCTTGAAAGTCATCTGCATAAAGGTGATAGGTTGAGAATAATGACTTATGTTATGTTATATTATATAATGGTAGTTTTTTATGTGTACAGTCTAAAAACATATATTGTTTGAAAATCTGATAACTTTACACTTCATTGAAGCTCTAAATCTCTCTTTCCTTGCCAGAACTCTTCTACTAAGGCTTTACGCACTTTAGAAACTGGAAGTTATGGATCGACACAAGATGGCTGTGGCTTTAGATTTTTAACTGTAGCTTTAATTTAACGTTCAGAAATGTCACTTACTGTCTTAATTGAACAAATGATTTCGAATACGAATTTAAAGGCAGAAACCAAACACGGACTGTGTTTGGTTGCTGCAAGTAATGATAAGTAAAATTTTGTTTTTGTGTAGACTGAGAAATGGAATAAAAATTAATATTTTTTTTTGTGAACAGTGGACTAACAGACTTTCGCTCTCACTCGTTCCTGGTGCAAAAGATGTTAGTTGCATATTGTAGCGCGGCAACGCTGCCAGCATCAAACGAGTAGGCACTTTTGCGCCTGGAATGATCAACGATGCAGATTATTATAAATAGCGTAAATCATTTCATTTTAAATAATTGTTTGAAATATTTTATAAATTATGACTTTTATATACATAAAATATACAGTAAATTAAAGAAACAAATAATAAGTAACTATTTTTTGCATTTAATGGTACTTCTTGTATGATACCGGGTACATCCAATTAATCAAAAAGATTTATAATTTACTTATGCTAGGACCGAGTTTTGTTTTCAGTTATTGTCAGTGAGTTATTGTGTAGGAAATAACCATATCTATCATCATCATCTTAATCAGCCTACCGCTGATGGATATAGACCCCTCCCTATCTTTAAATAAAATAAATAAATGTGTGTTCAAGATTGAAACTGAAATTGCAGACGGCCTGAATGACAATGACTAGTATGGATGCATATCAATATGATGCTGATTGTACGTTAAGACCTTATGTATCAAAAAGTGTTAATAGGGACTTTTCAATTAGAACGCTTGGAGGATTTATAAAAGTAAATATATAACCTATTTACTACCTTAACGTTTAACAATTAAAGTTATAATAGTAGATACACTTTGGCAATTTCATATAAAAAAGAACAATGTAATAGTGAACACTTAGAATTGATTAAGTACGATGTATTTGAAACCAAAAATAACTTCTTTTTTTTAATGCCTCGCAGCTAAGTAGGTACAAGAATAACAATGATAACATTTATTTTACGAAAATAAAAGTAATATGTTCAATTTAAAACTAGGTTAAGTTACAAATTAAACATTTTTTTCCATTTTTTTAACGTGCTTAAACCCATATGAGTCGTCACCCTATCGGGTTTTGCGCCGGGGCGGTGTGTCAGAATCGGATCGACAAAAACCACATGGTGTGCCACTCTGCGCCTGAAAAGGGAGGGATCAGGGAACTGCTGTTATTAACACATCCGGACCCCACCCACTGAAGTAAAACATCGAACGGAAAAAAGTAATATATTCATCGTCTGCTGTTGATCTCTCATCAAATCAAATCTCAATTTAGGCGACATACGACACACGGGTTCGTCGCCTCCTAAGTTACAAATCGAACATGAGACAAATTATGTTGAAACATGTGTAACATAAATGCAATATCTGGATAAAAACATCATACTTCCTGTTTTTAAACATAACAATCACAAATTTAATGGTTAATTTTGTTTACTGAAGTAGGTAATGTAGATAAAGAACATAAAAACTTGGTAGATTTCTTGAATTTCCCAGGAACGACCAGTTTGAGTTGAGTTACTCTTTACAGGTGCAAATCTTTTTTTTTTCGACGAACCCTTCTGTATAACAAGAAAAAGTTCAAAAATATCTAACCGACTATCTAAAAATTTGTGATAAAATTGATATAGCCGATGTTACCTGGGTCATAATTATAAATCCATCGACAGCTTATTCATTAAAATCGGTTCGAAAGTTTAGACGGCAAGACGAAACATACAAAGGCTTCCAAAACTATTTCCCTTCCTTTTGGCTAGGCCATGATTGGGTATAAGATAGAAATTTACGTAAGTGGCATCAAATTCATTATTATTAAGTTTTATAGTCCAATGCTTGATCTATAGTCTGACCTATGTCCAGGACTAAAGAAGAAAGGTTATTGAGATCTTGTTATTCTTTTTAAGCCTCTTCTTAGAAAATATATTTCGGTCCACTTTACTACACTTGGTATAATGTTTTGTATAATTTTCCTTCTCCTTCATTCATTCATTAACCATGAAGCTAAACAAAACCCTTTCGAGAATATAGGTATGATACATATATATTATATATATATACATGTATCATACCTATATATATATATATATATATATACAACATATATATACATATAACATTTATGTGTGGTCTGGTACATAAGCGATCCGTATTTCATGGACCAGTGCCCACGGTAATGGTAATAACTGTGTTGCTTTTATGATGACATTATTTTAATAATCACGATTATATTCCCATAGTTGTAACTATTTGTGAAGTACATGCGCAATAAAACGTGTGGATGACAAAAATTTACTTGTTGAAAATCAAATCAAATCAATCAAATCAACAACTCATAATGTCCCACTGCTGGGCTCGGGTCTCCTCTCAGGAGAGGGTTAAGGCCATACGTCCCCACGCTGGCCAAGTGCGGATTGGGGACTGGCAAGACAACGTTGTGGCTACGTAATCTTACCGTTGGATGTTTTTAAGCCGCCCGAAGGCCTCCAACTAAGCTTCACGACTGTTATCCTATGATAACAACCGGGACCGACTGCTTAACGTGACCTCCGAATCACGGAGACGCTCATGGTAACATGCCACCAGCGGTCACCCATCCAGGTACTGACCGCGCCGTCGTTGCTTGCCCTCGCTGATTGTTTCTAATCACCGAGTGCAACTGGGCTATGAGCGCCCATAGCCCAGTTGCACTCGGTGCAACTGGGCTATGGGCCAGTGTGTTGAAAATACTAAGTCGGAAAAACTAAATTTACTGCCGCTCTGTTTCAAGACACATTTATAATTTTTATTCATAACTACCTCAGCGGTCTAGCGGTTATTATATGCGACTTCCGACTTCGGAGTCTCAGGTTGATACGCGAGTCAGGCCGAAAGTGTAGTTGGGTTTTTACTACCAGAAGTTGTTACCTCTCTACCTTACCGGTCTTTGTGTATACAAGGTTCAAGGTAGTAAAATAGGTAATTCAAGGTAGAAGAGCCACATTGATTTCAGCATGCCTGAGTGATTCTACTCTGCCCTGCTTTCCATCGGGCAGAGTAGAATCACTTTGGCAGGCTCAAACATACAAAAAAAGAGTAGATGGGTCATCTCTCTACTACAGTCGCCTATGAACTCATGAACTCCATTCAATAACTTTACTCATTCTGTGTAAACTACCATTTGTGTTAAAATGTGGTATAAGATTTGTAGCTGTAGGTGTATTTATACGTATTGTACCTCTTTTAAACCAATCTTAAAAAAATATTACTGGTCTAATCTAATCGTACTCATTTTTTCTTTTCTAATGAGACACGAAAGCCAATCTCCCTCTAATCTCTAAACGTTTATAAAAACCCAAAAAATATTCTCAATTATTATTGTCACAATAAGTTCATTCGTTTCTTTTTTTAACATTGGTTTATATGTATTATTATGTAAGTAACTCGACGATGTTTCATCATCAGCCTATCACAGTCCACTGCTGGACATAGGCCTCTCCAATCTCACGCCACTGAGTTAGATCTATGGCTTCTCGCATCCAGCTCCTGCCAGCCGTCCTGCGCAAATAATCGGTCCACCTGGCCTATGGACGTCCTACACTACATTTTTCAAAAACGCGGTCTCCACTCAAGAACTCGTTTACCCCATCTGTTATCGGTTTTTCGGCAAATGTGGCCAGCCCACTGCCACTTTAGCTTGCTAATCCTGTGAGCTATGTCGATGACGATGTTTATTAGAGAAAAAAGGGCGTTTCATATTAAGATAATCATAATATTATTCCCAAAAAAATTGTACAAAGAAAATATATCGATGCATTTGATAATATCATACCAACGAAACAATAAAGTTCAAAAGGTCAGAATTATATGACATCTTACCTCGAATTTGTAGGCAGCTTATTAGCATTAATGATATCATTGATAAACTTGGACTACATTAATATTTATTGTATCCATTTTTTATTTTACTATATTTAGATATTTTCTTTGCTTCTTTTATTTATTGATGCTATATGCTTTGTGTATATATCAACTGCATAAATCTTAGTTAATGTACAAATCTATTGTCTATTCCTTTATCTCTTCAATGATCACAGGATATTTTTTTTAATTGCTAATTTTGCTATTTAACGTTGTTATTGCATACATAAAGTTATAATAATGTACACGAGAATCATAAATATGTTTTTTTACTAAAATTACTAATGGTATTTCTAACCGGTTTATCTGGAGTCGAATGTAACGATTCGAAAGTGAGTGAGCATTTCCCGAATGCTGGATTAAGTCTGTCTTGTGGAGGTTGCGTGTTTGATTACCGATTAATAAATCTTAATTATTATTCCTCATTATTATAATAGTAGATAAGAATTCTTTTGAACTATAAACTGTGTTTGTGAAATTATAAATGTATGAATGTGTGCGTGCCTGTCCCGTATGCAAACGTGCACACATTTTTGTGCTCAGAACAATTTAGGCCTTTGTATAAAACAACTAATTGTTTTGTACACATTATACATTTTACGAATAAACGTATTTTAAGCATATGCTAAAATCTATTCTAAATTACATAATAATTGTAGAACATTGAGAACCAGTTTCACCACTTGCTGATAAAGTCCTTGATAGATAATGTCAACTTATCTGACTAATAGCTACAGATTTCGATTCCACCAGTCTTGGACTGACATGTATGATAGATATACACTTATTTATCAGCAACTTTTATTTGTTATAATTGTGTTGTAAATAAAAAAATAAATATGTTCAGACATTTGAACACACAACACCATCTAGTCCCAAACTAAGCAGAGCTTGTACTATGGGTACTAGATAACTGATATTAATATTTATATACTTTTTTTTGTAAATACATACATATTATACATAGAAAACAGCCAAACTCCGAAACAAATATTTGCAGATAATACAAACATTTAGTCCGACTCAGGAATCGAACCCGAGACCTCTTGCACAGCAGTCGCATTCGCTACCACTGCGCCACAGAGGCAGTCAAGTTATATGGCAGATAACTGAAACTTTTTCAGGAACTGAAAAACTTGCGTTACGAGTTAGGGTTTAATTGGTTCTGCAACCGACCCTCGCTCGTATATAAAGTGTTGTCTGTCTATGACAATCACATATTTTATAACGGTTTAATTGTACCTAGGAATAAACATAGCAAGGAAGTACATACATAGATGGATAGATAGATAGATAGAAAACTCTTTATTTGCACACTATAATATTACAGTTAGAAGAGAGTACATAAAATGTGAGACGGAGTGTACAAAGGGCAGCCTAATTACCAAAAGCAATCTCTTCTAGGCAACCTATGATATATAGCTATTTATAAACATGGACAGTAAAACTTGATAAAAATTTCAAACAACGTAAAATTGTTTCGAGAACTAAAATGAAAAACGTAAAAATCAAATAAGAGTGTTATTTTTGATAACGGATAACAACTTTACAGTGCATAACATTTTGGTTGTTAAGCTACCTCCAAACCTGTTACTTTGCGGTTAATCACCTAAAAGCAAAAAAAGATAAACGACGAAATAGGTTATTGTGACGTGTCATTACATGTAGAAACACACGTAAATGATTCTTGATCAACGGATATGAGAAGTCTGATAGTGTTACTAACATAG
Source organism: Hyphantria cunea (assembly GCA_003709505.1). Taxonomy (NCBI): domain Eukaryota; kingdom Metazoa; phylum Arthropoda; class Insecta; order Lepidoptera; family Erebidae; genus Hyphantria; species Hyphantria cunea. The sequence goes on along the minus strand of PKRV01000832.1, from coordinate 564,859 downwards.
AGTGGAACTTTAGTATTCCTATTATTCAAGTCAGTGCAGCTTTATTACCCAACAGCGAAAGGAGGGTTATGTTTTTCAAGTGTAGATATGTATGTTTGTATATTTCTTTGGCACGCCCTAGAGTCTAAATGGCTTGTCGTATTTTTATGTGATTAGTAGTAGTAATAAGTAGTTAAGACGAATCTCGTCTTAGTCATGAGATACATGGGTACATCAAAATAAAAAAAAACAATATTAGGGGATTTTGGAGAAAAGCCATCTCAAAAAAAAATTGGCAAAATACATCAGATTGTGGTATCAAAATAAAGTATTTTTAACGGTGTTTACGAATATATATATTTACAACTTATATGTTTAATATACGATATTGACGCAGCCGGGTTTTATTTTGTTAATAATTCGTTACCTGTGAATAAAATTATTTTTTTATTATTTTTAGATGAGCAGCGTAATCCGAAGAAATATTATTTACAAATGGAAAATTATGTTAACAAGGGGAGCTATAGTGCTTGACTACATCGAATATTTATAATTCTAAGTTATGTTTTTTTTTTATATGACCTGGTCCTATGGATGTAATCATTATCTTATTTAAGTAATGTAATTTATCTCACAAAAGTCATAACTCTTTCAATCTACAAGATACAGAAACGTAAAGACTTGCTGTAAATGAAAATTTAAATAAAGAAACTACTAAGGTTTTTATCTTTTTTAAAGGGATAGGAGAGGACGATAAGACAAAGATTACGTAGCCACAACGTATTCTTGCCAGTCCCCAACGCGCACTTGTCCAGCGTGGGGACGTATGGCCTTAACCCTCTTCTGACAGGCGACTCGAGTCCAGCAGTATGACAATATGGATTGCAGATGATGCTGATGATAAGATAGTAGATGTTGCAATTCTCCATGGGCGGCTACTCCCGCGAGTTGCAACCCAAGTGCGTTAACGCCTTTTAATCAGTTTCCTTTACACCAATCAAGGGAAAAACAGGGTAAAAATTATGGAAATAATTGCTCGATGATTTCTTGTGAGGCTGTGCTATCAATGCTTTTCAAGCGGTTCGTTTGTGTCGTCGTAGTCTCTCTCACGATCAACAGTATTTAGTAACAATAGTGTATACAACGATGCTTGGTGATTCTTCTGCAATTAGCTGTCCACACTTGCATAATGTGATCGTCAAGTAATGTCTTAGGTTACCAATTGAGTACTTAGAAGATAAATAATGTTAACATACTTTGTTGAATACTTTTAAGAGTTACTGTTGAATGATTTCATTTGTTTTCCATAAAAAAATTACAGTATCGCTTTGTTTGATGACTTCATTCAATAAAAATATTATATACAATTTCTTAAATAAACGTAGACATACCACAAGTTTAACTAGCAACTTTTATAGATCATTTACAATATGACTACCGGCAATCATGTTGGTTTTTATTTTCTTCATTGTCTGTATCTGAGTCATTTTGTGACTCGTTTATCAAACAGAAATGTTTGTCGGATTGTTGATGTTGAGATTTTCCACATTACCTTTTACAAATTAAAAACTAATTTAATTACCTTTTTTATGCAACATTAATTGTGAAATAAATAAGCTACTTTAATAGCTGTCTAAATTTAACTTCTGGTCTCTTTTATCAAAGGTAAACTTTTTATGTATCAACGAAAACTTATAATTAATCTTCACCTTTCTATTATCATAACTTGCAACCTACCTACCATTGTCGTAACAACATACAACCTCACGTTATTTATTCATTAATAAATAATTTATTATTAAATATACCAAGAAATATTCTTAACAATCGGTTAATAGAATTTGAAAGCACTCACCTAAAAATGATCTTACTCCCAAAGTGCCTCTTGCCACGGACAAAATCATGGCTAAGGTAGATACTCCGCCGCTGGCGAAGATATAAGCTTGTTTTGCACTTCCTCCTGCAGCACTGACATCTCGTCGCCTCCTCCACAGGGGGGCACATGACGTCGCACATACGAATATGCCGAAGACAACACACTCCCAAGCCAGCCAACCGGAATGCATGATTCTGGAAGTAAAAGTAATTATAATTTAAAAAGATGTACAGTTTTTTTTACTATTTTTATGATAAAGGGGGCAAACGAGCACCACGAACACCTGATCATAAGTGATTGCCGCTGCACATGGGCACCCGTAACACCAGAAGCATCACAAGTGTGTTGCCGGCTTTTGAGGAATGAGGAACGGAATGGGGGAGGGTTTGGGCTCACTCAGTCAGTGAAACACAGCGCAGGTGCTGTTTCACACCGGTTTTTTGTGAGGCCATGGCATCACTCCGGTCGGTTTGACTCGTGCATGTCGAAGCGTGGCTCTCCCACGGTGGAAATAGTACAAAAGGGCGCTCCCTGCTTGTGGCAGAGCGTGTTCTGTATAACTACTTACAGTGCCTACCACCGTGTTTGGATGCCTGTTCTCAAGAAACTACCAGGGGCACTAAAAGTTAGTTTCTGCAGAGGGGAAACTGTAGTAGTAACCTCATTTCTCACTTTGTGACTACTTTTTTTATCCGATTGCAGCAAAATCAAAAGGAAATTTGTTTTTGCACGACACGACTAACTTTTAATTACCAGAGAAAAAAAAACTGGTATTCTATAAAAAAAAACAACAAACAACAACCCATAATGCCCCACTGCTGGGCTCGGGTCTCCTCTCAGGAGAGGGTTAAGGCCATACGTCCCCACGCTGGCCAAGTGCGGGTTGGGGACTGGCAAGAATACGTTGTAGCTACGTAAATCTTGCCGTTGGATGTTTTAAGCCGCCCGAAGGCCTCCAACAAAGCTTCACGACTGCTATCGTATGATAACAACCGGGACCGACTGCTTAACGTGACCTCCGAATCACGGAGACGCTCATGGTAACATGCCACCAGCGGTCACCCATCCAGGTACTGACCGCGCCATCGTTGCTTACCCTCGATGATTGTTTCTAGTCACCGAGTGCAACTGGGATATGAGCGCGTGGTATTCTATATTTGATACTAAACACATTCTTGTAATTAAAGGAATCAAAACAACATGTTAATTTTATCCCTAAAACGGGCAAATATTTGTTTCATAACGCATGCCATAATTCACTACGTAATTATATTTGTATGTTCCACCGTAGCTCCTTTAGTACTGAATCGATTATAATTAATGATGGCAATGACTTGTAATACTAGCCCAGGTGACATAAACTATACAAAATTTTATCAGAAGTTTTTACGTCGTTAGGTTTTCTTCTATATCTATACAAATTAATAAAATTGAAGTATCTGCTTAAAATATTAAAATATCTGCCTTTTACTCAATGTATTTGATTTTGTCTGTCGGCTTGTAATATCGGTAATATCTGGAACAGCTGAACCGATTTTGACTGACTTTCACCGGTTAGCTGAGGATATAAGGAGTAACTCACAATACTTTTTTAGATTAACTTCGACCTGAGACGGTACCTGCGGTTGATATTACACCGCGGGGCTCATCTAGTTTTAATATTTTACAGACGCACTGTTTGTTATCGGCTCAAGGTTTAGTGAAAGAACTGTTCGATTTAGAGGCTACAATTTGAAACGTAGTTATATTCCAAACGAAAACAAAAAAGCTTTACATGAGGTATGTTAGATGAAGAGATTAAATATTTAAACGTATTATTGAAAAAAACATGTGAATTTTTCTATTGTTATGCAGTAATGGCACAAAAAGTCTCAATAGGATTATTTTACCTGAACATTTTGTGTGTTGATAAATTAATTAGAATAATGCTTTTGCTAATTCAATTTTTATTCCCTACTCAAGATTAATACTATTTGAAATTCTAGAAATTCTCTGTGAGTAGTTAAGGTTAAAGTCTAAGTTCACACATATTTTAGCGAACCCAAGTTAAAAAGAGAAATTTATCTCCACTTACTACGAAAAAAAAATAAAATAAAAGGCAATACAAAACCGTTTCTTTTCATTTTACACGATATAGTTCGTATATCAAACCGAAGCCAATAATATTTTTCTTGAAATATTTTCTCTTTGTGAGAGTTTTCAAGCCTTACAGGTCTATGGAGTAAGAAGAAATAGGATTAGTAAGTCGCTTATGTTAAGGATTGCAAATGTTTACAAATAGAACCAAAAAATCTCTCACCAAGATAGTTTTAAATTCTTGCTACCAAAGCATACATCGCATGAAAGCTTTTCATTCCTTGAATACGTTCTAAAAAATTAAATATGAATATCAAAAATGTTAATTCAGAATTGTTATTTTACGTCACAAGCAAAGATAGATCTTTTTTATGACAAAGGGGGTAATGAGTAGACGTATCGCTTGATGGTAAGCGATTACACGGACACCAACAACAGAGGCGACACAAGTGCGGTGCCGGCCTTTGGGGGACAAGGAGGCGATGGCGAAGGGGATTGGGTAGAGGTTGGGATATGGGCCTCCAGTGTTCTCACTTACTCGGTCAAACACAGCGCAATAGCTGTTTCCCCCGGCCCCTTCGTGTCGAAGCGTGACTTAATGGTAAAATTAAAGGTAATCAACAAATTTCCGCGAATCGTGAATTAGTTTCAGAAAAAGTGCGTCATAAATTTTATAGTAGAAGAATTATTACTTTTTGCGTTGCTTCTTAGAACCACAAATAAAAAACGAAAAATGTGAATAGCTAACTCAAAACAAGACATTGCACTTGGAACATAACCAGACCACTAAGACAATTTTTAAACTTTAATTAAACTGGTTACAAGAAACTCTAGTATTTTATTGATGTAGTATAGCAGTACTCACGTATATATGTATGGCTACGCCAATAAAAAAATGTTATGACAAGTCAGAAGTTACAGTTCTAAATCTATTTGCGTGGTTTCACCCATTAAAGAAACAGGTATACAATAATAATATAAAACATTTATTTATCTCATAAAGTGAGTACGATATTAGTATGCTTATTAACCAAGTTGAAAACAAGAAACCTTTTGTAAAAGAATACTAAAGAAGAATAAGATAAAAATTATAAATAAAAAAATACTATAACGTTAATCTTTTTACCTAGTTGCGTAAAAATTTTGATGAAATTTATATGGTCTATGCCACCCGACCTATTATTACGAATCTTTTAACATTTTATTACTTCTCCCAAATGTTGGAGCCATTTTATTTAAATTCAACAACGATACATGACTACATACATTTATGCCAGTAACTTGTGTCAGCACTGTCAGCAGTAATTACCACCCTGGTATTTACCGAGATTAATATCACAATTATATGTTGCGTACTAGCAAAATTGTAGCAAATGTGTGACGTTTCAAAATCGTGTTTATTTGTGTCTCCTTTTATGGAATAGGGGCAAACGAGCAGACGTTTCGCGTGATGGCAAGCGAGTACCGAACTTCGGAGGATGGGAAGGGGGATGAGGAAGGAGTTTGAGTATGAGCCTCCAGTGTCCTCACTCACTCAGAGCGCAGGCGCTGTTTCACATACACACTGGTTTTCTTCTATATCACGGCTTCACCGTTTTATCTCTCCCCTCCCCTACTTCGATCGAGCCGGCCCATGGTATGGCTCTCCCACGGTATGAATATATTTTAAAGGCAACTCCCGCTCTAGGAATAAATCTTGTATAATATAACTTACAAACAAACATGAAATGGCAATTACATAGCAATGAGAGACTCGGAACGACTAAATGGCAATTACATAGCAATGAGAGACTCGGAACGACTAAATGGCAATTACATAGCAATGAGAGACTCGGAACGACTATGTGTGGATCACATAAAGTATTTTTCTGTCTAGGGATCTTATCCCTAACAGCATAAAAGGAATTGTCGACTTAACTGCTTAATCACTACGGTATCCGCGCAGTCGTAAAACGTACGGAACTATACATAATATATTTTTAATCATCTAAACTATGGCCAAAACTGGCTAAAGGTGGTATAGGTCCAAACATCGCTGAAACATATTAACAATTATTGCACGCTACACAAGTATTGCACGCAACACAAAATAATCTACCTACTAATCTATAACAGAAATAAATTGAATATTCTTTTTGTGTATACTTTGTAGTAACATCTGTTTGGATCACTTAAAGTTATATTCAATCAGTCTATATACAAGCTTCAGGCGTGGATGGAATTAAGTGGCGTACAATTGGAAAGGCCTATGTTCAACAGTGAACGTCTGTTGTCTGAAATGATGATGGTAATGTTATACAACTTCCCGTATCCGCTTTCCTTACTCCAATTTAGTTTCTTCATGTATTTTCTGCCACTATATTTAGACCCACCACAAGAGTATGCCGCGTACTTGTAGATTTATGCTAGTTTTAAGGCCAACGCATTATTTTTACAACCTCCAAAAGGCTAAATTCTTATTAATGAAGTAAAAGGTAATGCAAAAGAAACTAAACATTTAATTTATTTTTGTTGTTTTATGTTTTAAATATGAGGCGCTCATAGCCCAGTTGCAATCGGTGATTAGAAACAATCACCGAGGGTAAGCAACGACGGTGCGGTCAATACCTGGAAGGGTGACCGCTGGTGGCATGTTACCATGAGCGTCTCCGTGATTCGAAGGTCACGTTAAGCAGTCGGTCCCGATTGTTATTATAGGATAACAGTCGTGAAGCTTAGTAAGAGGCCTCTGGGCGGCTTGAAATCATCCAACGGTAAGATTAAGTACGTAGCCAAAACGTCTTGCCAGTCCCCAACCCGTACTTGGCCAGCGTGGGGACGGTATGGCCTTAACTATCTCCTGAGAGGAGACCCCAGCCCAGCAGTGAGACATTATGGGTTGTTGATTGATTGATTGATGTTTTAAATGTCATTTGGTGACTATTCCTTAAGTCTTTAATGTGAAATTTTATGTAGTATATGAATTTATTCCAAGTGTCCTCTCATCAGCCGGTAGTTAATAAAACTATAATGCAAGGCAAACAAGTTATTAATATGGTAATAGTTTATTAGTTACCAAAAGTATAGATATTGTAATATTATTCAAGAGAATAATATTTTAACATCTAATAGAGTTGTTTTATGTAATATAGGTTTCATAGTATAAATCGATGCCCGATAAACAGTTTTGATTTATTACGTTTCTTTCCAATAAAGTGATGTTTTTATCAATTTTTTTGTTTCACCAATCAAGTGACTGATCCTAAAATTTTGGTTCTGTGAGCTACATACATACCTACTTAGCTACATTTTGTATCTATGTGGTAAAGTAAAATATTAACGTTGTGTATTTTTGATATTTTGGAATCGTTAGGGAATAATTTTGCACGAATTGCTTTAATTTATGTGGTAAAATACAATATTCATTTATTGCTCTATCGTACGCAAACATGAAAATTTATGGTCTACACTCCCTCCGCCTTACAAATTTTCGATCAGGTCATGTGTCATAACGCCAGTTTAAAATTTTGTACAACGCCGCTGAAGAAGTTTTCACTTCAAAAACATATTATAGAACAGTATTTTAAATAAGAAAAACCATAAATAAAAGATATTAAACATTAAATACTGTGGAAGAGACACGCTTCGGCACGAACGGGCCAGCTCGACTGGAGTGATACTATTGCCTCATAGAAAATCGGTCGTGATTAGAACATAATAGACGGAAATGTGAAAAATGTTGTAAAAACTTGGGAAAATTATTCCTTTTGAAAACTTCCATGTTGTGCGTTTAAGTTTCATAAAAGCAATGTAAAAAAAGCATATGCCAATCTTTAAGGTTGGCCTACTATAATCATTTTTATAGTAAACAAATTAGTCTACGCTGTCATTACATCACGCTACGGGCAATAGAAGATGAAGACGAGGCTGCATGGGTCAGTTAGTAAAACAATAAAATGAATGATTATTAACTTTTTAACATAAAATAAAGAATTGTTAAGAGTTATGTTTTATAAATTATTGATCATTGTCTGTTACTAAGCTGTAAATATTATCCGCATATATCCTTATTATTATGCTAAAGAAGACAATAGAACAATTACAACAAATGTATAAATAAAAAGTGCTTTAATGGAAGCGTTAGTTAGAGAAAGGAACTGTTCTGTAGCCATTAATTTTGCTTACTGCATTAAGCACTGTTTTATTTCGCACTACTAGTTTTATTGTATATCAGTTCTTGCCTGCGGCTTCCCTTACGTGATTATTTCTCTTTTAGTGTTTCTAACTTAGTAAAAATATACTGGTATATAACCGTTTATCGTGTATTCAATTAAGCAATCGCAGACTGTAATTTTGGTTTTGCATTTGTGGCGACTTCCACTTACAACGCAACAGAAACATACTACAGCGCCATCTGCTACAGATACACTGATCTACGGAGTAATGTACTACATGAAGAAATTACCAATCTTACATCGCGCAATAGCAGTTCTCGCGCCGATAAGCATATATATGCAACATCCCAACATCAACCGGTGGGGCAGTTGTCCGCCAGGCATGATCACCTCGCCTGGTCAGAGGATCCTCCCTTTGTGTTGGAGGGACATGTGACCCGTTCCTTTACACATTCTTAAAAACAACACTTCTATCTCACACTATTCATGGAAATGATATGTTTGTTTGGGATATGTTTTTAGAAACATCTATTCAAAAAGCCGCGTCACACAAGACTCTCGCGAAACTTTGTAAACAATGATTCAACGCACTTTGTGTTGAATCTGTGAATTCTGCTGTTTCTAATAATTATTTGCATGCGTAATTATGTCAGAAGATGCTATGATACCGGAAAATAAACATTTGATACAATACAGCTCTAAAAGTTTTAAGAATTCTGATATCCGACCTTTTGCCGGTCCCGTAACTATCTTTCACTTAATTTAAGAATTAAGTCCGTGTCGGTGGAACAATTGCCACACCCTTTGTTTTCTGTTATCTGTTTTACTTCTTGATAAGTCGACTCTCACTTTTTCCTTCACTAATCCCATTTTAACATTCATCATTTTTTATAACCTCTACAAAAATAAAAAATCGATTTTATATAATAAAAAATCTACAATGCGAACCTATCTGTACATTTCATGATTTTTAATATTCCGTATTAAAATCTTTAAATAACAAGACCTTAAAATTCGGTCATAACTAACTTTCAATTTATATTTATTTGTCTGTAAAATTTATTACAAAAATTGCAGACTGTTTTTATTGTGACCAAAAACAATACAATTTGAGTAGTTGAATATACAAGTGATTTTAAACATTAACATCATTATTATTATACACATGTAGTTTCGTGACAGACAAAAGCGCATAATACTTGTGTTTTGCCAACTGTAATGTTATCACACTCCCTTGTGTAAAAGAGCGTAGACTTTGTCGTTGTATGTGGGCAGATAAAAGTAAGAAGAGAAGATACTAGAATACTAATTTATGTGGAAAGAGATATTTTTTATGAGGATTGATCAGTAAGAGTGAGTAAAAAACTCTAACAGTTTAAGCTTCCACTCCTTTTAACTCGAACTACCTATAGCCGAAAAGATTGAAGCATTTCAAGTACAGCGTGATGAAGGAGGAAAACATATTTAGTATTGATAGTCAAATGAACTCTACTCTGCCTGATGGAAAGCAAAAGCAGAATCCAAGAATGATAGCTAGCACAATCAGTGTAAATACAGACAATGCAACAATGCAGCATGGTGACCAACACAATGGTGGACTGTTACGATGCACCATTGGGCCTCCGGTCTCGCACTCACCAACGAGACACGACAGTACAAATGATGTCATTTTAAGTTTGTCTTCTGTGAGAGTGTAGCACCCGTTCAAACCGACTCGTCATTATTGTTATACACGGGTCAACAATTACAAGAAAAATGTTTGATTCGATTCATTGCAATCAATACTATTACAAATACAATTCAAATTTATGGATCCTGTTTTATGATTAAGGTTCTGCAGCTTCGAAGTAAAATGATAAACGACATTAATTGTCGTGGCTATAGCTAAGTATAGTCTATTTGATTAAATTTCAAAACACATTTTTCACGAAGCTAGAACGTTGTTTTTTTCACACGAGCCACAAGCCCCTGACATGATTACCAGAACAGTTTGATAAGGCGTTTATTCGTACCTATTTATTCACAATCCTATTAATAATTTTGTATATAAACTTATGAAGAGTTAGCTGTAAATTATTTGAACAGATATAACATTCCATTTGAACGAGAAAGCGATATAATAAAGTGGATAATAATAGTAATATAATCTCAATACTATTATTACAAAAAAAACCGTCACTGTATCTACAGTTCCCAGTTTGTGATAAACAATAACATCACTCTAAGGAAGTGCGCAAGCAAATTCCATTTGAAATGTGACTCTACGCATGACGAACCTACCGTTATCTTGACTGTAGCCTAGGTCAGTACTATTGTCTCCTTCAAACAATTATATTATACTTTGTATTACTCATTACAGTTATTAAGTAATTATTTGCATTTCAAATCTTTGATTTCTATCACATCTGTCGTTGGTTGCACTTCTTGGTTACTTAAAACTTCATAACCGACTGTTTCAAGTTTATACTCTTATGACCAAACACCAAGCAAAATAAAGTTCTAACAAGAAAAAGATTAAAAAACTATTACACAATTACGCATTTTTTTAGATGGTAGGACATATACAGCCTATTTCATCCAAGTCATTTATACGAGCCTATTGACCTCTTATTCATTAAAATCGGTTCAGTAGTTTAGACACTGTGGTATATACAAACATACGTATATATGGCCAAAGATAAATCATTAAAATAATAAATGTGAAAGTAAAAATAAAACTTTATTGAGAAACCAAAGCTATTAATGAGTACCAAGTAGGATATTTGGAAAGAGTTAATATCAATCATGGCTAACTCTGCATCGCACTAAGGTCGACTGGCAGAAAATGCCTACGGCATTAAGTCCGCCTTTGCCAATTTTGTGCATAAAGATTTAAATAAATAAATAATAAATAAAAAGAGTTAATATCAATGTTTAGAATGCATTTATACTCACTGCAAAAAAACTTGAACGTTTTTATACAAATTATTTTAATCGAGGTCATATAAATAATAATTCAAGTATTGCCGACTAATTTCAAGATTGTGCAGTAGTTTTAATACTCACTTTGTTAATTCAAACTGCATCAAATGTTGTGGGAATTTTTAATTGTTCTAAGCCTTAGTGTTCATTGTGTCCGTCAGTTGCATGTTTGTAAAGTCCACTGTGATACGGAGAATACGTGAATACGGGAATAATCTTACAGTAAATAAAACAACATTGGTGTTAATTCAGTTGTTCGCAAACTCTAAATCAAACCAAAAATTACCAAAAAATAGTTAAAGACGGACGTTCTAAATGTCAAAGATTGATTTAAATTAGATATACCAAACTAAAATAAATATTATCTACATACAAACATATAAAAATAGAAATTTAGGAAATCAATTCTATATACACTACTACACTATACACACTAAAATAAATGAATAGAAATCAATTTTAGAACTAGTACCACAATAGGGTGGGATTTGTGCAAAAGCAATAATAAATTTGAATAGTATAAAGGGGCAAACGAGCCATGGATACCGGCAATACCAGGCATCACAATTGCGTTGCAGGCCTTTGGGGGATGGGGAGGAGAATTGAGGAGGGGTTGGGATATGGGCCTACGGTATCTTCACTCAACACTCCGGTCGAGCTGACCTATTCGAGCCGAAGCGTGGCTCTCCCACAGTAATTTATATATTTCAAGCCTTTAAAACGAAAACCAAATAATCCCACATGAGGAAGACCTAAAAGAGAACTGATGGGGTCTATTTTAATCATCTCAATCATTATCTCTCTGCTCAATGGATATTTAAACTTAAGAGGTACAAACTGAACTTCTAATATGCTTGCTGGCAAGCGTGAGTAGAATCCAAAAGTGGCAGCCGCCATGCTCACTGAAAATACAGACAATACAGGCTGGTGATTAATGCGTTTGTTACTGTCAGGACAAGCTTTGTATAAAAGAAAATTAAAAGAAAACCGAAAGTTACATATTTTCTTAGTCCGCGACTATTGTTACCGGTAGGAAACTGAAGGGGGCATAAATAATAAAACAAGTTTTTTGGAAATTTTGGAATTATTCACGAAAAATTGTATTAAATGTAAAAAACGTTTACCTATCTCTTTAGTCGTATAACATTTTCGTTCTCTAATTATTATGAGTTGTCTTGTTATTCGTCTAAGTCAGTGATACAACAATTAATCAGTAATTATTTACGGACGAACAAAAATAAATTAAGTTCATGCTACTTGGAGCCATTTGAACACCTACACTACACCTACCAAAAAATAAAGGAAAAATCATTAACAGTTGAAAAACATGAGAGAAACATTCTTTGATGGTAGGGACGCATGTTATTTATGTCACCAGTCTGTATGTAATAGTTAGAACTTTAATCTAAAGAAAGTATTGTAAAGTTTTCTAAACTATTAAAATTACTGAATGTGTTTAAATAAATTGGTTCTAAAAAAATATTTTGTATGGCGAATATTGGTTTTGAACATATTTTCTATAGGTATTGGAAGAAACGTTACCACTCACGTTTTCATGGCTCATTGTGTTAGTTAATTAACATTAATTTATTTATATAACGTTATAATGGTCGTGTCTTTTGATTTGGTTGCATAAAAATTTGTCTTTCTACATTTTAAAGTGATCAGGGATGCCTATTTTTGTGTGGAATAGGGGGCAAATGATCAGACGTATTGCCTGATGATAAGCGATTACCGCCTCCCATGGATGCCCGCAACACAAGAGGCGTCACAAGTGCGTTGACAGGCTTTAAGTGGATGGGGAGGGGATGGGAAAAAGGGTATGGGCCTCCTGTATCCTAACTCACTCGATGAAACACAGCGCAGTCGACGTTTTACTCCAATTTTCTGTGATGCCGTGGTATCACTCCGGTCGAGCCGGCCTGTGCATGCCGATGTGTGGCTCTCCCACACACATTAATATTATTTTATGTTGATGCCAGAACTGATCCTAAGAAATGACAAACAAATTAAGTCCCACTTTGTACTGCACTGTAAATAGGGCTATATTTTTACTTCTGAGAAACAGAATATTAACATTAGCTATCGTGTGCTAATGGGGCTATCTTACTTTAACTAACCACCATTTATAAATAGCCTTACAGACACGAGGTATGCACGACCCACCTCACACCAACCTGTTAAACCCGCCACGCATCCCGTTAACTTAAGTTATCGCAAACTATTCCAGTACGTACCTCGTTATAACTTGATTTATGAAGATTTGAACCTTCGCCTGTGCTTAATCAGTAAAAGGATCAGGTGTTAGGTTATCTATTACCCGACTGCGAAAGAAGGAGGGTTATGTTTTTTAAGTGTATGTATGTGCGTATATTTCTTTGGAACGCCCCGGAGCCTAAACGGATTGTCGTATTTTTATGTGAGTGGTGTCAATAGGTTCGTCTTAGGGCCCGCGCCCACGGCGACTTTTTGCAGCGATACAGTAGCGATGCTGTCGCGCGTTCGGATCGATACAGTCCCAATGCGGTCGCTAGCGCTCGTCCACATAACCACGATTAAACCGTGATGCAAACTCGGGTCTCCACTAACACGCCACTCTCCCTCCATCCTACCCCCGATGTCTTCCGACACGGTGTCACTGTTACATCGATATAATCGCGATGTTGTGACGCGTTAGTAGCGCTTTGATATCGCGTCTGTAGCGCGTTGCAAATGCGACTAAAGCACGTTAGTAGCGATGCTGTCGCGCTTATCGTAAACGCAGCATCGCTATTTGTTTATCTATGATGTAATGTTTCCTGTTATTCTAAATCATGCTCAAACTAAGAAAGAATTACCTATCCACTGTTCAGGATTACTTTACACTTTAACAGGTCAATACAAAAAAAACATTAATAAAACAGACTCAAAGTAGAGACGGACTGGAACCCGTTATGTTGTCATAAATTTCGTGAATCACACCTCACAGGGATCAAACGTACGATAATAAGAAACAAACAAAAAACAGACACCGCTGTTTTGATTTTTTTGTTTGTTTTTTCTTTTTCCAATGTTTAAAGCTTGTATTGAATTTGAAATAACTTAAATATGTTTATTTTTTATGAAATCGAAACGAAACGAGAAATCGGATTGCCTGCTATATATAATATAATATCAAGCGATCACCGACACCCCTGGACACTCGCAAGACTAGAAGCGTCACAAGTGCGTTGCCGGCTTTTTAAGAAGGAGTGCGCTCCTTTCTTGAAGGTTTAATGTTTCTATAAATTAAAAGTAACTTATTTTTATGGATGAGTAGTATGTGTCATTTGTTATGTGTGTTTGTTCCTACAACATCCACCGCAGGTCTCAACTAGTTTGAACAAGATATATATTAGCAACCTACCGCCCCGGCTTCGCTCAAGCGCTTTACTGAAATTATAATACAGCCTATGTTACCCCGAGAAGATGTGAGGCTTAATTTTTTCCGACGTCTTCAACAAACATTGTTATATTTAATCCAAAATACTTGAAAAATTAACAAATTGTATATAAAAACCTTCCTTAAGAATCACTCTATCTATTGGTAAAAATCGCATCAAAGGCTTTTGAGTTTATCGCGAACAGACAGACAGACGCGGCGGAGGACTTTGGGTTATAATATGTAATGACATACAATGTATCTTCACTTAGACAATTGAAAGTAGGTTATAATTGTCACATAGCTTTGTTTGCATACTTAGTTGGTTAGTCACAACTCACAAGTCAAGCGAATAAAAGCTTGTTTAAAAGCATTCTACTGGTAGTTATTATTACAGTATTAAAACAATGAATCTGTGTAATATTATCTTTAAAGCAAAAGACTTGTTGATCGATATTCATTACAGCTATTGAGAAATTAAGTTACTTCTCATTAGGGTTAATAAATCGGTTTAATCAAGCTAGTATTACAAATTTGGAAGTAACTCCAAATACAGAGATAGATTCTGTCTTGGAAAAGGATATATTTTTTATCACGATAATCGATAGCCGGATTGAAAAATTGAAAAACAACTGAAAATTTATTTTACTAAAAATTGAATTTGATTTTTCTCGAAATAGATGTCGCGTGATGAAAGCGCGCGTTCGTCGCGATTGTCTCGTTCATGGGACCCGTGGTTGCTTTTCATGTTCTTCAAAAGCACATAGGAAAACCAAAACAAACACAAAACGACATATTTATAAAGAAAAATAATTATCTGATGCTCAATAATTGCCATGTGTTTTAAATAGTTATAATTAATTGAATTGTTTGTTTTAATTATTTCTAATTGCAGTACAGAATGGAAATAAATGCATTACGAGTGTCAACGTGAGAAAAAAATACAAGGAATCGCAAGAATTATGATTATTATGAATACAATAATGTTGTATTATTATAAAATGTTATTTATAGAAGAATAATTAATATTAATTTTTTGATAGTTACTTTTAATTAGGCTTTGGTATTATATATATATATTATTCTATACTATTCTGGATACTTGTAGAAGTTTGTATTTGTTTGTACTGTTGTATCTACAACGTGGAAGAGCCACGCTGCGGCAATGGGTCGGTTCGACCAGAGTGATACCACGGGCTCACAAAAAACCGGTGTGAAACAGCGCCTTCGCTTTGTGTCTGATTTCTGAGGCGAAAATCGGGAACTGGATCAAATTTAGCTTGCAAGATTTGATTACAGGCAAACATCGGGACAGGTGAAACTAAATAAAAGCCTGTAAAAATAAACGTGTACGACCACTACTGCCTTTCATTATATCATTAAATACAAAATTGAATTAAACATTTTCAAAAGCGACCTACATATAGGCACTATACCTATATTACCTAGGTACAACTACACACAATTTCGTTATACACACGTTTCACGTTGATTTTGGCACCGTTTTGTTTATCCGCTTCGTCACAATATAAGTGTATTGTGTGTGTATCAGTATCACGATTTTTGTGACTAATGTTGAATGGCGCTGACGTTTACCTGAAATTTGGATGACTCTCAAATTGTACATTCTACAAACGTCTTATAGTGATTACAATGATTCATGTTCAGAATACGTAAATTAAAACATACTTTTACTGGGAAAACATCGAATAACAAACCCGTACTCTTCATGCGAGCCACCGAATGATGCAGAAACACCTCAATGGGGCGTTATAGCGTGGGTCACCATGTTGTATTTTCTGCTTTAACAATGAGTATGGTGACCCGTACTCTTGGATTCTGATCATGTCTTTGATCAGGGAGAGTTTCACTATGGCAGGCTCATGTATAATAAAAAATCTTGGCGTCTTTCTTGGCAACCATAACACTACACCTTAAAATTCTAAACCTCTTTGATATTTAATATTGTCGTTAAAGAATATCTAGAAACCAGTATCAGCAATTTGAATCACACTACTTGATATAAAAGTTATATTATGAAATAGGGGGAAAACGTGCATACGTGTCACCTGATGGTAAGCGATAACTACCGCCCATAGATAACCGCAACGCCAGATGTGTCACTAGTGCGTTTCTGGCCTTTGGGAAATGAGGAGAAGGGTGGAGGGAGGTATCCAGTATCCTCACTAACTCGGTGAAACAAAGTGTAAGCGCTATTTCACACCGGTTTTCTGTGAGGCCGTGGTATCACTCCGGTCGAGCCGGCCCATTCATGCCGAAGTATGGCTCTCCCACGGTAGATGATTTTAATGTTTCTCCTCTATCCCGTAACTGTTTGTTAATAATCAGGCATTAACTTACAATATATACTTAAATAATCGATGTAATTTGACATATTTAGCTCCGCTGTTTTTGTAGGATGTTTATATATGCCAGGTTGTTTTCAATTGTACAGGACAACTATACGATCGATTGTGAATTTGTAACGTTGTAAATTTATCAACTTCGATGCATAATGTCTTCCTTATTTACTATCCGACTACAAAAGAAGGATAATGAATAAGAGGGTTATGTTTTTTGAGTGTAATGTATGAGTGTATATTCCTATGGCACGCCCTACAACTTAAACGACTTGTCGTATTTTTATGTGAGTGGTGTCAATAGATTCGTCTTAGCCGTGAGAGTGATACTATTGGTTTTTTTTAATATAATGTATTACTTGCTACTAAACTACTTATTTACTTAATTAAGTTGATTTTTAGCTAAATGACGAAATGATTGCAAGATAAAGTTTATTGTTAACTTTACTCATCTCACACGTCTTAAACTGAACCTACACCACATTGCACCACGGTATTCAAACTACTGATTTACACACTAGTACAACAACGCATATCCATAAAAAAATGTGTCTCTGTAATTGTAGATTAACAGCTTTTCACATAGTGAATAAACTTATATGGCAATTAAATCAAAGTCTTTTTAGGAACACTTTGACTACACGGTTGGCCTAGTGGTTTCAGTGGTCGCCACACCACTTCCTACTGCGCCAAGTGTTGTGGGTTCAAATCCTACATGGAACAACACTTTGTGTGATCCATAAATTGTTGTTCTAAGTCTGGGTGTACATTGTGTCCGTTTCATGTATGTTTGTAAAGATCCCCGCGACACAGGAATGTATATTCCTAATGCGGGAGTTGTAAAAAAAAAAAAAAAAAAACTTTATAGTCCGTCTGCCTGTCCCTCAACAAGACCCTCAAAAACGCGGGGAGGTATAAAGCTGAAATACATATCAAAAAATTCTCTTGTCTCTTGAAGCTGTGTAAAAATCAAACTTCTATGCCAACGCCATCAAAAGATACAACCGTTTATACTGCAAACTTTCGATACTCGCAAGTGAATCAAAACCTATATACTTCCCGTGGACTTAGAAACTTGAAATTTGGTACGAAGCAACGTCAGATAAAGGAAAAATTGCGGAAATTCATGTTTGTACGAAACGCTCGTTGCACGAGACTGACTCGGAATTGACCGGATTTTTTTTTTTTTTTATATTCGCCGGTCCGGTATTATTTAATTATAGATACAGATAACTGATTATATAAAGGGATAACATAAGATACTAAAATTTAGAAAAAAATAGCTATATAGAATAGCTAATATATATACCAAGGGGTGCAGCAGTAATTACAAAATACAATCATTTCTCTAGGGAGGGAATTGAACTCACAACCTCTGGCTTCATAGTCAGGGTCACTAACCACTGTACATTAGGTCAGTCACATTAACAGTTACACGTGCCATAGTATCATAATTGACACATGCTTTGCACGTGTTTTAATCACGTTTGGCATTTACTGAATGTTGTCATAGTCGGGTTTCTAAATAAAAATTTATCCGAAATAGCTATTCTACGAGTAACTGCTAGTATAGGCGCCGGCACGTAACTTTGCCAGATTCCGGCGTAGTGGGGGGTAAGTTCGCGCATAGTACACTTATTGCAACCAATCAAAACAAACAAAATCGAAGTGTAGTCGACTGACGCTCCAATCTCTTGCTAAGTACGGTGCTACTACCCCCGCGTCCCTCTATCAACCAAAGGGACCTAAAACACAACTTCTGTGTATCTAACAAATCTGGCCAAGCTACGTGCTAGTATCTATAGTAATTATTAACTAAAGGAAAGTTCCAATAATTTGCTCTCGCAATTGCGCAATTAGGATTTACGCTAAATTTACATTATAAAATCTTCAGTACGTTTGGCTAGAAATATTCAAAGTCTAAGAGTGTAAATAAAGAAATGAAGAATATAGTTTTGTTTAATTTAGTTTAGAAATCGTTACTGACAAACATACATAGTTACTTTCCAATATATAACTTTAGTATAGATTATAGTGATTTTTTCCACATTAAAGTTAGTGTCCTATCTCCAGCACTTGATTATTAGACGGTTGACGATGATGATGAAGTCAGCATCATACAAAGTTCTAATCGTAATCAAGACGATATTTTTCATAAAATGATGTTGCCAAGAGACATGAAAAAAATCTAAAAAGAAAATATACTCGTACATGTACAAAAAAGAGTTTCAAGAACACGACTACGTATGTTTTTTATATAGCTATAGTTATTTATAATTTATATAGCTTATATGGCGCACGGACGATTATAAATCTATAGATAGCTCATACATTAAAATTAGTATAGTAGATCAGTCGCATACAGTGGAACATTTCTTTTGACTTCGCCGTAGTTGGGTAAAAATAGGTTTGAAGTAAATCACCACTAAAGATATTAAACCATTTTTTTTCTTTACCCTGCTGAGAAAACCTGTTCTGAAAAAGAATTCTGTTAGATGAATGAATAATCGCTATGGGAACTAGGCATCTTCACATTATTACTCATACTTATCTTGTAAGAATTTATGATCGGCGTTAGGACAATAGGCAAACTTAATTTTTGGATAGGAATATGTTTTTTTTACTATATTTTTGTATAGTTTTTGCTAACGTAAGCCGATCTACGTAAAAATGTATACACAGTGTTGTTTGAAAAGCACGTTTTAAGAATGCTACTATATTATTATATACTGTTTTGGTGTTAATAATTATAATAATGAAGCCTTTAATTACTGTTCATCACCTGGTTTTACATGTTCTCTTAAATCTTATTACTTTTTCTTATTTATTATCGCTTCGAACACTACTGTGATCCTCCTGAGCATTATTTTATTTTCTTTTCAATATTTTATTTTATTACTAGCTGAGCCCCGCGATGTTACCCGCGGTTGTTGGGCAACGCAGGGGGCGAAGCTAGTCTAAAAAAGCAGCCTACGTTACTCCTTATATAATCAGCTATCTGTCAGTGAAAGTCCCGTTGTGTCGGTCCAGCCGTTCCACAGATTACCCGGAACAAACAGACAGACAGACAAATATTGTAAAAAGAATATATTTTGGTATACCATGCATACATAAATACGCATTTTGTAAAAAGCGGTGATTCGATTATTACAAACAGCCTCCAAATTTATTTATCTGTATAGAATATTATTAATATCGGTTAATAAATACATAGTAATAATCTAATCGCTTGATAAAAATGGTATTTAAAGGGCTGCGGCAGTTTAAGAAAGAGATGGATTGCTGAGAGGATTAGGCAAAAGTGTAGTGTGTTTTTTTTTGTATCTTTATTTATTTAAAGGATTTTCTTATAAATTAATATGTTAGTCCCATCGTGGCTTATTCTACCATACTAACTTGCAGACAGAAGAAGTCATTGTGGTGCAAATATCTCAAATAGGTCTAAGACTTTAAGGTTTTGACATCTTATGAAAAAAGTTGATATGATAATGATACGACAAATTGGGAAACTTGCTGAGTCTTTAATGATGTGTAACACTTGCTAGTTGATTATGTTAAATATCGAAAGGAACTCGTTGATGTGCGAATACAATTTTAAGGCCTAAGATGTAGGACTTTTCATTTCTATCTTAAGTAATCCTAATACAAAAGTGTCAGCTGAAACATGTTTTATTAAGCTTTACTGATAAACACTAAGTATAATTTAGGAAAAATATGGAACAATAATGTGTACCTGTCTGATGCCATATATAATTTCCTAGCACAAAAAAATCTAAGTTATCACATCTATTTATGAAATCTACATTATTAATTTGAGAATCATAATTATATGAGCGGTTTGCATAATTTTAAATATATTAAATGAGCCTTCATGGTTGTGATTACATATACAGGAGGACACACATTCACAGACACATTAATGCACAGGCGCAAACACACACATGCATTGACGCAAGCACACACACGCTCAGGCTCAAACACACACATGCACAGACACAAACACATGCAGAAGCACCTCGGACTAAGATATTGTTCATTGAAATAACTCAAAAAAACTCATAATTAGCGATTTCGTTTAACCTAATTTAAATAACTGAACGCTAATTTTTTTCTCTCAAAAAGGCGCCATATTATTGTTTCTTGGACGATGTGTGATGTGAAATATAAAATACTTCGTAATAGTGCTATAGACAGCCCACTGTGCACATTATGTGTTGAGACGTACAATTTAGTCACCCATGTATAAATGAACTGGACAAGAACCGGTTGTTATTGTAAACCTTAGGGTGGTGTAAGAAAGTGGCTCCCGTCTCAGGCTCAGAGTGGCACACCGTGTGGTTTTGGGCGGTTCGATTCCGACACACCACCTCGCCGCAATCCCCGGTGGGGTGACAGCCCGTTGAGGTTTCCACGCGTAAAAAAAACATATGTCCGGGTGGCGGCGTGGACGTTGCGGAACAGCGGAGGGGTCATTTGCAAACCGTGGATGACCCGAGGTGCGTCGGGCTTCCAGGGTTTTGCTTTCTAGGGAGCACCCGGCTTATAGTACCCAAAACGGCGGCCGGTTTTAGTCAGTTCGAGTCCGAGATGCTACCAGGAGGTGGTGGATTTCCGCACGAAAAAAACAGAAAAAGGGGAGGCATATGTCTAAAAGTGGACATTTCAATGATCAGATGATGTATAGAAAGACTAGCTCCGGAATAGTCAGGAGAAGTTAGAATAGCTTAACTTCCCAAAGAACCCTAAGCTGATTAACACGTCAAGAAACGGCTTTTTTATTTAATCATCCTTCATGTTTTTCATTACTAATAACACAACTTCTATTTTGTCTGGTATTACGCAAATATGTCTTAAATTCCCAGAGAGATTTACACTTTTCTTGGCTATAGTACACACGCAATTATATATGACTTAGAGAGGTTTTTTTAAAAAACATCCGGCTATTACCTCCATGTAATATGTCTTGCAACAATACATATAGGAACCTAAGTTTTGGTTTTTGTTAAACATCTATTTCTAATTATTTGTAGTTCCGACAAGTTTGAAAATAGTTCAGTTTTGGTAAAGTAAACACTTAATATTTGACACAACAAACGTAGACATATACTAACCAAAAAACTGCGAACAAGATGAAATATTTCACTAGACATAAATAAAAAAAAAGAAAAAAGAAGAGTGAGAAAAATCGGAAAAGGCAGGAAAAGCGGAAGAGGAACAACACAAGCTGAAAGTGAATAAATTGTGACATCGATTAAATGTGGCCATGAAATTCAACCATAACTTTTATAACCATGACCAATTGCTCATAAAATAACATTAGCGTAAGCGACTGCAAATCAAGAGGTCTCGGATTCGATTTCCGGGTCGAACTGCTGTTGGGTTTTCCTTACAAGAAATTCTAGCAGCCCGGAATATGGAAGATGGTGGTGTTTCCCACCCGTGCCACGAGGAGTACATTAAGAGTCGGTCCTGGTTGTTGTGAACATGGTGATCGTCATTGGGAAGTCAGTGCCTTCAAATATACTGACAACTATTTCAACCTTCTCATTCAGTTCACCCTCAGTGTTGCGGAGGTCCGATGCCAGTCACTCCTTGGAAAAACTGATATTTGGATAAAACCGGTTGAACTAGAAGCTAACCCCAGATAATCTTGTGAATAATGAAGGCTAGAAGATGAACATCATAAATTATTCATAAAAGTGTTGTAGCTACATTAGCTTTACATTTATAACAGACTAGCTGCGCCACGCAGTTGTTCTTGTACCTTTAACAACTACCGCGAGTAACCACTGGACGAATATGATCTAAAATAAAAGTAGCCTAAGTTACTATATCATCAGCCAGTAAAAGTTCCTTCAAAATTGGTTCAGACATTCAAGAGGCTATCCGGTACAAACCGACAGACAGACAATACTTTTAAAAGTTAATTTTGTTAAGGTTATTACCGTATATACTTTCGTATGCACTTAGTGCAAAGCTGTTTGTTTGAAAGAACAGACAGACAATTTAATTTCAACTTATTTGTCTGATTGTTTTTGAAAGGTGCGCTGTCATGCCTACTCTATCAAAAATCTAACGAACAATGAGTTGATAGGCACATAGGTAACGAACTTACAACAAAAATCGATGCGTACTTTTTGTCAGGTCAGGGTGGTAGGCAAAGTGCCAAGCAACAAAGATTCGTATCTAAGTTCAAGGATCGAATAAATGTTTACCCGATGAAATGATTTAAACTATTTACTATAAATAATAATTAAATAATAAAGAATGCTATCATTCTAGCATGTCTATATATCGTGAACGAGCCATGCTTCGACAGTTAATGGAATGGAGTTAAAGTTAGTAAAGTTACCGGTGTCTAATCTATCCTCTTAGCTAACACACGATTTTTTTGCTTCGAATCTCTTTCTAAAATCGTCAACGACTTTATTGCATTATTGGCTAACACTTTGTTTTGACCGCTTGACTTAGCATTAAGATGACGTCATTCCATATATTTTGGTAGATTCCTATTAAAGTTTATGTTTGTAGAATGTCAAGTAGGCTTAGTTGAATGCTTCCTATTCTTGGGGAAGAAGTCACTCAAAAAGTGACACCGTGCTTGCATCTCTTGATTTACTTATGTACATGAGTGAAGGTAGTAACAACGATCTGTCTCCTCCTTTGTACCCTACACCGTCAAAATCCTTTACAGATATCGACCTACTTCATCATCAACAACCCATAATGTCCCACTTGATGGGCTCGGGTCTCCTCTCAGGAGAGGGTTAAGGCCATACGTCACCACGCTGGCCAAGTCTGGGTTGGGGACTGGCAAGAATACGTTGTAGCTACGTATCTTGCCGTTGGATATTTTTTAAGCCGCCCGAAAGCCTCCAACTAAGCTTCACGACTGTTATCGTATGATAACAACCGGGACCTTCTGCTTAACGTGACCTCCGAATTTCGGAGACGCCCATAGTAACATGCCACCAGCACACACATCCAGGTACTGACCGCGCTGTCGTTGCTTACCGTCGATGATTGTTTCTAATCACCGAGCGCAACTGGGCTATGAGCGCCTTTGGGCTATGAGCGCCTCTGGGCTATGAACTTCTTCATCTTAATCTAAGTTTTTTTATACCTACTAAACAGCTGAGACATTTATTGGGGTATACATCCTCATCTCTGAAACTACTCGTTATTTTTTTTACTAGAATGAGCATACATTCACAAAGGTTATATATTATAAACCGTCCTTCTACGACCCTTAGGAGCACATATGTAATTACAAATGTCGTAAAAAGTTCTTAAAAAAATTAAGTAATATGTTTCCAGTCTTCACTCCATTTTAACCTATCACTAATTAAGTTAATTAACTGATTATTTATACGAAAGTTACGACTGTTTAATACAGAGGCAAATGTCCAGAAATGCACTGTGATAAACTGAAGACGTTGATACGAAACCATGGAACTACTACATCAACTACAGGTTATAAGTACATAGTAGTGGATTAAATTTATTTTAATTTACTGACATTTCATGAATGACACTCAACATTTATACAAAAGCATCCAGATCTAGCAAATATTTCCAAGACACTATAATTGTTTAATACTTACAAAGGTATACGCTGACATCTCAAAAATCTAAACAATCCTTCGGCTGTTGTTAAATTCCTGTAGCAAATTGTCCTCCTGAATTCCTAGCAAATCTGTTCTCGGAATATAATATTTATAGCTTACCTTCCTTTTTTGTCACCACAACAAATTCATAAAAACAAATACTTCAATATACTCACAGTACTACTGTTCCGAAAATAACAAATATTGGCTGCTGGCCACTTAGTTCCGCACAATCCACCACGAGTTTAGCGACACACGTTTGCACGACACAAGCGACAGCGTGCTACTGACTCGCGTTTACAATGTCTACTATACTTGACTGTGCTGTATTTATGTTATATGTGTATTATATGTAGCATTTGTGTTTGCGATGTAAACATCTTTTGACGGCCGCTAGTGTCTCATGTGATGGGTTTTAAGTATGGAAACTAGTCCGATGCGTGCTGCGGTGCAAAGATAAATAAAAATATTTTATATTTATAGGTTTATATTTGAACTGGGCCTGAAGCAAAACATTACAGTAAATTTGTGAGGTGTGTCAGGCCATACGTTCTGGAGGGTTGAGTACTTTATTAGTACCCTTTACATTTCTACTTTTCAACAAGTCCAAGTTTTTTTTAAAAGGGGGTTTGTAATAAAAGAACCAAATCGAAATGTGTACTTTGGTTTTATTGTTCTCTACTATCAGTACTGATTTCGTTTTAATTAATTATTCTGGTTTTAATAAATTAAGTTCCATAATTTAGAAGTAAAATAATGTTTCGAACATTGTATGCAGGTAATTATTATTCCTTTTAATTTTATTTTTTTCCTTTTTAATTAATTCCCTTCCGAGGGTAGAGCTGGTTCCCTTCTGGCTTGGCTCCCGGTTGGCTTCTCGCATCCGAGACGGTGTGCGGTTTTTAGTCAGTGCGAGTTCGACATAACCACCAGTCGGAGGTATCCAAGGGGTATTCCGCACAAAAAAAAGAAATGTAATTACAGACCATAAAGTTATTTTAAACATTATTCTTTGCGTTTAAAATCACATCACCAACGTCATCGGCCTTTAATAATCTACTATTGATACCTAACCTATCTGAGGCTAGGCCGATTACAGTAGTAGATCAGACTAAAAATCTGAGGGGGTTTTCTGGTCTTCACCTATTATCCCAAGTTAACAAGACAGGTTATACATAGACTATATGTAGCATACACACACTAAACATAGACAGATACCTAAAGGATTTGTTTTAAGCTTTCCTTCTGTTTTGCAGTTTTCTTACGTAAGTTGCAGCCTTAGTCGCCTTTTATGGGAGTAATGACACCCGCCTTGCAAAGACCAAACCACGGCGTCCAGTACAACAGCCATCTGTTGCACTCGGAAGATGGTACACACAATCTTATGCTACTGGCGAGCTGGAGAACGGATTTTTCACCCCGTTAATAAAAAAAGGAGTGATGTTACTTCAGATTCTTGGTCCCCCACCATATGGATTAAACGCTATACGGATTGAAAATAACGGTCTCTATGAACAATCCCTGCTCTACAGATAGCCTCGGAGTTGTCTTTATTAAAATACTCAACTGGACTTATTCGTAGTAGTTTTAAAAAAAATGCAGTCGTAATTATCATTTCTGTGGTTTTACAACAGGTACAAAAACAAAAATGTTTTAAATAGTTGATGTGTTTTCTTAAATTGTCCTATACAAGCATTCAAAGGGCCAAAATATTGATTTTCTTTCTTTAAATAACCTGGTTATGTAACTAATAAGTAGATATTCAATTGGTAAGCACAACCACGTCAGGCCAGTCCTACGCAAGCTCGTGTCCATGTGGGATTTGCGGGCCTTGTGAGGGAGACGCCGAGGAGTTTGTCCAACGTAATATTACTTAACTCCCGCTATTTGGGTAGTTTGGTAAAATTTGTAGTTTTGGGAAAGTTTGTGTGGAGGTTTAAGACTGAATTAAATGTTTCTAATTAGACCTATTTCTAGATACGGAATCATATCATACAAATCACAGTACTGCGACCTATAAGATTCTACGTACAAAAAAAAACGCATAAAACATGTATTACGTGTTTAACATATATACATGACTAATTAGCATACATTGCTTTGTTAATTTTGAATAGTAATTTAGGTTTTCATTTCTCTTTAACTAACTAGAACAAATTACTTATTAGTATTTACTTGGAGAGGGGTGCTGATGACGATGACTACTGCTGTTATCATCGTTTCAAATTAATTGCACTGAATTTGCTTCTTATTCCAAAATGAAATTTATCATTATTATTATAAAATTATAAGATTAGATTTTAATTGAGTTTTATTTATTTTCAATACACAGAAGTTAATATTATCAGGTCGATGGTGGTGAGCCAGGCAGTCACCGACCGAATTGGTGGCCTCTCTGAGTGCCTTCTTGACAAAGCTAAAGAAGATTACCTATTTCCCAACCAAGATTATTTTCTGATCTGAGATAGTTTTCATTGAAACAGTCCACACATAAAAACACATATATTAAATATCATGTGTTGAGTTATTCGTCTAAACAGGTGTGAGAGTGAGGCTCAATAAAACACTAAAAGAAGTAAAGATTAAACACGTATTTATTTCTTCTATCAGTCAAAAGAAAACGTGCATTTAAGAAAACAGTTTATAATCTAAAGTTAATTGTGACGTACATTACGAACACAAACCTATCATGGGAATACGTGAAATACGTCACTTAATGAAATGAGATCTCTCAGGGTCGTATTTAGTCATATTACAGGGAGTGCGGTTCAAGTGGGCGCAGCTGTGTTAGGTGCTTTAGTTTCAATGAACCTGCGCGCTTACTGAAGAGCGCTACGCCTGCTAAAGGGAGCTTCGCTTAATAGGCGGCGCTAGGCTTACTAAAGGACGCTAAATTAATGATTGACATGAGCAAGGATATCCTCTGAGGTACCTACTTGAGGGAACATTAACCCATTTCGCACTAAGTATAAACTTT
The DNA here is from genome assembly GCA_003709505.1 of Hyphantria cunea. Classification (NCBI taxonomy): domain Eukaryota; kingdom Metazoa; phylum Arthropoda; class Insecta; order Lepidoptera; family Erebidae; genus Hyphantria; species Hyphantria cunea. The sequence continues at coordinate 537,469 of PKRV01000832.1, read as the reverse complement.
CTGTTTCTTAAGATCAGATGGATAAACTAGCTAATTTGTGCTAACTAGCACTAAGTGATTGCCACCGATGATGGACATCATTAGACAAGTCACGAAACAGTCTTGCCGCTTTTGGAGCATTTTTCTATCACTATAAAGAGAAGGTGAGGGCTACAGAAACCGGACTCGATGAAATTAAAAGAAAAAAATAACCTAGGCTTTTTTATAAGGCCGGGATATCACTACTATATTTACAGGAACCATAATTCGAGATAAATATGCCGTATTGGACACGATTCCACAAATTCCAAGTTGATGTGAGTAAAGTATATTTCGACAATCTAGTCTTATAATTCTCGTGTCACATTGCTGCTCACGATGAACTCCAAAACTATCTAATTTTCACGTTTTTCTTTCACATACTGCTTGTTGCTGGCATAAGATAGTTAACATCACACTTTAACCGTTAGAGCCGAGCATGATTGAAAAGTGAAATGGTAAGGAAAGTAGCGTGGGTCAACTAGTAATAACATAATTATTTCGGATATCTGACACTCAATCCAGCTACAAACTAAGCAGAGCTTGTACTATGACAAGTAGATCGACAGGTAGAATATCTAAATATTTATTGTTAATACGTAAATTTACATATTATATGTACATCACCGTGGGAGAGCCACGCTTCGGCATGAATGGGCTGGCTCGACCGGAGTGATACCACGGCCTTACAGAAAACCGGTGTGAAACAGCGCTTACGCTGTGTTTCATCGAGTGAGTGAGGATACCGGAGGCCCATACCCCAATCCAACGCCCCCTATCCCCCTCACCATCCCCCTTCCCCCCAGGCCGCCATAGTGTGGGTCACCATGCTTCATTGTTCTTTTTCGCATTGAGCATGGTGACCACCAATCTTGGATTCTGCTCATGCTTTCCATCAGGCAGGGCAGAGTCATTTTGGCAGCATAAATATAAAAAAAAAAAAAAAATATGGACCCCAAAACTACGAAATAAATATTTGCAGATCATACAAACATTATGTCCAACCCGTTAATCGATATGTTGTAAAATTTGTGTGACTCAAACTAAAGCATGTAATATTTTCATACCGCGCACAGCACAATTTATTATATAAGTTCATTTTTAACATCACAATTATTCAGTAAATAAAACTATACGGTATTTTGTCACATTGAGTTATATAGTACATTATGTGCGTGTTTGTTTGTTAGAGAGGGTTATTAGTTCTATTTAAGCACGTCTCATTAATTAAAACTTATGATATTAAGTGTATAGGACTGCAAAATCGAAATGTTACTGTAAAAACTGCAAAGAATACTGTTTTATTTAGGCTATTAAAGTATCTTTATTCATTTGACTGCCTCGGTGGCACAGTGGTAGCGTATGCGACTGCTGTACTAGAGGTCTCGAGTTTGATTCCTGAGTCGGACCAAATGTTTGTATGATCTGCAAATATTTGTTTCGGAGTTTGGGTGTTTTCTATGTATAGTATGTATATGTTTACAAAAAAAAGTATATATGTATTAATATCAGTTGTCTAGTACCCATAGTACAAACTCTGCTTAGTTTGGGACTAGATGGCGTTATGTGTTAAAATGTCCGAAAATATTTATTAATATTATTTATTATTTTGCGAGGTTAAATAATATGTTTGGTTGATTAAGAAAGAAGGGGGGCTAACTGGATCAGTGAACTAAAGTGGAGGACTAAAGGGTTCGGCTAAGTACTGATTTTATAAAATAATTAAACGTAATTGAGCTAATATAAATTATAAATATGACCATATCTCTGAATTTCGTTTTAAACTCAAGTGGCCACCAATACGCTTTCGCCGGAATCTTCACATTCTTTCTCTTTTATACAGTATCCTGTTTCATCCCCACACTCCATCTTATCTTAAAGAACGCTTTCAGTTCTTACACAACACTCATTGTAGGGACCTGAGATCATCAGAGAATTTGAAACTGGCAATGCCAAAATATTCCACCCAGTTTACAGATAAATCCTTTACTGTGCAAGCAGTAAGACTCTAGAACGATTTACCTGAAACGATCCGTCACGCTAAAACCTTGCCTGTGTTTAAAAAGTTAGTGAAGGATTATTATCTTTAATTATAATACCTTGTTTATAGTATATATATATATATATATATTAAGTTTGTGTGTGTATTTATGTATATGTATGTATGTATGAGTAGTATGAGTAGATATATATTTATGTGTGAATGATGAATATTTTGAATTTGGTGTTTTTTTTTTTGTGTAAATATTCACATTTGAACAGATCTGAGATTTGTGCACCCTACTATTCCACTCACTTATTACTTATAGTTACTCACTTATTATTTATATTTTCCACTCACTTATTATTTATAGTTACGTTCACACCTGTAGGATTTTTTTTGTCTTGATTCTTGCGACTTCGATTGCGGCGTCAAAGAAATTTATCCTAAATCATACTATTGAAGCCCATGTACAATAGGGCCATCCTCTTGGCCAAGGTGCAATGTTGTGGGTCAGATCTCTTATTAAAATCTCTAAGCCCTCTATTGTATTATTAACTAATATTATGTTTTGATCACGTAACATAGCGTTGAGATGACGTTATTTCCCTATTAGTTTTCTATTATGGTTTAGATTTGTGGAACGTCAACTTGCCTAGGGTCTGAAATACCATGAACTCTGTGCAGTAAATTAAGTGTTAATTGCAGAGGGAAGTGAGAATCATTGGAGAGGAATTTAGCAAAACAGTGCTGCTGCAACAGCCATGGCTAACCTGGAGTTTTGGCAGACGATGTTCATTTTTCAAAAACAAATCCCCGAGCGATTATAATAACAGTATACTATGAGTAACTAGTACTCTATCACTTGTAATTTAACTTTATTATCAAATATTTTTATCTAGTAAACGCCTCTAAATGAGTATAAGTCTAACAGTGATATTAGCATGCGCAACATTGCATGCTTGCAAATATGCATCTGAAGAAAAGGCAAGAGACAGTTTGTTTTTTTTTTCGAAAGACGGTGTCCATTTCATCTCATCAACTTTTTTTAATATATTTTATTATTAATTTCGTCACGACGAAGACTTGAAGTCTCGAAAACTAAGATTTGAAGGCATAAATACTTGACATTGGCAAAAATAAATGATCCGGCTGGTTGCCATTTTTTTTTATTTATTGAAACATTATAAAGTATACACTAAATTACATGTAAGATGCCACATAAACTCATTCGAGTTTTTCTGTGCATCAGTGTCATCACCAAAGCACATTTAAATCTCAATTTCTTCAACATATAAAACAATATAAACAACTATCCAGAACTCAACAGGGATATACACAATTATAAATTAGAGAGGGTAGTCATTGATATTTATATTAATCTACTACCCTACTAAAATGCGCTCATCACCGGCACCGAACCTGACCGATCGTTGCCGATCGGCGGTCGATGATCCGATCACAATATTCTTTTATGCAGAGACATTTAACACGTTATACAGCGTGATTTTTATACAACTTATAAACATACTAAACAATGAAGAGGACTGTGAAAATAAAGGCGAGAATACTGAAATATCTGTAATGTGTATGCACACAAACGCAAGACATAATGATATATTTTGCAAGAAATACTGTTTTAATTTACTTTTAATATTTTAGGAGTTAGTTGATCCTTCTGTGCCATTTTTAATTCATTGATTAGAAATGGAATGTCATATCCCAATTTTCTTTTACCATAACTGTTTGTGTATTTAGGCAAAATTAAGCAGTTTTTTTAAACCTGACGTGTTTGAACCGTATTATTGTTGTACTTTCTTTCTTCTTTTAGATGTTCATTAAAAAATTCTTCATTTAGTAGCGTGTATTTAATTTTGACTTGGATTGTTAATACTCTACAAAACCCAAGCAAGGCATGGTAGTTATTGTTAAACTATTTTTTTTTAAATTCTGGGGTACAATTTCTTTTAGCAACCTCGTTTGAAGTGCATAAACTAAGTCAAGATGGGTTTTATATGTCCTTCCATAGCTTGATAAACCATAACCGATTATTGATTCAACCAGAGCTGAATACAGTTGTAGTCGTATTTAGTAGGGTATTTTTCTTTTTATCAGAGAGAACTTAGCCAAAATCATCAAAAGAAGAAAGAAAGAGGAAGATGCAAAATAAACACAAAAGTCCAGTGGTGTAGATATACCTCAAGGAGAAAGAACTAACGACAAAAACATACCAGATTCTTTTCCAGTTATTTTTATATGTCATTGTGTTTTTTAGACTGGGGTCAACTTATCTCCGTAGGTAGTAGGCAAAACAAATAAACATAAATTAGATCATTTATAATGGTAACGTTATCTTATTTTTGTAAAGATAAATAAGGAACAGTGGGTTAATTTGTTTATGACATTTCCGTTACGGAAGAAAAACGTGACACAGTATTGTTTTTTTTAACCGATTTCTTACAAAGAGGATGATATTCATTAGAGTATTTTGAGGTAATTCATTCGATCGATATTTTTGCCAATTTGTAAATTAATTATTTTTAAATGTCACCACGTATTTATAGTCATAAATCCTCATTCTCATATTTATCGAAGATATCAAAGTTCTGTAGAATAACTATTCTTGATTTTTTATGACTATAAATACCTACCGGTAAAGATGTTCATATGGCAACTGGGCCGACGGCTCAACATGATCTCTGAGGGAAGGAGCCTCAAATGATAAGAATTGTCACCCAAACGTTAAAACATAATGAAGCCTGAGTGAATGATGAATGAGATTTCTAAATCAAATAAGTTTAAGTTTAAAAAAAAAATGTGTCGCACATCTGTCACACAACGCCATCTATCTTCAAACTACGTAGAACTTATACTGTGACAGCTAGATTGACTGATGGAATAACTATTTTTTTAGATAAATTCATATTAGACATAGAAAACCACTCAATCATCAAAACAAGATTTACTCTGCGACCTGCAGGTCATACAAACACTTTGCTCGACCAAGGAATGAAATATCTATTTCTAAATGACACAAGATTTACCGTAGGAGAGCCACGCTTCGGCATGCATAGGCCGGTTCGACCGGAGTGATACCTCGGCCTCACAGAAAACCGGTGTAAAATAGCGCCTGCGCTGTGTTTCACCAAGTGAGTGAGGATACCGGAGGCCCATAATCCAACCCTTCCCCTCATCCCCCTCCCTATCCCCCAAGGCCGGCGTGTCCAAGGGCGGCGGTAATCGCTTACCATCAGGCGATACGCCTGCTCGTTTGCCACCTACTCCATAAAAAAAAATTAGAAATGTAGTTTATATAGATAACTTTTAGCGATTGCTTAATCGAGTTTTGAAGTTTTAGGGGCTCGGTCGATTCAAATCTTGATTGAGCTAAGATATTGTGATAGCTATTTAACAGCTCAACTAACTTATTTCAGCTCAGCTAACTTTATTTTGGGCTTTTGAAAATAATAATCAAAATATAACTAAATAATTATTAACAATTAATATCAATTTAACTGTGTTTTGTGATGAAATCAAGTATTACGTGTGTGTGTTTTGATTACATTCATAATTGAGAATGTTGTTCATAAATCAATTATATTTTCGTTCGTCGGGTAATCGTGATCATTATGGTTGTTCGTAATCTTATTATTAGACAATAATATAATTCTTGTAATAAAATGACAGTAATTTTTTTCACTGGCTGTATAATGAGCGCATTAGTAATAAAAAATAACTAGTTTGAGTCCATTAAAAGAGAATAAAAAATTACTATAATAGCTGTCTGTGTAAAAAGAGAATTACCTTTAAAAACAAGAAAATGTAAGAATTTAGTACAGAACAAGATAAGTGTATCTCTGTTCTGTACTAAAGGCTGAAAAAAATTATCATATTTTTTACGTACTCGGGGTAAAAAAATTTTCAAATTTTTCTTGTCACACGGTAGCATAAAACTCAAAGTAGAAACAATAAACGATTTAATTTAAACTCTTTAGTCCTTATATAAATATTTTTAACTTTAATCAGTTTTCCTTCTTCCTTCTTCACTTTGCTATCTTTGTATTTTATTTTTTTCAACACTAATCTCTTACATTCATATGTCATTGGCAGAATTGTCGACATCGGCACAGATTGCCATATCCAAAAAAATAAATAAATATTGTTAATAGTAAATAGCCTCATTAGAAAACCTTATACCTATCTTAATTCGAAAACTTTATATTGACTCAATTTTTTCTCTATTCTTGAAATCAGTGAAATTCACGCTGAAAGATTTTGCTAGATACTTTTAGCTAATCACTTTCTCTAAAAGTATCTAGCAAAACTCATGAATAAATACCGTATAAATAGATACAGGTCAAGAGGGATCATTCTAAAATATCTTCACATTTGCTTTATACATTGGGTAATGGCATAGGAAAGTATTTAGCACTAGATGTTTTATGATATCTGGGTCGAGTGTGAACGTGGTAGACATGCGTCCAATTTTTTTATCTCTTTTATTTGGTGAAGTAAATACAATAAATACAGTTTGGAGATTGGGTGTTTTCTATGAATATTATGTATGTATTTACAAAAAAAGTTTATATATGTATTGATATTAGTTGTTTAGTACCCATAGTACAAGCTCTGCTCAGTTTGGGAGTAGATGGCGTTGTGTGTTATAATGTCCGAAAATATTTATTTATTTATTTTATTTATTATTATACTTACGCTCTTGAATTTCCTAATAAAGTACAGGTAAAGGACGGGACTTTTTTGTATTGTATATATTGAGATGCGTTTGTAATATTATGTAGTTATAAGCTAAAATTGTAAATCTAAAACTTTGTAAAATGTTAATCATCATCATCATCATCAGCCTATCGCAGTCCACTGCCTCTCCAATTTCACGCCACTTAGTTCGATCTATGGCTTCTCGCATCCAGTTCCTGATGTAAAATGTTAATAAATTATTATTATTATTATATTTTGTGTTTAAAGAATTAATTTATGTTGTACTAGCTTTCGCCCGCGGCTTCGCTCGCATTTATTAAAAAGTATCCAATGTTACTTCTAAAACCTCCCTTTTCCGTCTCCTCATAAGAATATGTGTACAAAGTTTCATGACGATTTGTTAAATACTTTTCGCGTGAAATCGTAATAAACAAACTTACTTTCACCTTTTAAAAATGTGTGATTAGGATTAACAAAAGTACTCTGTACTTTTTCGTTTGTAAATTTTTTTTAAAGAAAATCCTAATCGTCTCCGAAACCCCCTGCATAATAAATCATGAAAATCGTTGGAGCTGTTTCCCAGATACAGATTATATGAATACGAGAACTGCTCGTTTAAATGTGAAAGGCAGAATAGATATTAAGGAAATAAAAGGGGTTAATAATAATAATGAAAATTAAGGAAAGTCCTGTTGGTAGTCGTTGTGTGTATCTAGTCATCTAGTTACTAGTGCCATTGACTTTTGAACTGGAAATAGTGATGGTCGTGCCCACTCATGGGAAAAAAATTGTGTAATTATTTAAAATTTCTTGTGGGTGTGATTTATTTATAAATAGCCGACCCATGTAACCTTACCTGCGTCTCCCAATACCTATAGCATCATGTTATATAGCTTGAACTTTATTTACCTTAAAAAGGTTTTAGTGAGAAAACCTTAATAGACAGACATATGCTATTGCGGATTTTGTTTAAAACTTTTAAAGGAGTACAATGCTATTCATATTATTATTACAAGCTTTTATTTTTAGTTTCACCTGTCCCGATGTTTATCTGTAATCAAATCTCGCAAGTTAAATTTGATTCACTGTCCGATTGCCGATTGAGTTGAAATTTGAAATGTGCCTTTATCTGACGATAATGCAATTATATAAATATAATAGATATTATTATTAATTCAAAATGACCGCCGTATGTACTATAGAAAACTTGAATCATTGACCTACTTTGCAGATAAATTATTTGAAACCGCCAAAATAACAATGTCGCACTTAGGTATTATAAATACTAAGCAAGCTATCCTATACGTATTTAAATGACAGATAACGTGTTCATTACTATGGAAATGGTGCATACTTACGCAAATTAAATTGTAATTGAATGTCTGTAAGAATACTGGTGGGTTTTAATTCAAATTCGTCGATAGCACATTTATTTGCAGTAACAAGAAGAAGAAGAACACTAAACCTGTAACGTGACAAAGTAGTTTATAAGTACTCGGTATTTCATAGTTCACAAACACTAGAGCGAGTCCGCATCTTGGTCCCAGGGTCCCTGACATATTAGCGAATTCGACATACTTGCTCAGCACCACGAACTAGACTTACTTGCCGATGTATTGACATCACATGATATTTGTATATCAAATTTTGTATAATATAAATATACAAATTTGTATACTTCGTCACAGTAATATACTTCGACATTATTACTACAATATATATGACTGGGCTGTGTATGATAATTACCCGGCAACACAACTGTCAATTGTCGAAAAAATTATCTTGTAAGCGTTTTGGATATCACACAGCGTTTGGATGAATAAATGAGTAACAAAGTGAAATGAATATATACTTCACTCATGCGATAAACTTTAAGAATTTAATTTCAAACAGTTATCTATTCCGTACTAAATACTCGTTACTTGAAGTAAAGTCATTAATTGGTTTTGCTGATCGTATTTAACCATCGTTCACAATAAATTAAATATAATTTAAAATTTCAACAAAAAAAGCGATTTAAAGAAGTGGACCAAATTGTAGTTGAGTGATGATTGGAAACAATCACCGAAGGTAAACAATGATGGCGCGGTCAGTACCTGGATGGGTGACCGCTGGTGGCATATTACCATGAGTGTCTCGGTGATTCGGAGATCACATTAAGCAGTTGGTCCCGGTTGTTATCGTAAGATAACAGTCATGAAGCTTAGTTGGAGGCCTTTGGGCGGCTTAAAAACATCCAACGGTAAGATACACAACAACGTTATCTTGCCAGTACCCAACCCGCGCTTGGCCAGCGTGGGGACATATGGCCTTAACCCTCTCCTGAGGGGAGACCCGAGCTCAGCCGTGGGACATTATTTTATTTTTTAATTTATTTTATTTTAAAACTTCAGGCATTTTGATTGATTGACATTATCAGAACTGGACCAAATTTAAATCGGACTACCTACACGGGAAGCAACAGCTTTCAAATAAAAAAAAATCATCAAAATCGGTTCACCCAGTCGAAAGTTTTGAAGTAACAAATATAAAAAAATACCTACTGTCTAATTGATAACCTCCTCCTTTTTAAGTCGGTTAAAAACAACTTTAATTTAAAAAGCTATGATCAGAGTCGCTCTAAAGGATAAAATTCGGAACGTGCATTATAGGTCTCTAAGTTAGTAGGTTGATGTGGCAATTGGCTGATCATGTATGTAAAACATAATGTCGCCCAAAATAAGACTTTCCCTATCCAGACAGCGGCGACTGGGTGCAAAAAGCAGAACAAAGTCTGCGTGTTGTGTCTCGGGATAGGTCTATTTTGAGTTTGAATCAGTCATATCATTTTGTTTAGGCTTGTGCAATTAACCATAGATTACGCTTATTGATTTTGAGGATTTTTTTAATAAATGTAGGACCGATCCTATTGAGTATGTGATAAGATGAACGTAAAATTAGCAACAGAAGTAACTAACCGTAAAAATATTTTTGTTACTAATACCTATTATTAATACGTGTATAGAATGTTATAACTTTATTTTATTTTTATTGTAGGGACTTATATACGAGCATATATATAATATATAAGTACCTATGATAAAATCGTAACCCGTCATTGTCTGTACATGTATATATGAGAATAGGTACAAAGGGGGGCTTGATGAAGCAATAGAACCCAAAACAATGTTCTTTTTCATTGTTGTTCGTTTGTCTGTACGTTTGTTGTCGGTAATCTCAGAAACAGCTTAACTGATTTGAATGCAGTTTTCACTAATGCGTTGCCGATTGCTCCACTTAATATTTAGTATACGTTTCATTACAATCGGATTCATATCGGTAATCGATCTTAACGTGGGCGGCGCCGCTGGCAAAAGCTAGTTAAAAATATATTTTGTAAGGCTGTATTTGGAGTAGAGACAAATTAGCGTTATTTTGATGATAAATATATTCCCACCAGCTTTGCCTTCAACTTTGCCCTCAACTCGACTCCGCCCGCCTGTATGTCGTTTAAAGAGTAGCCTCAAGAATCTAAGTAGCAAATTTTACTGTAATCAGTGCAGCGGTTTAAACATGAAAGCGTAACAAACAGACAGGATTACCTTCGAAGCTATAATATCAGTAAGTAATCTATTTGCGAATGCCTGTCAATAGCTGTGTAGTTATTAATTTTAGGATCTAGAAAGTGTATTTATATGCTGTTGGTATTCCAAAAAATGTAAAATAAAATAAAATAAAATAAGTATGCCTATTACAAAAGTTACTGATAGCCTTAACAGAAACTTTAACGATATGAAATAGATAGAATAAAAAAGACAATATACGGAATTGTAAAATATCCATGAATGCAAGACAACCCTGTCTTTATTATAACTTCGAAAGTAACCCTACTTTCGAGGAAATAATATTTGTAGCTATGCCTATTACACATGTTACCGATAAATTTAAAAGAAATTTTAACGAAATAAAACTTGAACTTGAACTGAAAGATTGAATAAAATTTTTTTTATTACAAAATATAAAATTGGAAAATATGCATGAATGCAGATACAGAAGCTTCGAACTAAGCCGCAATGTTCACCATGCTGCATTGTTGTATTGTCTGCATTCGAAATGAGTAGACATGATGACTATCTTAGATTCTGTTTATGATTTCCATGAGGTAGGTAGAGAAGTTACTTCGGCAGACTCATATCTGAAAATAATTAAATCAGGTAGCTCTAATTCAATCCGTCAGCTTATCAAAGAATAAAGTGTTTAGATACTACAATTACACATATTTGCCAAACTTTCCACTAATCTGTGGTGTGTGCTGAGTTCGCGTGTTTTAACTTGACATTTGTTTGACAATCTTATCGATGTGGGTGAAGGCTTACACATTGTAGTTAAAAAACAATTAGAAGTATGACTATGTCGTTATCACGTCTCCTAAACGTGAGGAACTAAAATAGAACGGTCATTAACTATTAAGGATACAGCCTCATTTATTTTATATATTTTTATATTGTATTTAACCGAAATAGCATCAAGGGTTTGAAATTTTATTTTATTGTTTATATTTTTTATACTTACTATTTTTCTTATTATTTATTAGAAATGAGCTTTGACCGCGCAAATGTCGGTTGTAATGGCAAGGAGTAGGCTATGTCCTTCCTCAAGAATCAAAGTATTACCATCTCAAATTTCATTGAGATCGACGACAGATAGACGGGCAGACAAACAGACAGACATGATACTTTCGAATTTATTATATTAGTAATGAATATGAGCCCTCAAGCAAGGCAAAACCTATATACCTACTTTGAGAACAAACTTGTAGCCTGGTAAATATAATTATATATAAATATTTTGGACATCTTATGCAACGCCATCTAGTCCCAAGCTAAGCAGAGCTTGTGTTATGGGTACCAGACAACTGATATAATACATATATATTGCTTTTTAAATAAATACATATTATATATAGAAACGCCCAAACTCCGAAATAAATAATTTTCAGATCATACAAACATTTGGTCTGACCCGGGAATCAAACCCTAAACCTCAAACACAGCAGTCGCATACGCTACCACAGCGCTACAGCGGCGGCTGCATATAGAATAGAATAGAATAGAATAGAATTGAATAGACTCAGAATATAAACATTTTATAATTTTTATAGCAGAAACTGAACGAGTAGTTGCCCCCATCTAATAATTTGTGCTGGGCGAGAATCGAACCACAACCAGCTGTCAAGACAAAGAACCTAAGAATCGGCTGTTTCAATTTCAAATAAAGGAGCAACAGAAGAAGTTAGGACTTCATAATATATGATTTGATAAACGAAATTTTCATATTAACTTACATTATGAATATATTATGCGTAATAGACGACTAATATAAACACATATGTACTTTTTTTGTAAAATATATCTCATATTATACACAGAAAACTCCCAAACTCCGAATCAAATGTTTGCAGATCATACAAACATTTGATCCGACGCGGGAATAAAAAATGAGCCCTCTTGCACCGCAGTCGCGCACGCTAACACTGCGCCAACAAATATAATGGATTTTGCGTCACTAGAAGTTGGTCAGAAACGAAGGCATGAAGTGTTCAGTATCTTGTAACTAGAGGAGAGGGGAGAAGGAAGCAGGCAGGGTTGGGAGCGCGAGGAAGATGACGCATCCTTTTGTCGACAGAAAGGGAACACCGGGGTTCCCACTCAGGAGAGGGTCATCGGCAAATTGTAAGTAAATGGCTAGAGGTTCGTCGGGCTTCCAGGGGTTTCTTGTACTTCAGATGGCGTGTGGTTTTTGGACGGTTCGAGTTCGACTACACCGTAGATGATATTCATTGGTTTTCCATGCATATACTGGACCACAGTCCTATAATAAGTCCCTTAATTGTCGAATAAAGTTGTCACTACACTTGTGCTCATATACACGTATATAATTTCTCGTATCTTCCTTATAAATTATGGCAAGCCATCTCTCAGGTAAGCTATCCGGATCTTATATGTAACCTGTGAAATAGGGACTAACAATTTTGTTGCTGATGCTTTTTGTTTATATCTATACTATCCATTCCCGAGTTATTAAAGACATCAGAGGGGTTTAAACGATGGACAGGCCGCTTTCCACCATGCCGAGTGTTGTGGGTTCAAATCTTATATGAGACAACACTGTGTCATTCACACAAAGTGATGTCAGTGCAACCAAACTTAAAGGGCATAAGATTGATCATACGGCCCCCAATAACTTCCCCTCATCCCCCTCCCTAACCCCCAAGGCCAGCAACGCACTTGTGACGCCTCTGTTGATACGGGTGTCCATGGGCGGCAGTAATCGCTTACCATCAGGCGATACGTATGCTCGTTTGCTCTCTAATCCATAAAAAAAAAGTTTTGGCTTATAAAAGTCGCCATATTTGTGAAGGAATTTTCTTATTAATTATCACAATTAAACCCAATCACACTGTTTGCATATTTGTGCATATTGTGTCAACATATGTTTGCGGAGTAAGCAAAGTTATCTAACCGTTATAAAGATCTGTATGTTTACTCATATTCGGTTTACGAAACTGTGATATTGTCACGGTTATTGCCCTCGTCGGGTAATAAAATGTTAACAAAAAATAACAACAATGAGGCCGGGCTGGTGCGACAACAAGGTTACATACTGAATCTTCTAAATTAATTTAATAAGAGACAAACGATAACTATTTATTATTCAAACATATTAAATAAAACCATATAATATATTTTCTATGGGAACTGAAATTATAAGGCTAAAGAGCTTGTTTGTTTGTTTAGTTGAAAACGTTATTTTCAAGAATGAATAACCTACGCAACATATTTTGTTGATGATTGGTCCATTTTTTAAAATTCCAATATCGAGTGCTGTACTATCAAAGTCGAGCTAACTTTGTGCGTGAGTTGCGTACTGGTTGTGTTACACAGGAGTGTAGCACCGTGAAAGTAATCCTTCCAATCTCCCCTAAAGAATCGATGTCAGTTGTCAGTGCCAAAAATTTGTAAAAAGTATCGCTTTGAAATAAAACAAAAATATATGCGCTGATAGTTCCACAGTCTGTCCTATTGCTTATACAGTCCAGGTAAAATTCATCAAGTCCAGTATTCTAAGACTATCGCTTTGAAAGAAAAAATATTTTCGTGGGTATAAGACGCAAAAATGTTTTTCTAACGATTACAGAGACGTAACATAACTTAAAAGCCTGCTTAATGACTTGTTTCTTCACTGTAAGATAATGTTCCCAAAAAAAGCTTATTTGTAATGAGTACACACACATGCAACGTTTGATGTCGATTTATTCAAAATGACATCCGTTGTTGTTTTGCTCGCGTTACGTTTTACATATTCATAAATGGATAATTTCTTAGTTGAAAAAAGTTTATAGAGGTAAGTTAACATGTCAATAAGAAGAAATGAACATGTCTGCACCACCTTAGTATTTTAAACTTTTATTACTTCTTTAGAGCCAAACTTTTATGTAGGAATATTACTGCCAATCTGCGTAAACTGCTATTCTGTAAAATATTTTGGCAATAAATACAATATCTAAAACATTGCATTGTCTGCATGCGAAATGAGTATGGTGACCACCACTTTTGGATTCTCCTTATGCTTTCCATCATGTATAGTAGACACTTTTGTAGACTCTTATATTCTGCCTGCGTTTCAAGTAGGAATTATCTCAATTACTTAATATTTTATCTTTTACGAAACTTCCTCCAAACTCCTTAGCGACCTTACTTTTCAATGGAGACTCTAACAGAAAATGGTGTACCCAGATTTAGAATTTATTTCAAAAAAAATTCTAAATCTGGGTCAAACGAGCAGACGTATCGCTGATGGTAAACGATTACCGCCGCCCATGGACACCGGCAACACCAGAGGCGTCACAAGTGCGTTGCGGGCTTTTTAAGGAGTACAATCTTTTCTTGAAGGTTTATATTGTATGTGGGCAGCACAGGACCGCTGTTAGGGAAAAACTAGGGAGCGGTGTATGTTAATTATTATACCTGGCCAAGCTTAGCACGAGAGATTTGAAATTCTCGAATTCCTTCTGCTATAATATGCATGTATTATATATCTTAAATCACTTTATTCATTGCTGAAAACTACATTAGTAGTTAAAAGATCTAGGCGAACAGGCAACGGAAGCCACTTCATTTTATACTATGCCAAGACTTATGTCAGTTAATAATGAATCATACAAGCATAGGTAGAGGCTTAAGTCGAGCAGCGGCCGGAGATGATGATTCATGTTAATAGGAAAATTATTTTCAATCACAATAATCCTGCTAGGATCAATCCAATTAAAATGTCGAAGTACAGAAGAGGTCGTAAAAGTAAGCAAAACAAGAACATAATTCAAAGACTATTAAAACTACAGTTGTATAAAATATTTATTTATTTGTTGGTAAACTACTATTATTGAGTCAACATGAGTACGCAATAATATCGATAAAACTAAACTAAAAGTTATAATACAATATACAAAATAAAAACACAACACTTTATATTTGGTGTTCTATGGCCGCTGAAAACAAATGGTAAGGTTTTGTAATTTATAAATTATTATTTTCTAAATATGGAAGACGAACAGTGTTAATACAATAGTTATAAATAGTCGAGTGAATTTACCCACCCAATTTTGACGATTAATCGACTTTATCCTAATAACAATCGACTACCGATTAATTGATGTGGTAACACTCGAACAGACACAATTTTGTTTCATACAGTAATGTAGATAACAATTTTTTCTTTTATCGTTTTTTTTATCAATTTAACAAATATATCGAAGTTTACTACAAAAAATCAACAATGTCTTAACGTAAAATAAAACTACACGTTACAATTAGATGACCATCAAAATGCTACAAAATATATAAATAAACATTTCTCTTAAATTAATTTGTTCCTCACAAGTTAAAGGTTAACAACAAGAGAACATGACATGTGATTAGTTTAATATTTTCAATATCGACAACATATGGTAGACGTTTTAAATATTTATAAATTAATTTGGAATATGGTGGTGACTACATAAATTTTATGTTTGTCGGTTTCTTGGAATTCTGGCAACACCCAGCTGTAATTTCAAATCCAATTGAAATATTTATACAAATATGTATTCATATTTGGCTCGTCAAAATGCCAGGCAGTTTATTTTACATGTACGTCTTTGAGTGCGTTCAGCGCAGTAAAACCTTTAACCAATCGCAACACTGAACGCGGTCGCCGTTCAGAGCGACTGACGTGAAATAAACTCGCGCTAGACCCATCTGTACTGTAAGTAACCATATATATTGTTTTTCACACAGTATTTATGAATTTTTAACAATGCATTTTGAAGACGAATGAAATCTCAAAACGTATATAACTATCTTACATAATAATTTGTCAAAATAAATCGACTAATCTAATAATATACAATAACATACACAAAAAATTGTATATTTGGTGACTTATGGCCGCATAATTTTGGACAGGTGGAATTTGATATAATGGCATTTGTAGCAGAATAAGCTGTTCGTCATAATGAATCTTTAAAATGTATAATAAATATATATTCCATCAATCATTATCTAGTATACCTTGAGGAAGGCGGTTTGATATAAGATTTGCGTAAATTTTTTCTTCTCTTTATAGCGCTGTTGTCCTACGATATTTACTCCCATAGTCGCGTTTTACGCCACCCACGGAATGGCTGAAGGTCTGTATAAATATATATTCGGATCATATAATAACAAATAAAATATAAAAGCATATAAATATCATTTTCTATTTGCACCGTTAACATACAGTTGTAGCAAACACAATACAACTTCATCTGGTTGTGTTGTATATATTGTGGGAAAATACATATTTAAAATTAAAATTCAATTATATTATAATGATGACCCATATATTACTATGAAATGAATTAATGAATCGTCTTTTTAAACATCATATTTATGTGCAGAACATTTCCTGACAATCGACTTTATTTTATTTTAATTTATTTTGATTCAATTTCAAATTTATAATGAATATTCCTTTTGTTAGTTAGAACCTTCTCGCTTGCCTGACAGTTTGCATGTTTGAAATTCACCGATTATCTTAATAGTACATTAAAAATATCTCCAAAACAGAAACTTACACCATAATCTATAGGTATTCTATTATTAGATAATACGTACTAATGAAATACTGAACTTGCTTTCTCAAAATTGCTTTTAATTTCTTGATCGATCACTATACAATTTCTATTAAAAACTAAATTTAATCAATATTCTAAACAGCTTCATTTATTACTTTAGCACACTCGAAATAAGATTTAAATTTGAAAACCTATTGCTAACAAAATTCTCGGTAACATTATAATTTTTTATTAATATAAATCTATAAAACTTTGGATAAATGGCATCAAGTGAAATATCACAAAAAAAAACGTTTATTTTACAAATAATTACAATTCACTAAATTAAATTAGATTTTGTGTTAAATTTGTTGGTGGTTATTATAACAAAACATGTCGTTCAGTAACGCATGAATACTGAACTTTAAACTAAGATTTAATTATATATATATGAGCCTGCTAAAATGACTCTTTGCTCCCTGATGGAAATCATGAGTATCCGTCATTCAGAGAGTGGTCAACGTGCTCATTGTGAATGCAGATGCACAATGCAGCATGATGGCCCATACCATGACGGCCTATTGATGCAAATATTAATGCATAAAGGAATGTTTTTAAATTAGGTTGTTTTTTACCTACTAATTAAACTTACATGACATCAATAATGTCAAAAATTTATAATCAATTAAACATTTGTCTGTAGCGAACAATAATTATTAAGTAATCCTTTATTACCATTTATAATGCTTTTCTTTTAATTATTTGTACGCTTGGCATAAAATTTTCAATATATATAGAAGATATGACATATGGCCTTAACCCTCTCCTGAGAGGAGACCCGGGCCCAGCAGTGGGACATTATGGGTTGTTGTTTGTTTAGAAGATATACTAACAAGCTATGAACTAATTCTTTAAAATGAAATGTGTGTCACCAGAATAATTTTTTCGCTAGTATTACGCGCCTTGTAATATTTTTTGCAAACTGTGTTTTTTTAATATTTATTGTCTTTTGAAAAACAGAGTTAAATTTTTCCCAACTTTAAAATGTCATTTCGTCACAGTTGTTTGATCCCAAACTAGACAGAGCCTGCATGACTATTGACAACACTTACGTTTTCTAATTACATACATACTAGAGACAAAATTACATGCAGACTAAAATTATCTTGCTTATTACAAATTATTTGTTTTGGGCGAGAACCAAAACACGAACCCTGGTTCTGAAGCCAGTACAACTTACTGTTCAACCGACAGGTTACGTGTATCACACATCTTATAATATGGTCACTTGAATATGGTATTTACATTTCCCCTTAGTGTTAAATGACTGAGCAATGGATACTTTCCGTTATTGGTAACTTTCATGTAAGATATAAATGTCAAATGCAAATTTTATACTATTTAATTCGATATTTAAAATTGAATTGAATAGTAATCGAGTGTGAGTAATCGAACGATCGGTAAGCATCGATTAAAAAAATATTGTTGTTCTGTGTCTGTTACATCGGAATCGAGACTAATACACTTGCTGATAACAATATTGTAACTCTTTTTCTGTATTGCAACTGCGCATTAAAAATAAAATACCATTGACAGAAAACAAGTTAGAATATTATTTCACCTGAGTATTCGAATATTATACAATTATTGAAAAATAAATTTTCTAAAACTATAATGTTAACATATTATAGTCTTCACTTTATATTACATTATTATATAAGTTATTGAATATTGAATATATTACATTATTATATAAATATTGACAACAAAATAAAGGTAGCAGAGCTCCGATTATCCGAACTATTTGGGGACATTCGGAAAACCGGTTACAAAGGATAATCAAACTGTATTGATTTGCCCTTCGTTGGTCAGTTTGAAACGAATATTTACTTTCATATGACTTTAGATTTAAAAGTGATATTTAACAAAGGAGTCGAGACAAAAACGCGAAGAGTTCGGACAAACGGTCGTCCGATTAATCGACGTTCGGAAAATCGACGCTCTACTGTAAAACAATTAACTGCACAACGGTATAATATATATTACTGTGCGTACCTCTTCTTCGGTGGTGGGGTAGGAGCTTTGTCATTGGTGGCAGTTTTCTTTTGCACCATCGAGTTGTACAGGAATGAACCTCGGGGTGCCCAAACTGTGTCGTAGTTATACCTAGGAGCTATTGGGTTTGTAGCCTCACCGTTGTTATTTGTATCGCTGTCTAAGTCCATGCTCCGGTGGGTGGATTTTCTGGGAAGTGGGGGAGGTTCTTCGTCGTCTTGATTAGAGTCAGTTGTACCTGTTAATTGAAAAAAAAAGTGAATACATAAGTTTATATATAAATTGGAAATTTGCATAAACAATAGCTGTAAAATTGTCTAAGTTCTATCTATCGACCTCCAAGTTACTAATTATTCTTTACTGCCATATTATAGAGAATGAGGGCCCGAGGAAGCTTCTTTATAATTGCCAGAGGAAAATAAAGAAAAGCTAATTTATGTAATAAAAGAACTAAATCCCGTGGATCTGGTTCGACTTGAAATAATTTAAATTACGTTTAATACTGTGATTCAGTTAAAGGAGAACAAAATACCCGGCGTGGTGTTCCAAATGAACGAAAAATGAAAGAATGTATAATGTTGCTATCTTAAACTACTACATGGTGTTGCCACTTATTTAAATTATATGGTAGTTGATACTAGAGAAAGCAGTTGACAAAATGTGGGCGTTTCAGCCGTTTAAAGGATTTGTAAAGTTTTAACAACTATTGTCATTTTCAATTTAATAAAAACTTTTTATTATTATTAATCTTATGTTTAATTGTTTTTTTTTTTTTGGCACCTAACACTCACCTCAGCAGTAAGCACTACAACAAAGAGTAGCATTTTCGCTTATCTACAAATATTGCATAGTTTACCAAACAGATAATCAGACGAGGTTTTCCCCTTCGAAGCCAAGGTTACGTAAATTACAATTACTTACCAAAGGAATCCCTATTGGAAGGAGGGGCTGAGGATGAATTTAGCAAGCTTGTCCTTTGGGATAGGCGGCGTTCGCGTTCTGCGTCACTTCGCAAAGGTCGTTCGGTGACCAACTGACAAATAACAAAATACAGCTGTCAAGCAGAAGCATAAGAGAAACATACGGATTTTCTGTGTGTATGCAGTGTTTAGTACACTACTTATATCAGATGGACATAAGACGAATGTTACTTGGGTAATTATGACTAGCTATAAATTTTAACATAGTTTTAGAATAAAGTTTTCAATCGCATCCTGCTTATGTTTCATAATTAAGCAATTAAAGCCAATATTAGAGAATTATTTAATAAATTAATTGTATTATTAGAAGCACTCTTAGCTTAAATTGTCATAGGCACTGCTTTTTAAACTGATTAATCTTGTTTATTTGATTGTTAAGGTCATTTATTATTAAAAAAACACATTTAATCTTTTTTAATATTAATACCATTTTATGATCACTTCTAATGATAGTGAAACCCCAAATGTAATTAATATCATCAGTAAAATATGCGAAAATAAAACCTAGAATATTTTACGAAGGACTTAAGATTAGTTTCTTTTAATGCGAAACTGTAGAATGAGATTTATGGATGCGAATAAAATAAACGTGTTTTTATTTAGCTCAATTATCATGTATTTGGTAGTAAAAGAGTGAAACAGCCCGAAAATAGAAAAAAATTACTAGCAATGTGTAACTATGTATGAAAAACCCAAAATTAATGTTTTTATTACTAAAATAAATATAAATATTTCATTTTCATGTAATTATATATATTTGTATCAATGATCTCCAATAGACTATGAGCCCGTGTCGAAAAATGATGGGTCATGTGAACCACCAGAAGACCACAAAAAGATATGCGGGCATAAAATAACATTCAGCACTATGCCGTCAATTGTAAGCTGTCCAACCGAGTACTAGAAGCAACCCTGGATTTTTCTCCCTTGTCACATGATTTTTGTACGAAGTTGCAAAATAATGCATATAAAAAGGTATTAAAATTGTCTTGCATGTGGTTGTTTTTTTTATATCCCGGCGATATTCTCGATCAATTTGATCATTTGATTTTGTACGGCATCGGTTCCGTCCAATTATCTCTTATAATCCATTATTCCGCAACGCCGTATAAAAATCATGTGACAAAGGAGAAAAATCGAGGGTCGTTACCCCCTCCCCTTCAACAGTACTCTGTTTTACAGCTTATATTAGAGAATACTAAGGCTAGGGCAGTAAAGAGCTACGGCACAGTGCTGAACATTATTGTTTTATGCCTCTGTATTTTTCTAAAAAGATCTCCTGGTGGTTCACGTGACCCATCAATCTTTGATATGGATCCGTGGTCTACAAGGTGTTAGTAAATATGATAATAATAATAAAAAATTGAAATAGGTAATTAAAATTTAATCATTAATCAATGATTAAATTGTAAATACTTGTTTTGTTTTGTATGTCTGTTTTTCAGGGAGCATATCGGACACTCGGGAATGCACTACACTTCCAAACGACGTCAGTGGTAGAGTTTAGATTCTAAAGGGTTTTTTTTTTCTCTCCCCATTCTCGACATAAATGCGAAGAAAATTGTATTCCTTTAGTTTATAAACAACAACCCATAATGTCCCACTGCTGGGCTCGGGTCTCCTCTCAGGAGAGGGTTAAGGCCATACGTCCCCACGCTGGCCAAGTGCGGGTTGAGGACTGACAAGAATACGTTGTGGCTACGTAAATCTTGCCGTTGGATGTTTTCAAGCCGCCCGAAGGCCTCCAACTAAGCTTCACGACTGTTATCGTATGATAATAACCGGGACCGACTGCTTAACGTGACCTCCGATTCACGGAGACGCTCATGGTAACATGCCACCAGCGGTCACCCATCCAGGTACTGACCGCGCCATCGTTGCTTACCCTCGATCATTGTTTCTAATCACCGAGTGCAACTGGGCTATGAGCGCCTTCCTTTAGTTTATATGAGTACAAAATGCAATGTTTTTTTTATATTTAATTGATGGTTGATTTAGCGTTATGACACTGTCACTTGTGTATTGCGCAGGGAAGCTTTGCGAAAGCGCATATTGGCAATAAAGTATAATGAATACATCAATAGCAACCATTCTTCAAAAGGCAGATCATTTAATTCGTAGTATACACAAAGGTAGCTGTAAAACACTATAAATTAGTAACAATACATTAGGAAATACATTATGTTGTTGTTGTTAGATACATTTGATAGGTTTTACCCACAGTGGTTACTTGTTAGATCCACAAGTATAAGAAACCATGATACTTCAACTGACCTTATATCTTTTGCTCACCTCTTGCCTTAATTCCCTTAGGGGGGAAGAGGAAGGCGTATCACTAGAGTTGACAGAGTTGTTGTTGAAAGGCGAGTTGTTGTTGGCAGTGGTAGGAGTGTTGTTGCCTGAGCCGTTGGGTGTGGAGTGGGATGTATACCATTGACTGCCGCTCGCTGGTGTGCCGACTTCGCTCTGTGAGAATATTAACTTCAAATTAAGGTTAGAACTTTATCAATAAGAAGGAAGAAAATATAAGTAGATTAAATAGATTTTAGAAATTTCAACAAGTTTTATTTTGTTCCATAAAAAGTACGAATTCAGAACAGGTTAAGTGGGTAACTTCAACTTAAAAGCATGCATTATTGTATTTACCTTTCTCATATTATTTCGTTTATTTCTTCTGCCCGGTGAGTTCTGAAGCGTTGCAAACCTGTTGACCACGCTTGTACTACTGTTCCTATATGTAAAGCAAAAAAAAAAGGTGGTATTATATGGCCTTGGCAGTAGATTATGTATAATATGTTAAGGTCTTATAAATTAATATGTAATGTAGCGTTTGAAAATTCTCTGGAAGCCGTATTTTGGGGAGGAGGGGAAACTGCGCTAAATTGCAACGCACTTGTGACGCCTCTGGTGTTGTGTTTGGGTTTCTGCGGCCAATTTGCGGCGGTAATCGCTTACCATCAGGCGATACGTCTGCTCGTTTGCCCCTTATTACATGAAATAAATATAGTTACATACCTGATTGACAATGGATTTATCGCATGGACACTGTTGAAACTGAAGAACCTGCCAGCTTTGGAGATTGGTCTGAAAAATGTATATCACGTTAAATATTTTATTTATAACCCATTTTCTTAGTACCGTAAAATTGAAAATTTATACATAAAAGTATTTTTTTAAAAAAGATATTAATAAATTATCCTAGGGTTCACTTATTCATGTGCTATTTCAGAATGAAACCTGTATTTTACGCAGATCCGTTCAGCCTTTCTGGTGTAATTGATTAACAAACATTCATCTCAATACTCAATACGTTTCATCTACACACTAATGTTATATAGTTGTTAGTTATAAGGCATTACAGTTCTTTGGGCCCTGTCGAAATGTTTGGACCCTGTTGAATGCCTTCGTGTGTGTCTCACACACGAAGGAGACATTCAAACTTTTATAATAGATATAAAGTATTGTGAATTTTTAGTACCCCTTTTCGGAAGAAAGGAATGGAGTACACTTTGATTGTGTATAAAATATGTATACAATTAAAGTTTACAAGGAGGCAAGAGTGTAGAAAGTTAAAAAAATAGAAAATAAATTGATGAATAGAGAATAGGCATGTTTTTTTTCATTTGTTGATCTAATCATTTACCTCTCTATTACGCAGAAAAAATATAAACAGGCTTGAAAATAGTCAAACTGATTTTCAAAGTGAAATTTAAAACACTGACTAAATTTGAGCTATTCAAACGCCGCCATTTTGCGCACGCTTTTGACACATGACAATGACGTCATGGTCATTTCGTGTTTGTTTAATTTTCAATGTATCAGTATTTTTATACGTATTCAGTTTTAATTTGCTATGAAAATCATAGAACAAGGTAATTTTTCTCACAAACACTACTAATACAATTTGTATTTCGACTCCAATGATTTCGATGAAGTGCACCGTGGGAGAGCCACGCTTCGGCATGAATGGGCCGGCTCGACCGGAGTGATACCACGGCCTCACAGAAAACCGGTGTGAAACAGCGCTTACGCTGTGTTTCATCGAGTGAATGAGGATACCGGAGGCCCATACCCCAATCCAACGCCCCCTATCCCCCTCACCATCCCCTTTCCCCCCAGGCCGCCATAGTGTGGGTCACCATGCTGCATTGTTCTTTTTCGAATTGAGGATGGTGACCAACACTCTTGGATTCTGCTCATGCTTTCCATCAGGCAGGGCAGTCATTTTGGCAGCTTAAATATATATAAAAAAAAAGACTATTGACCAGTTTCGACCAGTAGTGACGCGTTTGTAAATTTGAATTTTCCTTCCTTGATTTTCTCTTTCTAAGTATATTGTAAAGATAATAAATAATCTAGAAAAAAATATTTGAGACAAATAAACATTTTATGCATATTCTGTATTATAACCGAATTTTGACAACTGGGGGACGGGCAGTGTAGTAGTACTAATAATAGTAGTAAGAGAAAAAACTAACTCATTATTCGTGGATATGTCTGATATCCTATTACTATCGGTCGCACTGCTAGACTCTTGCGCCAAACTGTCTCGGAACGGCATGCGGAACTGTACCTCGGACGACTCGTCCAAATCACAATTCTGAAAAATAAGATTAATAAATAAAACCCGATGATCTTCCGTGTGATGACGGATAAACAATACGGAGTGTCGCCACCCCCATTCATCCCTTATGTGTCGTAATACTTTTATGAATGTAAAACGTGATTGCTTTCTAGCTGTTCATTATTTTGATGAATCGTAATAACCGATTAAACGACTTAATTATTCAGGACGATTGCCCTGTTAAGAGACGAAAATATTGTAAAAACAACAAACCCTATTTATCAACTCTCCCAAAAATTTTGTGCAATTTTAAATTATTTTAAAAAGAAATTCTCAGATTTGACTAGTCAGTCAACCATTTACTCAGCGTTGTGAACGGTTCCTGGATGGGATATTTTTCGAAAATAGGCCCATCTTTCGCAATACACCTATTTATAACATAACCCAGTGTAGTCGTATTCATTTATTATTATACACAAATTAAATAATTAATATTTTTTTCGGACATCTGACTCAATACGCCATCTAGCTTTTATTCTGGAAGCTACATTGACTGATAGAATAAATATAAACATTTTTTTTATGAATACACATCTATTATACAAAGATAACAAAAAACAAATAAAACTCCGAAACAAATATTTGCAGATAATACAAATATTTGAATCGAACTTAAGAGCTCATACACAAAAAGCAGTGAAAAATTTTCCCTGAAAGGTGATTAAAATGGATTCTCTAACCACGAAAAAACATGTATTACTTTTCGTCCATATCTTTGATGCACATGCTGTTGCACTCGACGGAAGCACTTGTCCATATGCGCGTGAAGTTCGGCTAGCTCGGGCGGGGCGCGAAGAGCATGGATGTCCAAACCTATAAAAAGAGTGGAATCTTTTTTATATTTTCAACGTAATCACTCTTAGGAATATAGAATTAAAATAAATCATTCCACAGCAAGACTCGACACGGCCAAACATCGTAAAAGTTCTCGTAGGTTTCTTGAGGCATAGAATAATAAACCCTACGCCGATACACATAGCGTCGAATATAAATTAATTGCCGCGTGGTTGGTTCGCCAATGCATTCTTAGAACCGGTCATTAAACCTTTCTCGAATGTACGAGTAACAACGGCATGCATTCAGTTCAGTTTGAGGTACAGTGCGACAAATATCTAAGTGATTTCAGTGATTAACCCAGCGACCTCGGTGACAACACTAAGGACTATTATTCTGAGTAATACAGTGGTTTTAAGATTGCTTTTAATAAAGTCTCTTTTACGCGTCAGAAGGTTTATTTCTCAAATTTATCGAACCATGACACGTAACAATAGCATAACTTATCTTCAGGTCTTTCAGGGAAAACCCAACTTTGATTGGATTAAAATCATATAACTACAAAAATAACCTCGCCCCATCTTACACACGGCCTTCTAATCGCTGACATGGTACCTACACTGCTGATAATGTATATGTATATCTAAATACATACATACATATATATTGATAAATGCTCAGACAGTCATGCTCACACACAGTAAATATTATATGATATTTGCCATTGTGCAGGAACGGCTGTCATGTCCCTCCAACACCAAGAGAGGATCCTCCGACCAGGCGAGCTGATCATGCCTGGCAGGCCACGGCCCAACGGTTGGTGTTGGAAAGTTGTATATATGCTAATCGCCGTGAAAACTATTACGCGATTCCTGTTTGGTAGTTTTCTTCGTTTCCTTCGTAACTACGTAGTTCGACGTATCTTCGCTAGATGGCGCTGTAGTGTGTGTTTTTTTTTTTTTTTATATTTAAGCTGCCAAAATGACTCTGCCCTGCCTGATGGAAAGCATGAGCAGAATCCAAGAGTGGTGGTCACCATCCTCAATGCGAAAAAGAACAATGCAGCATGGTGACCCACACTATGGCAGCCTGGGGGGAAGGGGGATGGTGAGGGGGATAGGGGGCGTTGGATTGGGGTATGGGCCTCCGGTATCCTCACTCACTCGATGAAACACAGCGTAATCGCTGTTTCACACCGGTTTTCTGTGAAGCCGTGGTATCACTCCGGCCGAGCCGGCCCATTCATGCCGAAGCGTGGCTCTCCCACAAGAAAGTGAGTCTCTTTTGCGTTGTATGTGGAAGTCGCCACAACATAAACGATAGAGTGAAACGACTAAACGAAAAAGATCGTTCTCATGACACAAGCGTAGATTAACTCACATATGGTGGAGGTCGAAACCCAAGACCTCTAGGTAAGTTTTAGATAGCAAACTAAACGAGCAGTTGTTAGTAAGCTCACCGTGTTTGAGCAGCGGTATCTGGTCGGCGATGAGGTCCTTGAGCTCGGCGAGTAGCGCCGCGTTCTCCGGGTGTCGCGCCTCGTAGGCGGGCGTCAGGAAGGCCTTCTCGTAGTTCACCAGCCCGCCCTGCACCACTGGGTCCAGGATACCTGACATAAGTTAAACACTATTAACTCCCTTTTTCTTTTTTTATGAACTGGCGCGGTCAGTACCTAGATGGGTGACCGCTAGTGGCAGGTTATCATGAGCGTCTCCATGATTCGGAGGTCACGTTAAGCAGTCGGTCCCGGTTGTTATCATACGATAACAGTCGTGAAGCTTAGTTGGAGGCCTTTGGGCGGCTTGAAAACATCCGACGGTAAGATTACGTAGCCACAACGTTGTCTTTCCAGTCCCCAACCCGCACTTGGCCAGCGTGGGGACGTATGGTCTTAACCCTCTCCTGAGAGGAGACCCGGGCCCAGCAGTGGGACGTTATGGGTTGTTGATGATTGATGATGGCAGGAACATGACTACTCTGTCTAATAGTGATAACCATACTCATTTTAAATGCAGACAATGCAATAATGCAGCAAGGTGACCCGCACTATGGCGAACTATTAAGATGTTTCAGCATCATTGGGCGTATGGCCATTACCGAAACTTTTAATGGTGATTTCTATAAAAATATACTATGATTCTCTCTATTTATTTCTGAAAAAATCAATGAAATCCATTGAGTAATTCAATAGATCTAAGCGAATGGACAGCAGAAGCGACTTCATTATATACTATATAGACAGAGAGGCTAATTTGATATTCTTATGTCTATTATATATATATATCAAGTTTACAAAGGAACACATACTGCTATGAAATAAAAACTCAAAAATATGAGATCTTTGAGAAATATGAGACATTATATCAGAAGTTTTGTCTTAAAACCAGAAACATTAGGACCAACCCTGAATTGATAGTGGAAAAAACCATTCGAAAATACTGAAATACAAAAGAAAATAATTTCGCCAATCCCAAAGTAAAATTAGTTCTATCTAAAAAAACAAAAAAAAACAACAACCCATCATGTCCCACTGCTGGGCTCGGGTCTCCTCTCAGGAGAGGGTTAAGGCCATACGTCCCCACGCTGGCCAAGTGCGGGTTGGGGACTGGCAAGAATACGTTGTGGCTACGTAAATCTTGCCGTTGGATGTTTTTAAGCCGCCCGAAGGCCTCCAACTAAGCTTCACGACTGCCATCGTATGATAACAACCGGGACCGACCGCTCAACGTGACCTCCGAATCACGGAGACGCTCATGGTAACATGCCACCAGCGGTCACCCATCCAGATACCGACCGCGCCATCGTTGCTTACCCTCGATTATTGTTTCTAATCACCGAGTGCAACTGGGCTATGAGCGCCTCTGTTGTTTTTTGTTTTTTTAATCTAATTTACCGCTTAATACGTTTTATTTAACGTTCGCATGCTAACATACCAGTGAGCCTCATAGTGAGTGGATGTAGCGGTGAGTCAGGCGACTTGGCATCGACGATGAGGGAGCGTAGCTTCCTATTCGTATCTCGTAGCACCTCTACGGCGGCCGCTACGGGCGACACTTCATACGTACGCTGCGAACGGACTTCAAACCACCGGAGAATACCTAAAACGAACAACAAGTACTTTAAATGATATATTTTTTTAATTTTTATAAAATTTCCTTAGAACGCTGTCACTTGATTTATTATATCTAAAAATTAACTAATGCGTAAAAAAATTGATACCAGTAACTAGCTTTTGGCTACGGCTCCGGCCGTGTGTATGTCGGTTATACGTTATAAAAAATTGCATATGTCCTTCTCCAAGGTCTAATTTATCTCCATAACGAAATTCATCAAAATCAGTTCAGCAGTTTCGTCGTGAAAGTGTAACAGACAGACAGAGTCATAATATTAGTATGGATATAGATAATACGTCATAGACTGAATGAAAATAGTTTTAAATTATTACAAAAAAAGTACCTGGTAACTTTTCACTGATTTGGAGTTCTGTTCTAGAGAACCAGCGAGTAGCAAATTCATTTTGGTTGGCGAGATCATCTGTCGATCCGCACAAAGGCTCCTCTGTAATAAAAAAATTAATTAAAAAGCTGAAACAGATCTTTACTGCTGATTTTGTAGTTGAATATAAGACTTGACCTTGGTAAAAGATAAATCAGATGTTCTTCAAAGGAATCTTGGGTTTAAAATCTGGGTATTGGAAATCTAACGTGAAGCACGGTAGGTGAATATCATGCATACCGTTGGCGATATAACCTTGATGAAGTAGGACACTTGACAATATAGAAAGACTAGTCTTGAGAATAATAAAATAAGGGTCTTTGACCTCATCCACTCGGTCAAGATAGACCATATGGGTGTACTCAACAATGGTCCACTAGCTCTAATAGTACCCTGGACTTTGACTTCACCTTAGAAGGAAGGTTTTGGGCTTAGTACACCAAGATGGTCTGACAGGTTGATAGAGGGTTGGTTTCAAGGATGTGTGTCGTAATAAAGCGATTCCCGGACCCCTCCCGTCTCAGACACAGAGTGGCACACCGTGTGGTTTTAGTCAGTTCGATTCCGCCACACCGCCCCGACGCAAACTCCGGTGGGGTGACGACCCGAGGGGGTTCCCACACATTAAAAAATAGAAATGATTGTTTTCATGGAATGAATACGAGTAGTATACGAGTATGTGAAAAGAAACAAGAAGCCAACTAGGCAGGTGTTGCCCTGAATAGATATCGCTGGAGACAAATTGTGGAAGAGGCCAGGACCTACACAGGGTTGCTGCGCAATAAGAAGAGGAAAAATATGTGTAAAGTAAAAAAGGAATATATAGTCAAAGTAATAAAGTCAATTTTTAATTTAACTCTGAAGAAGAAGCTAATGTTATGCACATTAGGTGTTAGACATAAGCGTGGCTCTCCCACGGTTATGTCTAACCGTGGGAGAGCCACGCTTCGGCATAAATGGGCCGGCTCGACCGGAGTGATACCACGGCCTCACAGAAAACCGGTGTGAAAAAGCGCTTACGCTGTGTTTCATCGAGTGAGTGAGGATACCGGAGGCCCATACCCCAATCCAACGCCCCCTATCCTCCTCACCATCCCCTTTCCCCCCAGGCTGCCATAGTGTGGGTCACCATGCTGCATTGTTCTTTTTTGCATTGAGGATGGTGACCACCACTCTTGGATTCTGCTCATGCTTTCCATCAGGCAGGGCAGAGTCATTTTGGCAGCTTAAATATATATAAAAAAAAAAAAAAAGCTTCTTGAGACGATTTCTTTGTAAAAAATACAAGATAAAGAACAGAAATGTATGTTTACCATATCTATGAAAGGGTCTAGAGAACTCGAACTTGTCGACGTTATTATGTTTATAGTATTGCAATATTTGTTCCGCTATCGGCTTGCCGGACAAACGCTTCAGTTTGTCACCCATCACTGGTTCTACGGCATTTATTTGTAAATCTGTTTTGTGTAGTCAAGGAATATGCTAGTTGACTGTCTGTTTTGTTTCTTTTTTTCTGTCTTTCATGTCGAACCATTTGGTGCTTAATAAATAACAGTGAAATAACAATCTTTGACATTATCAATTTGCTACGAAAAATTAAATACAAAAAAAAACTATATACACTTAAACTCGTTTATTTAAATTATCACTGACTAAACATTGAATTTATGTTTCTCTATATTCTAAATATTCAAATTCCAATTTACTAATCTCATGGTACTTTTGATATTTAAAATGATATTGTGATATTTTAAGTTTTCAACTGCGCAAATAAATATCGCAAACCAAAAAACGACTCAAGTAGTTTCGAAGTATCAAAGTTTTCCTAACATTTTACTTTAAGAAATTCTAAAAGGTTTAAAGTAAAGTAATAAATATAACAATTCAAAATCACTCTGTAAAATATTTTAATAAACGTGTGTCATAAAAAGCTACCAGTTGTTATAAAGGATACATTGTCCGTCAGACTCTGTAATCTCGGGGCCGGGCGGGTCGAGCTTCGGCAACACTTCAGCTTCAGGCCACTCGTCGAGGAGTCTATCTTTGAAGTCGTGGAGCTGTTCGTATTCGTTGCCTCGGTAGATATAACCCTGTACAATATACGAAATATAACTGCACTGTATGTGGTATAAGTTTTACTTACGAAACTAATATATTTACGAAGATACCTAATACATTCTGGAGTAATTCGTCTGGGAATTCTTATCAAATAGAGGCGAGTTCCAGTTTAATTTAATAAAGATAGATTGCTTTCATATCTATTCTTTAATTTTGGACAATGTTTTATACCATGGGAGAGCCACGCTTCGGCATGAATGGGCCGGCTCGACCGGAGTGATACCACGGCCTCACAGAAAACCGGTGTGAAACAGCGCTTACGCTGTGTTTCATCGAGTGAGTGAGGATACCGGAGGCCCATACCCCAATCCAACGCCCCCTATCCCCCTCACCATCCCCTTTCCCCCCAGGCCGCCATAGTGTGGGTCACCATGCTGCATTGTTTTCGCATTGAGGATGGTGACCACCACTCTTGGATTCTGCTCATGCTTTCCATCAGGCAGGGCAGAGTCATTTTGGCAGATTAAATATAAAAAAAAAAAAATTAAAAGGTACGGTAGTTAATAGATGGATCAGAATTAAAATATATATTTGATTTTAATTTAACAAAAACAACATGTCATTAAACCTTTGTTGAATTCAAATAAAAATGCTAGGAATTAAAAACAGCATAAAAATATTTACATAAAAGTGTCAAACATTTTGATCAGAATAGGCATGATGACCAACTTAGGAAAACTATTTTATGATGTTCTGAAGTACAGCGTATTGTCAAAAACAGTTATATTTCTACAAAAAAAAAGTTAATTCAGGAAAAAATTGCGGTTTAAATTTTAAGTTTAAAATTCACACCAAAACGCTTGCAGGTGTCATGGCGTCTGTCTGTGATGTCACGTCGCAGACGCGACCTCACTATATGTCCACCAGTTTCAATTATAGCTCTTAAAAACAGTAAAGATATTGTCGATTATATGCGAATAAAGTGACGTAACTCACTCTGATTTTCAACTTAACATGGCGGATTGCTATATTTTTTAGTTTTATTTTTATAAACTATTAATCACGCTCTAAATATGAAAACAAATACGATTGTTATACTCTATGAACCCCATTTCATCACATAAATACATAATTTTAGTGGTTCTTGGTTATTGTCATCATGCCTATTGTATTTCGAGTATAACTTATTAAGCTTAACATCAATATTTTTTTTTATATAAAATTATGATTTATGTACGATGACGAATGGATAGTCTCGTTTCCAACTATGTATCTTAGTCATTAAACTACAACGAAAAACGTACTGTTCTAAAATATTTAATCTGTTTAATCTTAAGTTCCGGATGTGGCGATTGCGGTATAAATTTATAAGTAAAAGAACTGGATGCAACTCACATAGGTAGCCTTTGTTAACAACTCCGGGAAGCCCTTTCCATGGTACACTACTCTGAAATAGCCAGGATGTGACCTCGCCGTTCTCAACATGGCTGCATATAAAGTAGCTAATTGATTGTGTAACTCAGCGAGAGGACCGTAGCCCAAAGCCTCTTCTTCGTAGACCGTAACAAGCTGTTTCACGATTTCGACAGCTAACTCCCATTGACGACCGCGATTTAAGAGTTCGGCGATTTCGAGGTATAGGTGTTGCTGTAATACAATAAAAATTGTTTTTGTAGAATTGTAATGTTAAAATATATCTTCAGGGATATTATTATCATTTTTAGGGTAGGTCATACTTGCATCGTAAAATTGAAGAGTTGAATGTAGCAATACATTGTCGTTACCATAACTGAGATTATTATATATTGTGACTTAATGATATCTAAATATATTAAAAATTAAAGATCTTTTCATTTCTGGGTCTTGACACTGAGAAGGAATGTCGCTTAACCCATTTGGCAGTAAACCTCATCGCGTATCTCCGAAATACTACTTTATCCCTACTACTTTATTTTTAAAATAAAGTTTTTATTAAATTAATATTAGTATATATTACTATAGGATGATTTTAGTGATAGTAAACTAGGTATCTTAGGTGGAAATTGAAGTCATGAACATACAGTAGTTGGGATCACTTGACAACAGGCTCATCTATTATGTCGCTGTACTCAATTCTGAGGATATTCTGATTCTGAACTTGATTCTGAAGTATTCTGCTAGTGATAGCTCATCAGGTTTTTCTCAGCAGTTTGCAGGGTATGATGGATGTGGATCGAGAGTAGAACAGATTTAACCTACCTAATACTTTTTACCACTATCCCACTTACCTTCAAATCCCGATGAGTGGCGGTATGGGCATCATGTTCTAAGTTTGGGTGTCGTAACCGAGGTGGTAACGGGTCGTGGCTCCAGGATAATAATTTCGCATGTAATTCTAAGCACAGACCTGCTTCTGCCCACTGCTGGGCAGCGATGTGCATTTGTGCTAATTTGTGCACATAACTGAAAATAAAATTTAACATTAAGAGGTGCAAAGTAAAATAATATTTTTTGTGCAAATTAATCCATAAGCAAATCAAGGAATATTTAGATGGTTACTTGTAGGATATTTAGGGTATTAGCCGTTAGCCATGTATGAGCAAACCCGTTTAGTTGTAGTAGTTAAAAGCTGGTGTCGCTATATTTGTGTTGCAGTCATATTACATAGACACTGACTACTACATACTTAATTACTATTACATAGTTAATTTTTGTACATAATTTACTGACCATAAAATCTTCAGTTGTCTACTAACTTATCATACTATAAATATATCAATAACAAACAAACAACAACCCATAATGTCCCACTGCTGGGCTCGGGTCTCCTCGGAGGAGAGGGTTAAGGCCATACGTCCCCACGCTGGCCAAGTGCGGGTTGGGGACTGGCAAGAATACGTTGTGGCTACGTAAATCTTGCCGTTGGATGTTTTTAAGCCGCCCGAAGGCCTCCAACTAAGCTTCACGACTGTTATCGTATGATAACAACCGGGACCGACTGCTTAACGTGACCTCCGAATCACGGATATATCAATACTGTAAAGGAACTGATCCGGCTCGAAATACCAATTTTGTATTGGTCTTTCGAGCCGGATCACTATGTAAGGTTAGCTTATTTTATAGTTACAAACTAATTTCGTTACTTAATACGAATATGAGGTTTGCTCGTACAAGATATTATTAAATATACTGTTGTTGGTTTTATCAATTTAAAAATCGCTTGTAACGAGTTCGAAATATCTGACTTTAACTGGGTCAAACTTTTAAGGATGAAAAATCTAAATACGCGCGTAAAACAAAAGCGTTTATTCTACGGTAAAGGAGCACACTAACCGTATATACATATGCGGGCGTTCGATCTGCTGATAGAAATGCAGCACGCAGGTGGTGAGGTGCATGCGGTGCGGCGTGGCAGATCGGCGTGCTGCTGCGCGGTACTGCAGCAGGGCGTCCAATTGTCTCGCTGCAGCCGCTACTAGGGAAGCTGCCACCCCACGTAAAGGACCACTCGCTGCACCACATAACGCCCCGCACAGTGATACGAACCGAGCTCGCCACCCAGCGTCTCCGTACCCACGCTCCACTAGCACGTCTACTTTGTCGATCATCTCGCTCTCCAGGTCTTTTAGTGGACTCTCGCCTGGATGACAGATATTTACATTAACTGTGCAACTAAATATAATTATTAAGCAAAGAAAAGTTAAAAGCACTTTCGAACATGTAATTTTAAAATACAATTTTCATTACACAATTTGAACTTACCTACGTCACCGTGTGCTACACTGTGGCTGTATTCCGTCTGCATCATGTCGAAGAACAGCGGTATTGTAGTATTTCGTACCTCCTCGTCGCGTAAGAAACTCACTTCAAGGAACGGCCCCACCAGACACGGAATGAACGAGCGTTTGTGGTAACCTGGACATATAAACGTGTTAACACTCACTAAAGCATAATCGGTATAATAATAATAGGCAGGGGTGGTTAGCGCTCTTTGAGAATGGCCGGCAATAGGTTAAAATGGAAAGAAGCATCAAAATACCTAGCTTGAATGTTATAGGTTAGGTAATTAGTAATCTGCCTACTACTATATGAAATTCCTTGCCATGACTGATTGATTAATCAATGAAGAGCGTACGCTGGGGCTATAAACTTGAAATTTAGGCAGTTGAAGTAAAATAAACGATTAACGGTTTCGGTCGTGACAAGAAATCTCGTACCCCAGTTTCTAATTTCAAAATTTAATCTACCAAGGGGTAAATTAAAGATTCCCATTTAAAAAAATTACCCCCTGTATTTATACATAAAGAAAAGTTTAAGGGCTGTTTGAGATTAATACCAATACCAAACAAAGAGCATTACTTACCCAAGCTGTGCCACATTTCACTGAGACAGTCAGCGACCCCTCGCCTTATATCTCCATAGAGCGCAGTGAGTCGTTGTTTCCTCGCCGGCGGCAAAGTTTCCAACTGAAGCGACTGTGACGTAGACAGGGCCGAGCCAGCTTCGAACCAAGTACGACACATCGAATGGATTGTTGTTACACTTTCGGTATCGCTGTCATCAACTAACTGGAGACGTTCGCGAAGCGTTTTTGATAGTAATCTGAAATATTTATATCAAGATTTATTTTAATGTAGACTTTAAAACAACGCGGTCTTATATTCAGAAACATCATCAATCATTTATAAATGGATAAAATGAAACAGCAATAGAAAAAAAAAATACATTTAAAATAATTTAAGTTGTTCAACATATAAACTTTATGAACCTTCATCATGAAGTTTAATCTGTAAAAACCCTAGTTTTATAATTTGCAGTAAGAGAACGAACTAGCTTTTCATATTGTTAGTTTTGATTTGGAAGAGTACACGCAATATTTTAAAATCAATCTTAAAATCGAAATCACGATACTTACCGTAAAGCATGTAACATAACATAATGTTGCAGATGCAACATATCTGCCCAATGGGGTCTGAAGACAGGCCGTTGTAGTAAAGCCAAGAATAACGACAGTGCATCATTTACTAAGCTCCCAGTACCGCCCGCATTCTCAATCTCGAGAGCCTGAACTACCATCGTATATTGGTGCTCAGACATTTGCCGCACCATGTCGAGAAGTACCGAGATTATTCGTCGCTAAAATGTATAAAAGTTTAGTAAGTATAATGACGCAATAGGTTTATTCCTAATTGTTTTCAGTAGTAAGTTTATGCTAATGTTTGATTTAAATAAAATGGCAAATATAAGCAAATAATAAAATAAAAGATAAAGAGCCCATTTGACGCTTTTGGTGTTTGTTGGTGTGGACACCCTCCATGGGCAACGGTAATCCCTTACCGTTAAGCGATCTGTCTGCTCGTTAGTCCACATTTCCATAAAAAAAAGTATGTGTGCACTTATGTACACGCGTTAGAAGTTATACTTTTATGGCATAACAAGATATAAATTAATTTAATTAACTTCACTAGTCTTTTTCGTGATTTTTTTACGAGGCGCGAGCAAGCTGCGCGCGTCGTAAAAATCATCGTAAAAATTCTCATCATTTTTCCCTAATGCGCCAAAAGAAGTATAACTTCAAAAATATTAAGCATATAGTTCTAAGTTTCAGATAAATATCAGATTACTGCTGTATTAATATACGCATCAGTTAGAAAGTTGCATGTTTATTTGCGGTTAAATTCGTAATACACACACAGACATCTCTTTCAACCGTAGCTTGTAAAACCTAGACTATAATCACTTAAAGATTATAAAGTATATAACTAATGAACTTTAAAATGTTTTTAAAAGTATTGCTGACCATTTTTATTTTTTACGTGTGTAAACCCCCTCGGGCTTTCACCCCACCGGGGTTAGCGGCGGGGCGGTGTGTCGGAATCGAACCGACTAAAACCACACGGTGTGCCACTCTGCGCCTGAGCCGGGAGGGGTCCGGGAACCGCTTTCTTACGCCATCCGGAAAAATATTGCTGACCATAGGTTAACGTTACCACGCTACGTATTAGTCATATTATCTCTGTGACGTATTATATTTTTAAAATTAAATTATAACTTTGATTTAATTAGCCGTTGTAATGTTGTTAACATTATTATTTGTTTTATCATCAACAACCCATAATGTCCCACTGCTGGGCTCGGATCTCATCTCAGGAAAGGGTTAAGGCCATAGGAGAGGGTTGTTTTATGTCTCGGTGTAATATTTATTGTTTATGTATTTATTAAGAAATATTTATCAGCAGACTGGTTACCGTAGCACAGGCACTGCCAGATTCGTAATCAGAGAGTCGTGTGTGAAAAGTGCTAGATGTTAGATTATAATTATTGTGTTAAAACTCTGTTATTAATGTCACGATATCATTGATTAACATACAACAACAGACTAGATATTGTATTCGTATAATGTGTTCTATATTAATACTTATTTATAGTACAATATATCTGTACAATTTTTTCATACTTTAGTGGAAATAAAGTCAGTCGTATAATTAAATAACCTAAAAGAACATAATTGGAATAAAAATATAAATAAAAACATACCAACAAAGCGTTATCTGCGGTGTTGCTGTCTCTATCGCTCTTTCTATCGTTCAGCATATTAGATGCTGTCTTCAATACAGTGGGTAGCAGTCTCCTAGCCAGATCGCCCCTGTCGGCCTCGACCGGGCCAACATCGTCGCGAGCCAGGAGAGACATCACTTCGCCCAACGTTTCCACACAAAGCTCCACCTATAAATGCTTATTGATTACAAAGTGCGAGATAAACATTGACATTATGATATCTTCAAAAGTACCTAGCGGGAAAACACCAACAGGGTGCGTACACTGATAAAAGAGTTAAATTAAAATCAACTGTGCTTATGTAGACATGAAATAGTTCAAGGAAAATCTAAATTAATTTAAATTTAAATATATGTAATACAATTACTGATGTATACTGGTGTTTTCTTAGCCCAAGTCTTAGCCTAGAAAAGTCCAGGGCCTGACAAGTTTATTCTATTTTAGGTAAAAAACTCTATTAACCATTAGACAGTTTTTAACATAAACTAGGAAATAATTTCGTAAGAATTCTTTTATACTGAAGTTTAGAACAAAATAATGACAGAAAAACATAAAAGAACAAAATATTTTGGAGGAAGTTGCCCAATTGGTGATGATCTATGTACTCGAATCGTGGAAAATTAAAATCTTTGACATAACACACTGCGGTGCCGTGATTTTTTTTTTTAATTATTAATTAATATTTATATTTTGATTAAATAAATAAACATATAAATAAAATACTGATAGTTTAAATTAAAACGGCACAGTAATTTTAAAAAAATTGCAGATAGCATTATCAATTTTAGAAAAACTATTGTTTTTATTTTAATTTTGTATGTCCAATATGATAGGTACTTTAAAGTTTTTCTATTTTAAATTTTCGCTATTAAAATAACTATAAAGCAGAACAAGCCAGGCTACTTTTGCTGTTGTATAAACGATAAATTCTGTAAATGGAATACCATAAAATATAAAAGAGGAAGGTGACTGACTGTCTAAGATACCCAGATATCAATGCATAGCCCAAACCCCTGAACTTAGAATCCTGAAATTTTGAATTTTGGAAATGCCACCTCTAAGAGGGTAAAATAGGGGGTGTAAATATCTGCTATGCGAGCAAAGCCGCGGGCAAAAGCTAGTTCTAACATAAAATATAACATAAGTATAATCTACTGTATATAATGCTTATGTAATATATAATATTATTAATTCCCTATTATACTTACGCTGTCCTCCTAACCGTTGACGCGGCTGCGTGAAATCAGAGTTATGATTACTTATACAATACATATATGTAAATATAACAATACGATATAAATATATAACAGAATATACGAGTGTATTGAATAACTTCTTAGACCACTGTATTGAATATAACAATATTTAGCCAGTAATGAAAGCTCCGCAACATTTTAAAAATACTATTAATTAAAGCTCTTTGAAGCAATATAATATAGTTTTATTTATATGAAATTGTGGAACTATCTTGATAGCTGTAGCGACGAAAATACTTTTAATAGAGAAAAATATATCAATATTTGTAATTTATCAAACGTTCCATAAATCTGCATATCATGATTGTTTTTATACAAGCATTTAGCATATCAATTTATCTGTTAAATAACTACAGATTTCGTTTTCACAAGTCTTGGATAGAGATGAACATATATGTTAGATGTAAATATATTTCTCAGCAACTTTTATCACTTAAATAGTGTTATGTTGTCGATAGATGTGCTGGGCTCGGGTTTCCTCTCAGGAGTAAGGCCATACGTTCCCACGCTGTCCCAATGCGGGTTGGGGACTGGCAAGACGACCTTGTCGGTACGTAATCTTGCAATCGGATGTTATTAAGGAACCCAAAGGTCTCCAACTAAGCTTCACGACTGTTATCCTACGACAACAACCGAGACTGACTGCTTAACGCTCATGGTATCATGCCACCAGCGATCAGTCATTCTAGTAATAATCGTGCCGCCGTTGTTTACTCTCGGTGATTGTTTCTAATCACCGAGTTCAACTTTTCCATGAGCGCCCACTCACTAACTTTTTCAGAAACTAATGCTCTAAGTATTTTACTGCAGTCAGTATATAAATAGAGGCGTATTGAAGTGATTACATTTGAACTTTCGCAATTACACAATACATAGATAATAATTGTAATATACTTTGTCCTTATGAATGCGATCATACCCCGCTTTGCACATTTAAGTATTCATACTCAAAATCGGTTACGCTATTTATAATATCAGAATCAATTTTAAACGTCCAATTTATTAAATAATACATGATGGGACAGCAGAAGCATGTGTACGCGTTGGATGAAAATATACTTCCATTAAATAGTTAGACAAATGTTAAAATTTCGAAATTACTCTAAAATTCACGAAGTAACTTGGATGGTGGTTTACACAAATGGTACACTAATAAAATATAAGCAATAATAATAAAGACATCTTCATCTGGTAGCCTGACACATTGGGCGTCTTAAAACGTGAAATATAGCCCAAATAAAACGAGTTTTCCCAACTACAGTTTTGTCAGACACTCAGTTCGGTACAGCGTTTCTAAAGAAACATTCTTCAGACATCAACAAAAGTAAGAAAATAAAACACAGAATTAACAACACCTTTAAATTTGATCTTAATTATTCGAAGTAGGTTGTTTTTCCTGAAACATAATCTACATCAATGAACGCACAAAAAAGTCGGATAAAGTCTCGCTAACAAAATTAAACGTGGGAGAGCCACGCTTCGGCATGCATGGGCCGGCTCGACCGGAGTGATACCACGGTCTCACAGAAAACCGGTGTGAAACAGCGCCTGCGCTGTGTTTCACCGAGTGAGTGAGGATACCGGTGGCCCATAATCCAACCCTTCCCCTCATCCCCCTCCCTAACCCCCAAGGCCGGCAACGCACTTATGATGCCTTTTGTGTTACGGGTGTCCATGGGCGGCAGTAATCGCTTACCATCAGGTGATACGTCTGCTCGTTTGCCCAATATTCCCT
The DNA here is from genome assembly GCA_003709505.1 of Hyphantria cunea. NCBI lineage: Eukaryota > Metazoa > Arthropoda > Insecta > Lepidoptera > Erebidae > Hyphantria > Hyphantria cunea. Next base: position 497,129 of record PKRV01000832.1, on the reverse strand, counting down.
AAAAAAAAATGTCTCACTCAGAGTCGGCCAAATGCTCGATGGCGATACAGGCCGGCACGCACACTTTCACACAATAGTCGGCCATTAAGAGCGCAATTAGAATACAAAACAATCATGCACGACATGTCTTGCATGGTAAAATGGTTTAAAAACCGCAGTGATCTAAAGAAAAATACTTGTTTGTGTTTTAAGTCGTAAATAAAAGTAACTTGTACCCTATAAATTCACTCTTACACTTTAAACGTCGCCGCCAATACGGTGCCTCAATTTTGTTTTAGCAAGAGTTCAGTCAGACTTTTTTATACGTCCATGTCTACATCTAAATTTTTATACATACGATCTGTTGGTGGTGTGTGTCGTCGTGTAGCCTCGCTGTGTCAGCGCCGAGGAGTCTTGCCGCCTTGCCGACGGACCGCGACTTGAGGGCGGCCTCACGGTCCCACTGCCACACCCGACACATTGCTAGCGCACACTGACTTATCCCCGAATATAGGATCACTGCCAGAAATGTGTCGAGGCCTTTAGGCTTACTCGTGTCACATTACGATACAGTTAAAGAGCTGTACTCATTTCGAGACTTTGTTTTTATATTGGTTCTCGAAGGTACGTAAACAAGTAGCATTGCTTTGAAAATAGCGCAAAAAAATTTCATTTACTATTTCTTTGTTATGTCTCTTTTAAAGATTCATAGTCGTAATGTGACTTTATTTGTATTCAATAAATAAATTCTATATATCGGGAATTCGTCACAAGCGTACACCAATAACTGATCATTATAAAATTTTGCTTAATTTTTCAATTTTGTTTTGCTTCATGAATGAACCAACGGTTAAAAAGTTAGAAGTATAGTGATTCGGTCATTTATAATTTTTCCTTAAACAAGTATATATTTTTATTTTATAATAATCAGTCGTTGCCCTTAGCAATCTGTCAGTTGACTACCAACTTTGACAGTTAATGTCAACTTTGACAGGTGTCAACTGTCAGAATGCAAGCGCAAAACATGCAACACATCAAGAGTTTGCACACAATTTAGTTTTAAGCGACATCGAAGGCGCTTGTTACTTTTGGAAAATATTTTTACTTTTTAATTGGAACACCAACATCAAAATGTTGCAATGTTATTTCGAAAGTGAAGTGTAAATGAAGAATTATATGAGAGTATAGGTACATTAAATAGAATAAAGAAGTTTATACTAAGTACGTACACGTTAAAATATTAAAAAAGTAATGCACATAATAGTTTGCTTTACATAAAAATATGAGTAAATAATTAACATAATAAGAAGACGGTATTGGGTTAGTTATAGTATACACAGAGATAAAAACACTTTACGTTAGCAAAGCATGGTTCAAGACACTAAAATAGACTTTTATAACGTTTTTTAATCCCTCTCATTACAAATAAAACGTTTTTAATGGCAAACAACACTACTTTTTTTAAGAGAATTATCGCAAAGTAATTATGAGATACTTTACAGATAAAAGGAATATTATTTGATGAAAAAACTCAGCGTATTTTAATCAATGTGTTTGGTTAAAGTGGATGACATGCCAATTTTCGCGCTTCGATTCCCAAATCCTTGATGACTTGTACTTTATGTTTCAGCCATTAATTATTTTATTACGTTCATGGCGGGTTCAAGTATAATTTTTCACATCGATTTTTTAGCTCTATACTACAAGTCATAAAAGTGAATTCCCCTTAATATGTTATACGTAATAGGATGCTCCCTCTTTATGTATGTGGGTTCCACTTTTATGTATTTTTTTAGAAAAATAGTTATAACTATATTGAGGTAAGTTCTTTAACAAAAAAATATATGGCGATGTTTTAATGAAATTTATATAGGTGAACTTTGGATGTATCTTAAAAAATTAATGATTTTATTTTAAAGTTAACTAACCCATTTGTTAATAACATAATTATGTTAAAACGTCCCACATAAAGATCAATCAAACAAACCTATGTAAAATGAACCATCTTTTGCTGACCTTACCAGAAGGTAACTTGAACACACACACACACACACGTGACATGTACACTCGACATGCACACACACACACACACAAACAAAGTATTGGTTAGTAAATAAATATTAATAGTTCGATAGCGTGAGAATAGAATTACACATTTATAGATTGATATTTGAGATATTTTTTGTGATGATTATATTATTTTTTATTTAAGATTTGTGTACATATCTCACGATGCGGGTGCTACGCGTAGATAGTTAGATTATATTAGTTGAGTGAGTTGCGTGATACATTATATTTATGTATATGTTACATCGCACAACTTATTTCGGAATATTGTTTACCGTATATAATAAATATTTACATTAATAATTGTGCCATCTCTATTTATCATATAAAAAAAAAGTTAGAATCATTTCTGGAGAGGATTCCAGATTACAACGCTTTTGAATGCTTTTTTGATTTTAAAAATATATGTAAACCTTTTTGAGAGTATGTCAAACCTGTTTATCTAGTTTGACTCTAAAACTCCACAAAAATTACTCTAGTATATTAATTACTAAAATATATTGTAATATTAACATTTGTTCAAAAATAAAACAAATTGTCGTTTATTTTTTGTAAATACTGTCTTTAACTTTATATGGGACTTGACAAACGAGTATTTTGTTCTAAAAAAGATTAATAAATTTGATGAATGTAATTTGACTTTTATTTTTAAATTACTAAGACATTTAAAAAATAAAGATAGCAAATAACGTATTAGTTATTATCGGGTGTCTAAAGGCATGCATTAATTAATAATAGGACAATACTATATTTTAAACTAAATCATCGCTAAGTTTTAATGCATATAGGATTATGATCGTTAAAAATACTATAAAGTATACATAAACACAATGTCTCAATGAAAATCCTTCACCAGATGAAATACCCACCAAAACCAACTTGTTATAGTTACTAAGTTACTATTAGTAAGTATATGTAACAACTAAATACTAATTATTTTTTTAAATGGTGTACATACTAAATAAGAGTTTTCACTGCGAATACGCGTACTGTATCTATATCTATATATGAACGAATGAATTAATATATTCGAAATTCAAATAAATACATCAATCTTTTACTAGCTGATCTGGCGAACTTAATACGGCCATTTTTTTCGTATTTTTTTGCAGTTTGTATAAATTAATGTATAAATGTAATGGTACTCTAATTTCAATTGTTAAATTTTGCTGATATCACTTAAAATACACTTTTTTGGAACTGTTATTCTCACAGACACGCGATGGTCTCTTCTATTTATTTGCCTTTACAATGAAAGTTAACTGGAATATCCCTGAAAACGGACATGAAATCGGGTATCTGCGAATATATATATATAGCACAGCATTAATAAAAACAGGTTTGCTTCAATAAATAATTCTTGTGCTAAGTTGTTGCTCACGATGAGCTCAGAAACTATCTATTCGATTTTTACTTTTTTTGTGTTTTGCTGGCAGGACAATTAACATCACGCTAAGACCATGAGCATGATTAAAAAGAGACACAGACGAAGTTGCGTGGATCAGGTAGTGTTATTTTACTGTTTACTCGTATCATAGAAGCAAGCACGTCTAAGTTAAATCTGCTAAATGAAAAATAATATATGTCCTAAATCATTACCAGTGAAATCAGCAAAATTCATAAATATACCTAAAATTGTTAGACTCTAACAATAATTCGTATCTCGATCGCGGTGAAAACTCCACGTGATAAAGATCTCTACACAAACGACATAAAGTGCAAATTCGGGCTGCATGCATCGGCGAGCGGTGCTTACCTCGGTGACTCCGCGACGCGCCACATTGATCATACATATACCTGGCTGTGTGGCTTGTAATGGGTGAATGAGCGACAAATGTTACACCGAATGGTGATAAACCATACTATACATAACCATAATAATAAATAATACAAGTAATAATAATTTTAAATTAAAACGATAATAAGTAAAATGAAGAAGGAAAGTACGGGGTTTTGATTTTTTTCTTGTCTTTGGGGTGAATTTAGTACTAGAAGGGTGACCACAACTATCCTATGAAATTCAGTAGGAATTTTTAGCTTTGGTAAAGATTAAGTAATCAAGAGTAGTTAGTAGTACAGTAGGCCAAAACCTCCTTTCTAAAGAGAGGCCTGTGTCTTGTGGCCCATGTATTGTTAAACACTGTTGATGAAGAAGTTTCTTTAAAAATAATTTTCCTCACATAAAGAAAGTGAGAAAAGTCGATTAAAATAATATTTCATCATCTTTACTACAATACACAATACAATACTACAATACGTAATCAAACTTTTGTTTTTTTTTTATAAAAAATAATCTGGCAACATTGCTCCAAAATAAAAAATAAACACGAAAACAAACATATTAGGAACAAACATTTGTTTCCCAAACAAGCCATCACCCGCCACTAATCCACGAACGAATACACAAACACATATACGAAGTACATTACCGTTGTGCGGTGCGTCATACCATCACACGAACCGGTGGTTTTAAGACACTAGACGAACACAATGTTATTGACGAAGTATACTTTTGGTATTGTGTAACCACGAGAACACACAAATATAGACCTTATTGTCTCATAACACATATTTTAAAATTATTATTAAGAAACAGTACAGCCCGAAAATGAAAAAGTTTGTCAATTTTATAAGGGTTCGGGAAAATACCTACTAGTGGATACAAAATACTTTATAGAACTATGCAAAAACAAAATTAATTTTCGTAGAATAAAATTTTGAATTTGGAAGAAAGAAGAAAAAATCTAAGATGATGAAACTTTTTCATGTTTCCACTGTAAGGTTTAAATGTTGTTACGGTATTTCTCCTGGTTACACTAACGAGTGTTGCCAATGAAAAATATTATAAATACTCACCTATACGTTTGTTAAGTCTTACTTATTTGTAAGATTGTGTTGAAATAATGTTTTGGTCTACCCAGATTTAACACATCACAAGTAGGGATCTCTACATAACTGTATGAAAGGTAATTATTGAATATAAATTGTGTACAAAAACTTTGATATTTGCTTAATAAAAGAAATCTTTATTAATTATTCAAAATAAAAAAAAAGAAGACATTTCATAAGTTTTATCATGTGCATGAAATAATATCTTTTCTCAGTAACTTAGTTTTGAAATGAATTCCAATTGCATTAAAATGTGGGTGAAAAATGCTGTGTGTACTACTATGAAACTATTAGTATCATATTAAGATCATTTACTTCAATTTTAAAAGTATTATAAAATAATATCTCTACGTCGAATGTGTTTCTGTACTTACTTTATTTTTCTGCTCATCACTAGATTTTTTTTAGTGTGTACCTATGCATGTGCGAGTGCGTTTGGGTACACGTATACGTACGTGTGTTGATGTATGTGTGTAATATTTGAGATAAAAGTGTGTTATATTCACCTCTGCCTTATCTCGTAGTAAAGCTTTGGTAGTTGTGGCCAGATGTGGTAGTAACAAAGATCTCGCTCCGTGGGTAGCACATAGGGGTCCTTTCACAAGGTCCAACAGCGCATGCATTCGTTGTTTGCTGAGGCGACCGAGAGGTAATGCTTCGAAAGCGCGTACTATAAAGGCACTGTTCAATGAAAAAAAACTTGTAACGCACAGGTATTCTTTTCATAAATTATTTTTTTACTTACTGTAGATACTGGTTATTTAAAAAAAAAACTATAGAAGGAATCAATAGTACATTCAACAGATATTGCCAAGAGAGGACACTCAAAACTAAAACAAGGTGCAGTTACTGAATAATTCATTAATTAACTGCAGATTAAATAAAACATTTCACGGTAAAGTTGGCCAAAGTGTAAATCTTTCATAGTTTTGATAAAATTGTTCAAACAACTAATTTCGTTAAATGTTCGTTCAACCAAAGATCAACATCGTATTCAGACGCGACGAACAAATACCATGGGAGAGACACGCTTCGGCATGAATGGGTCGGCTCGACCGGAATGGTACCACGGCCTCACAGAAAACCAGTGTAAAACAGCGCTTGCTTGCTTGTTTCACCGAGTGAGTGAGGATACCGGAGGCCCATATCCCAGCCCCTCTTCCCATCCCCATTCTGCTACCCATCCCCCAAAGGCCGACAATGCACTTGTGACGCCTCCAGTGTTGCAGATATCCATGGGCGGCAATAATCGCTTACCGTCAGGCGATAAGTCTGCTTGTTTGCCCGAGTTTCCATAATAAAAAAAATTAAGCAAAGAATGGGAACGAACGAACGAACGAATTCGTACGTTGCGAACGGGGCTAAACTTATAATAATCAGTTTGTTTATCATTATTTGTTTTATATTTAATTTGTCCGATATTTGAAAGGGTAATTATGACAGGTAAATATTATAAATGAGTTGTTACCTCAGTTGTGCATCAGGGTAAACTTTGATAGTATGTGGCACTGCGTGTGGCAGATATTTTAGCGCAGATCCTTGACAAGTTAAGGCGTGATCGCCGCACCGCATTAGCCAGACTAAAGCATTCCATAGTGTCTGGAATGTAAACACAATAAGAAGTAACTAAATAGTTTATGAAAAGTCAGGTCTTCCAATTTACGCTTTACAACCGGATCTATCAATTGAATTCTCTGTACTTCTTTTTTTTGTATGAAAACAGCACTGTCGTATCATTTTTATTTTAAATAATCAGAAACTAGTAAGAAACAACGAATAAAGTCCAAACATCAACTATTAACATTCTAAAAGTGAGCAATAAATTACTAAATAAAAAAAAACGCACCTCCATCAAAGAATTATAATTACTGGAATCGTTGATTTCTTTCGCTTCAGTTTTTAAGGCGGTTCTTAACTGTCGACTCCGCACAATGAATCTCGTGAGGCTTTCGATACATTTCATGCAAAGAAGTAGACGTTTCAGAGCCAGTTCACCCGAATTTGCCTCGGATATGACCCATACTATCACTGAGATCAGCTTCCTGATGAGGAGCAAATAAAGAAATGTATTTTATCTAATACATGTATATATATAAAACAGGAAGGTAACTGAATAAGATACCCAGAGATCAACGCACAGCCCAAACCACTGAACCTAGAGTCCTGAAATTTTGTGTAAAATAGGTGATGAAAATACCTACTTAAGCGCGAGCGAATTCACAGGCAAAAGCTAGTCAAATATAAATCCATCGAATTCATTCTGATTGATCCACGCTAAGGTTCAATGTCAAGTATGTATAAGAAAGTCAGTCAACGTCATCGGGTCTTTTATTGCGACTAAGGACGCGTTTTACTGTTGCGTGGGTTTTGATTGTTGTGTGAGTTCGTAGTGACTAGCGATTGTTTTTGTTTGTGAGTTTAAAATGTGTATAGCTGAAGATTTTCCACGCAAAAAATGTCAAAATGAAAATTTTATATCAGAATCTCCTGTTTTGCTCTATGAAGTCGTAAGTAAAAGTTGAAAAATGACTACCGCGGTATATAAAACTCAAAAATCAAAAATATGTTGCTAGGAAACAGACACATGGTAAGTATGATATGCATACCGTGGGAGAGCCACGCTTCGGCATGAATGGGTCGGCTCGACCGGAGTGATACCACGGCCTCACAGAAAACCGGTGTGAAACAGCGCTTACGCTGTGTTTCATCGAGTGAGTGAGGATACCGGAGGCCCATACCCCAATCCAACGCCCCCTATCCCCCTCACCATCCCCCTTCCCCCCAGGCCGCCATAGTGTGGGTCACCATGCTGCATTGTTCTTTTTCGCATTGAGGATGGTGACCACCACTCTTGGATTCTGCTCATGCTTTCCATCAGGCAGGGCAGAGTCATTTTGGCAGCTTAAATATAAAAAAAAAAAAAAAAAATGAGATATGAAAATATGATTAAACTCACTCATAAGCGATAGCGTCACAGAAGCTCTCATCGATGTAAACGTGGAGGACCGGTTGGAAGTGTTGGTACTTGTGGTCTGCGACCAACGATATCACTCGGAGGAGACAGTCGAAGACAAGTACCTCGTAACTGTCCTCGCAAAGGGGAACGTTGGGTTCTTCCACCTGGAAGATAAATGATCCAATCATGTAAAATGGTGTGTCACACGGTTACAAAACATTCAGAAACTATAATTTTAATAGAATCCTACATAAAAATTGTTACAAACCCTGGGAGTAGTACTAAAGGTAGGCCAAAACCTCATTTCTAAGTTAAGGCCAATGTCAAACAGTGGCCTGTTAAAGGCTGTTGTTGAAATCCAAGACTTCACTTTCCTGAACTTATTTTATTACAATCTCTACGCAAAATAGAAAAATTTAGCACAATAAGATACTATCGAACTACATATTTTGAAAGAAACATTTGAAATTTCATGTTTTTTTTTCTAGGTAGAGCAATGTTATAATCGTGATATAAATTAGAATGAAGCTGCGTTTGTTTTGCTACTTGGCAGCGAAATAGCTCTGAGTCGTGACAGGGTGATTACCGTGAACTTAATTACAAATTAAGGTATCATATAAAGTTAGTTTCAAAGTTAGTACAGTCAGTTTCGATCTCGAAGTACATACCTGTGTGAGTATATTGAAAAGCGCGTCCAGAATATCTTGCAGAAACTTGACAAGTTCATCACTGGGCACGTACATTAGCTGAGTGAGCGCTTTCCTTAGCGTCTTTTCAGCGTGATGCGTACTCCATTTGAGGACTCCAAGAATTTCCTCTGTCAAAAGAATTAATTAATTAATTAGGGATTGAAATATTATATATTTGTAATAATTATTTTCCAATTAGTCATAATATGCCAAAATTGGAAATTAAAGAAGAGAGAATACAATAAATACACTACTTTTAATAGGTTTATATGGTCCTGCCAAATTGACTCTACTCTGCCTGAAGGAAAGCATAAGCAATATCCAAGAGTGGTGATCACCGTATACATTGCGAATGCAGACAATGCAACAATGCATCATGGTGACCGGCCTAGTGATGCTTCTGCACCATTGGGCCTCCGGTCTCGCACTCGCCAACGAAAAACGAGAGCACAAAAGTTGTTATTTTACATTGATTTTGTGCGATTACTTAAAGTTTTAGTACTACTACTACTACAACCCATAATGTCCCACTGCTGGGCTCGGGTCTCCTCTAAGGAGAGGGTTAAGGCCATACGTCCCCACGCTGGACAAGTGCGGGTTGGGGACTGGCAAGAATACGTTGTGGCTACGTAAATCTTGCCGTCGGATGTTTTCAAGCCGCCCGAAGGCCTCCAACTAAGCTTCACGACTGTTATCGTATGATAACAACCGGGACCGACTGCTTAACGTGACCTCCGAATCACGGAGACGCTCATGGTAACATGCCACCAGCGGTCACCCATCCAGGTACTGACCGCGCCATCGTTGCGTACTTTTTAAGTTTTAGTAAGTTAATTATTTTTCTCGTCTGATGATAATTTAACAGGGGGCACCACACCCCTTGTTGTGGAGGAAAAGGGCAGTCCTATATCCATCAGTGGACATCTTTCGATTGATTACGATCCGTTAGACGATCTTCACTTAATGGAAAAACAGACGAGATGGAATAGCAAGAAAAAAACATAAAATTGTATTGTACGATTGTAAGACGGTTCGAGAGTGAGGGTTACCTCGTTGAGTGAGTTTGGTAGAGCAGAGCTTTGTAGCAACGGAAAGCGTGTCGCGATGTACAAGCGAGAGCGGGCCACGTGTGAGTCCGTTTTCTGCTCCCGCTGGTAGCTCAGACCTTCGCGAAGGAACTCCTAAACACGCTGCTGAGGCTTCCGCCTCTAACTCTATCTGCAACTGCTTCTGAAGTCGGTCACTCTGCTGCTTGCTGTGTCTCTCGTCTTGCCTCTCGCTCTGGTCTAGCTTGTTTTGTTTATCATGCAGCATGGCCGATAATCGTTTCGCATCAATCTATAACAAAGTAAATATAAGTTATTTGTTACAAGTCCTTTTTTTTAATATTGAATAACATATATTTTTTAATGAAATTTTAAATCAAACCCGTTCGACATTAATTCGGCTCGAAGGATGATTTTTTATTCTTGCTAAGTTTGATGAAAAAAATTGTTGTGGTCCTTCGAGCCAGTTTGAAGCAGAATGTTTTAATTAAATTGATTGATATTCATTAGTATACACCGAATTTAAATACTATGGACATTACAGTAACATTTGCATATTTAGTTTTTTTTATCTTACCTTATAAACACACATGTTGTGTTGAGTATCTGGTGTAGTGGTTCCTTCACGTTGCATTAGCCGCAGGTATGATAGCGCAAAGGGCTTCTCTGCCCTGTCCTTCGCTTCGTTGGACGAACGATGTCGACAAAGGAATACTAAATGCGCGTCTTTAAATGCTTCAATGTTTAGGCATACCTGTTGGATGACACGGTTTAAAAAAGTATTCATGGATCTTTTACAAACAATCATACGTTCTTAAGAAGGTTGTTTATGTATTATTTTGTTTTCAAATTCCACTAAATATTTTTTTTATCTACAGGTCAATTTGTTATTCAAAATTACATCGAATTGTGTTTATGATTTTGACTTCTGTAAGATGTATTTATTTAATATGTAATAAACAGGTTTAATTTAACTTGTTACTAATATTTGCATGCTGTGAACTCCTGTACTTGAGGGATTACACCAAAAGATAATTGTGAAATATTTACTTCAAGTTATAACAGTGTATATGGCTTTTGTTCGGGATCCTTAAATTATACTGTTACCTGTATATTATGTTACCTTAAAGACTTCTTGCCAACGTGGTCTATCGTCGTGGTAATACACCACGGATACATACTCGTCTACCAATGGTACGCCGGCACCTATTGATATAACGCCCTGAAATGCATCAGTTTAGATACAAAACTCAGACACACATTGCGATATTTATGATATCATAAATACCTCATTTCTTTATAATTAAATATAAGTAAGACATATTTCTTCTTTCGTACCCTTTTGACGGTTCTTATCATACGATAACAGTCGTGAAGCTTAGTTGGAGGCCTTCGGGCGGCTTAAAAACATCCAACGGCAAGATGTACGTAGCCACAACGTATTCTTGCCAGTCCCCGACCCGCACTTGGCCAGCGTGGGGACGTATGGCCTTAACCCTCTCCTGAGAGGAGACCCGAGCCCAGCAGTGGGACATTATGGGTTGTTGTTTAAGACATGTTTCTTAGACTAACAGCGTACAGCAACCAATGATTAAACTGTTATTTATAAGCGTTCAAAGTCTGTTGAAATTCCAACGCCAATGCAACTATTTTTAAAGTTTTACCCAGTATACAGACAAACTAACACAATTATTTTAACCCAGTAAACTATTTCAGAATGGCACGTACGTAATATGATAATAAGTCAAAGATATTTACAAAACCTATATTTTCCTATTAGATATTCAAAATCAAATTCATGGTCATATAAAAATTAATACAATATCCATACAAATTTTATTGTAGCGGTGTAGAATAGATAAAGTCAGGTTTCAAAACTAACCTTTATAGTCTGTCCATCTTTATCGACGACCCTCGCGATTAACTCAATGTTCCTCTCCGAAGATTTACCCCCGCCCTTAGAGAAGGATCCCCCACAGACCGTGACGTAGAGATCGTTCCGAGCGTCTCCGGGTAGGATTACCTCGGGAAAACCCATTTTACGTGCGACTGCTGTGTTCCCCACTACCAGGTGAGGATTTTCTTCGCGAATCTGTTTGAATAATGATAATCTATTGATATCTTTTTCTCTTGATATATTTTTTACGGAATAGGGGGCAAACGAGCAGACGTAAGATGGTAAGAGATTTTTTTACCGCCGCCCATGGACACTTGTACCACTAGTGGCGACACAACTGAGTTGCCGGCTTTTGGGGGATGGGGAGTTGGATAGAGGAGTGGTTGAGTATGGATCTCCGGTATCCTCACTCACTCGGTGAAATACAGCGCGAGCGCTGTTTCACACCGGTTATCTGTGAGGATTATTTAATACAATGTCTGGTCCTGGAACGGCCAAGCAACTATGCATGGCAGCCATAATCTTACCAACTGTATGAGACTAAATTGATAAAAGTAAAACTTAAGCGTCAAATATGTATTTTTTCTTTCGATATGAGCGTATCTTTGTATGAAAATCCTAATAATATAAATGCGAATGTGAGTTTGTTTGTTAAGGTTTCACATTTTAATTTACTAAACACTTTTCACCATGGACTTTGTACAGTGATAACGGACATACACGCGGGCGAAGTCGCACGCAAAATCTAGTATAAATACCGTTAGCTCGTATTTGTCTATGCCTCCATCCAAGTAGATGTCGGTTATTGCGGTAAATCGTAGCAAATGTGTTATTCTAATGTACAAGCTATATTGCTGTAAAGTTTCATTTTAATACGTTCAGTAGTTTTTATGTAAAATAGTAACAAACGTCCATACAAACTTTCTCATTTATAATACTGTTAGAACTGTGTGTTTATATGAAACTAGAACGTAGACAATTAATGAGAAAATGAAACTATCGTCCATGGTCAATATTGTGGCAGACACACTCAAAAAGCTCTTGAAAATTCTTACCTGTTTTAGATCACCTTCCACGAGTCGGACCGAAACGAACAATCCTTGTGAATGTTTCGCATCCTTGATATCTCTATTGGTGATCACTTTCTTTAACAAACTGTCGAGGTTTTCTTTCTCATACCTGGAACAAAATTTTATTGATACACTTTCATACAGTTCTGGCGCTATTTCGCTACCAACTTTGGTATTAAATAAAAATAATAATAATGTATTTTATTGTACACCAAGTAATAGGGAATCTGCAAAAAAAAAATAATTTGGCTCAATTTTTTTTTCTTTTTTAAAATATTTAACTGCCCAAAATGACTCAGCCCTGCCTGATGGAAAGTATGAGTAGAATCCTAGAGTGGTGGTCACCATCCTCAATACGAATAAAGAGAATGCAGCATGGTGACCTACACTATGGCGGCCTGGTGAGATGCCTTTTCGCACCCCTACTGGTACCCCTACAACTACAACGCACACTAATCTCTATCTTCTTAAGTTCTGATTTGCCAAAAATGTTATTTTATTATTATTATTATTATTTTTCATTCATTAATATCGAAAGTGTAGATATTGCATATATTTATGTATTTATTTGACTGTATTAATGTGTAACATTATTGTAAGTATTTATCTTAATTGAATGATTTCCTTTAATTATTTATATTTTTTTTAACACCAAATTACCCATGACTTCGAATTTCTACAGTCAATTTGTCCATCTAAAGGTTGCCTGGAAGAAATTGCTTTTTAGCGATAAGGCCGCCATTTGTACATGGTCGTTTATATGTTATGCTCCTGAATGTAAACTGTTTTAACTGGTGTACAATAAAGTTTATTCTATTCTATTCTATTCTAAATAATTTTAAAATAAAAAAATATAGTTCATATTTTTTTCTCAAAATCGCAGCAAAAACTCTATGTCAGTCAGCCTTTATCGATTCCCATAAATTGATTTTCAATTCAATATTTTTAATTGTAAATTCTCTTTCTTTTTACACACCATACAAAAATGTGTAAAGTTGTTGACAAATGCAAAGCAAGATGGCGAATGTCCAATTCTATTCTTATTGTTCATTTCAAGCGCATTGTACAGCAAATGACTGTTAAAAGATATAGATTATTTAAGAAAATTGAATATTAAAATGCATTGTGCTGTAGTATGAACTAAAATTAACTTTGTCTTCTTTTTGGAATTTAGTGTAAAAGATTATTAATGCTCGAAAATAATACTTACGCGTAAAAAGGCACTTGTATGTGTTTGTCTGAGCTATCTGTAGTGACGTATCGCTTGATGTCGGCACAGGCCACGCCGAACGGCCTTCTCATTTGCCGACCAGATAACACTACCGGTGGTGTTTGGGCGACTGAACTGCGTCTAAAAGCATATTGATTTGTTTAAAACAATGAAAGAAAGAGGCTCATAGCCCAGTTGCACTCGGTGATTAGAAACAATCATCGCGGGTAAGCAACGATGGCGCGGTCAGTACCTGGATGGGTGACCGCTGGTGGCATGTTACCATGAGCGTCTCCGTGATTCGGAGGTCACGTTAAGCAGTCGCTCCCGGTTGTTATCATACGATAACAGTCGTGAAGCTTAGTTGGAGACCTTCGGGCGGCTTGAAAACATCCGACGGCAAGATTTACGTAGCCACAACGTATTCTTGCCAGTCCCCAACCCGCACTTGGCCAGCGTGGGGACGTATGGCCTTAACCCTCTCCTGAGAGGAGACCCGAGTCCAGCAGTGGGACATTATGGGTTGTTGTTTGTTTGTTTTGTAATGAAAGGAAAAAATATTTTGTTCTTAGAATATTTCTATAACCTAATACAAAAGTACTTTATCCGACATATGAAATTTATGTTTTCAAGTAAATAATCTCACCTGTGGTCTACATTTTGTGCCTCCATTGATCCCAATCGAACTATATTACACACCAGATATATCTTTTCACTCTTTAGTATATCGGAACCGAAATCCTGAAACAATATAACACATTAGCAGTTATAATTTAGAATAACACATATACGAAATGACAAATCACTGGAAACGTATGTTTTTTAACATAGCCATAGTTCTGAAATTGATTTAATCAATTAATTGCAAGAACAGAATATTTTATATTCTATATTTTGAACATCATATCATATATGTGTTATCCGTGGGAGACCCAAGGCAAAGCACTTGTGACGCCTCTGGTGTTGCGGGCGTCAATCGGCGGTGGTAATCGCTCACCATCAGGCGATATGTCTGCTCGTTTGCCACCTATTCCATAAAAATATATGTGAGTATTTATATATGGCAAAGTTATTTATTTTTCTGAAATAAGATTTGTGTTTTAATTTTACAGTTTATGTAGAAATATTTATGCTTTGACATGAGGTCCCAAATAGTATTAGTCGCTGTAGTATTAGAATTATCTCATTATTTTGGTAAGATATTTAATAGTAGTATATAAAATAAGCAGCTAGCAATTTTTAAAAGAAAATATAGACATCAAATAGATTGGTTATTACCTATCTTCTTTATAATAAAAATGAATTTCGATGCCTGGACTAATTGGGTTCATTTTGATATTAAAATATTTTTGAGTTCAGGGAAAATTTAAACGGTGTAAAGTATGAAAAAGTGTAAAAGGCGACACAAAGTGTCTCTTAAATTTTTTATATTTATAGTTTAAGATTTTAATCCGGAAAACTTTGTATATAATATTGATCGTCAATCTGAAAGTTCGCTACTTCCTATTAAAGCATATAATTTCTGCTTATTGCTAGTACAGACATACTTACAGTAAACACCACAAGCATTGGGCTAGCAGGATTTACAGTGCTGAGTGGATTCGCAGCAGGCCATACAAGCAATAGATGCTCGGTGAGCTTGTTCCCGCTCGCATCGTATAAAGCGAGCGCTAACTCCGCCGGCTCGGACATACGACATACGAAGTTGTGAACGCGAACTGCTATCGTGTACGTCCGGGCCCCCGGAGGGGTGGTGGGAGGGGGGGTGATGGGCGTTGTGTCCTGAAATAAAATTAAAGCATAGTGGTATAGAAAATTTGATCGTTTAATATATTCGTTTTTGTAAGTAATAATAATACTCTTGTTCTAAGTCTTGGCGTTCCTAAGGTCTGTGACATAAGAATATTCAGGAGTGGTTTTTAAAGAAAAAAGAATAAACAATATCACCAAATTTCAAGCTCACAAATCAATGAGAATTTAAGAACTTTCTTCGGAACAATATTAACAACGATACGACGTAGAACGATGGCGGATTTGATTATTGAACGATTTAAGTATTCGCAAATAGATTTTTATTCTTTATATATTATTAAAATAAAGTCATTTCCGCTGTCTGTTCGCTTAGATCTTTTAAAGTACTCAGCGGATTTTAATACAGTTTTCAGGCTAAAATAGAGTGTTTCAAGAGGAAGGTACATATATGTATGATTGTTGTAGAAGAAGAAATCCAAGAATTTGAAAGAATTCTTTGCGAAGCCGGGTCGGGTCGCAAGTATTTTATAAAGGATATTACAAATAGTTTTTTTTATGTGTCTTCTGCACTAAGGCAATCTGTTCGAAAACAATAAGCCACTTTTTTGGCTGGAACTACATGTCCTGATATTTTATTGTTATCGTCGGGAGCCAATCAATTGCTGAACTTTCCAGCTAACACTCTTCTTGACTCAGTCTACAAATCTTTGGGCGAGTCTGGGAATATTACAAATAGTAAGACGTCCAATTTTTTTTTTTTTTTTTTTATATTTAAGCTGCCAACATGACTCTGCCCTGCCTGATGGAAAGCATGAGCAGAATCCAAGAGTGGTGGTCACCATCCTCAATGCGAAAAAGAACAATGCAGCATGGTGACCCACACTATGGCGGCCTGGGGGAAAAGGGGATGGTAAGGGGGATAGGGGGCGTTGGATTGGGGTATGGGCCTCCGGTATCCTCACTCACTCGATGAAACACAGCGTCAGCGCTGTTTCACACCGGTTTTCTGTGAGGCTGTGGTATCACTCCGGTCGAGCCGGCCCATTCATGCCGAAGCGTGGCTCTCCCACGGTATAAATTTTGGGGTATATTAAAATGGCCCTTTTAAATTTATAATTTAAAAATGCTCTCCTATATAGTAGTAACAATGAGACTCGTCGTATTTCTCGAGGAAATATTAAATATCATTTGAAATAATATAACAATAAAATTCCCTTGTTATCCGCATCGATCGAACACGGAATTAATAATAATATGACCGTGACGTCACAGTTCTCGTAAATGTGTACGCTATATATTAAAGTACATATATAATCAATTATATACATAAACTAGTTTTATTAATACATAATTTAATTACGTAATTACAGTATGGTTTTCCTTTAACAAAGACGGAACGCTCTATGCTGGACAAACTATAATAAAATAAAAATGGATCAATTCCTTCTTTCTTCAGTAACCCAGTCATAGAAATACCATTAGTAACACTTTTATCAACAATCCATATCACTGCCATACATACATACTATATTAAGGCCATACGTTCTCACGCTGGTCGAGTGCGGGTTGAGGACTGGCAAGACAGCGTTGTGGCTTCTTGCCGTTGGATGGTTTTAAGCCGCTCAAAGACCTCCTCTTACTGTGGGAGAGCCACTCTTGAGCATGAATGGGCCGTCTCAACCGGAGTGATACCACCTCCTCACAGAAAACCAATGTGAAACAGGGCTTGCACCGTGTTTCACCAAGTGAGTGAGGATACAGGAGGCCCATACCCCAACCCCTCCCCCATCCCTCAAAGGCTAACAACGCACTTGTGATGTCTCTGGTGTTGCGGATGTCCATGGGCGGAGGTAATCGCTTACCATCAGGCGATACATCTGCCCATTTGCCACCTATTCCATAAAAAAAAGTTAACAACGATTTTACGTGAGGCATCAGTATCATAAACATTATTTAACATTAAACAAAAGTTCTGTATTATTTCTAACTTTAAGAATCGACTGCCTTGGTGGTGCAGTGGTAGCGTACGCGACTGCTGTCTATGAGGTCTCGGGTTCGAATCCTGGGTCGGACCAAATGTTTGCATGATCTGCAAATATTTGTTTCGGAGTTTGGGTGTTTTCTATGTATAATATGTATGTATTTACAAAAAAAAAATGTATTTATGTATTCATATCAGTTGTCTAGTGCCCATAATACAAGCTCTGCTTAGTTTGGGACTAGATGGCGTTGTGTGTTAGATGTCCGAAATATTTATTATTATTATTATAATATTAGTTTAAGGTTGAAAATAACATAACGTTTAAGAATAACGAGGTTGGTATTTAAAAAAAAAATTGTTTGCAAACTCACCATATTTTTTTCAATACGAGTATTGGCCTCATCGTGCAACGAGTTCAGTTTGTACGTAGACACATGGAAAGGGTCCACAAGTTGACCGTTTGCCGTTCGCACTGCCAACTCCATGCCTAAAGATCTATTAAAAAAAAATTCTTTAAACCTTTAGGGTTTTTTTTACGATAGTTTGATTAAATTGTTAAAAATACATACGTGTAGTTGTTATCCTACTAATATTATATACGCGAAAGTTTGTATGTTTGGATCACGTAAAACTATTGAATGGATTTTAATAAAAATTCACAATAATGTAGCTTATACATCACAATAACATATTGGCCAAATTTTATAAGATTTAATTCACACAATATCTTTGTACCGTGGGTAACACGGCAGGGCTCAGCTAGTGTAATATAGTTTTGTTTAATAAGGTTTTTCTTACTCCGATTTCTCTCGATTTTTCATCGATCTATGATTTTTATCTGTAGCTTCAATTTAACGTTTATAAATGTCACTTACGTGTTTTAAAAGAATAAATGATTTTGAATTTGAATTTCCGCTCGGAAACTACTGTGAGAATTTAAAATACTGTGTTACTAAATCTTTCGTGAGTAATGTGCATGTACATATTACTATCTGTTCTTGCAAAAGTATATAAATAAAATCCAAAAATACATAAATGATTGATGCGTCATTTCTATTTACAGCATAAACAAACGAAAGCTAATGATTAATCATAGATTCGTAATAGTGTCGTACTGACTATTGTATTGGTTTATGCGGGATATCCAAGAGCGATAAAAAATATATTATGTGTGTCCAAGAAATGTTTATGGAATTCCAAATTAATTTTATAATTAAATAGTAATGAGTTAATATGACTGACATATGAATTTCAAAAACATTTCTTTGGCACACTTCTTTTTTCGCTGTCGGATATCCGCGGCCCTGTGTAAGTACATACCTATTGCCTTTATCGATGGTGAAGACGGCAGTTCTAGCGACTCTTCGCAACTGATCTTGTGGTAGGGCTCCAGAGGCGAGTTGAGCTCTTAGTTCGAGGAGAGCTCGCATGCTCACTTCCATAAACCTGAGACGCTCATTGTTGGTCTGAAAAAAAAACATATTCATTACTTACGTTCGTCATACATTCGCTTACGTAGATTTAATCAATTCAATCGATAGTATTCAGATTTTTGGATAAAACAACTCATTTTTTTGCATGCTGTTACTAAAATATAACAACCAAAGAAACTCATATTATAATAACATACAACAAATGAGTAATATACATATGTAAATACTACAAAGAAACTATAGAAATTGTAATCCAATTAATATTATAAACACGTAAAAACTACAGAATGGATTTGGAAATTTAACAGTAATATAGCTTATACATCAGAATAGCACATAGGCTACTATTTGCCGCGATAACCGACATATACGCGGGCGGATCCGCGGCCAAATACAAGTGGTTAATAAACGAGTTGTAGTAAGCTATGGACTACTTCCAAATTCATGTCCTTAAAACCATTACGAATATTTGTGATCAATTTGTCTGAGGGAGCAAAGAATTGTACTCTTCCCTCTTTCTGTTGTATTTCTCCACTTCCTTTGCACTTTCCGCTTCAAATTACCAATAGTACAGTATTAACTCTACTAAGCCTGTTCGTAAATTAAACTTCATATATTAAATAATTATAGGCTAGCAGTTCTTTTTTTGTTTAAAAACTCATTACTAACAGTAAATTATTATTTATAGAAATTTAATTATTTAAGTTATTCCCCTACTACCCAGTTCTCTGCAAGTTATGAGTACATAGATAGTAGCCTTATACTGCGGTTTTCTTTACAAAATAATTGAAATTCCCCAATGCATCGGCATTAGGCTTAAACGGTTTGCGGTTGTACCACTCTTTTTATATACGCTCGTATCTAGTTCAAAGTTTATATTAAAAGAAAAACCCGCTAATAAATATTCACAACTATTTAAAACCGTGCACGTTGGATGATGCCACTATATGCAAGTAATTACAGATACCTATTAGTTATTCAATGAGTAATATTCGCAAAGCGTATTAGATTATAAGAAAATAAATTATTTCAAGTTGACAGATATTACGCAGGGCCAAGTCGTATCTACCCTCCAAAGGATGACCGAGCGAACTATCAATAATAACAGTCTCAGACTCGTATACCCATCCAAGAATTATTTCCCTTGTTCGTGGTCGGCGATATGAGAAGCACTGGTGTAATATCAGTTGTTCCTCTACCTAAGGTCTATATTTGCAATTGTTTCATATCCTACATGGGACAGGGAAAAACATCTCAGGAAGGTCAGGTGAGGTGGTTTCCAGGAGTTGATCTTAGGATCCTTTCCGTGGAACCTCGCGTATGACGCCAGTTTTCAACCTGGAGTGAGTGTTGCCTGTCAGTCAAGTAGTACTGGCGAGGGCGAGGGCTACTAGTACTAATATTGGCGAGGTGGGATGTCTTATAGGAAGATCAACGGTCATATCTGGCTCGTGAGATCCGAAGGGATATTCCATCTCATTAACAAAAAAAAAGTACTTTGTCTTCTCGTCTTCAATACAACAGACAAAATACCGTGGGAGAGCCACGCTTCGGCATGAATGGGCCGGCTCGACCGGAGTGATACCACGGCCTCACAGAAAACCGGTGTGAAACAGCGCTTACGCTGTGTTTCATCGAGTGAGTGAGGATACCGGAGGCCCATACCCCAATCCAACGCCCCCTCACCATCCCCCTTCCCCCCAGGCCGCCATAGTGTGGGTCACCATGCTGCATTGTTCTTTTTCGCATTGATGATGGTGACCACCACTCTTGGATTCTGCTCATGCTTTCCATCAGGCAGGGCAGTCATTTTGGCAGCTTAAATATAAAAAAAAAGACAATGGGCCGTAAGTTATAGAACTTACGCTATTTCAGTACTTGTCTGTGGGTATGATCTGTACAGAGGTTAAATAAGTACCTAACTAAGACTTCATGTTAGTAAGCAGTTACATCCTACAGCCCTTATAATATAGTTTGATATCTGTGACAGATGGCTACAAAACAAACGAAGTTACATTTAAAGCGTCATGTTTATGTTTCACTAACTTTATCGTTCTTAGTAGTGACAAACAAAATGTATTTACATTATAAATAAATGTGAGTTTGTTTGTTGCACTTTTACGGCTAAAGCACTAAATAGAAGTATAAAAGAAAATTCTAAGCAAGAGTAACAAAGGCTTCTTATTACCACGATAACCTACATACAAGCGGGCAAAGCAGCGAACAAAAACTAGTATGTAATGTACATCATAAAAAGCTTCAGTTTTGTTTACATTGAAATCCATTCTCATAAATAAGTCAAACAAAATGCACGTACTATATACAACTTCTTCCAATGCTGCAGCCATTCTCGGAGAGTGATAGCTATATCGTGTACCACTCCGCCACCACCGGCCGAAGCCACGACCGTCTCACCACATCTGCAACATAACAAAAAGTATATTGACCATGTTAATAGTTTCATATATCCCAAAAAATGTGTCGTGAAAGTGCCGAGGCTTCTCTGCCCCAAAACTGTAAAACGGTGAAATACTTCAGATATCATTGGTAATGACGTTCTCGTAGCCGATTTCAGCTACAGCGTCCGGTCTAAACGGAGACCAGCCAAATACGCAGGAAACAGTATAGTGCACAAGTGTGTGTGCAATCACAGGTGCACTCAATGTTCAATCTCTCTCTCATAATCCGACGGGACGTTTAAACGACGCGATCGAGGAAAGATCAGGCGCAGGATCGACTTTTCGTGCTCTCTGGAGCACAAAAGTTCAAATCCCAACTTCCAAACTCCGAGCTATTATAAAGTATTTCTAAAATACAATCAGAAAAACTCAATAACACTTTTTGGCCCGACCCGGAATTCGAAGTAGAGACCTTTATATCGGCAGTCGCATACGTCAACCGCTAGACCTACGAGGCAGTCAATCATTTACACATGTCATAAATTCGTCCTGCACTTAAAGCTTAGCCCCGAGACACACAAATGTTATAAAGTACAATATTATTATGCTCTTGACCCTTAAGGACGGCATAATTTGATCCTGTGCTGAGCGTTTCAGATTCATCCATGCTAATATTATAAATTCAAAAGAAACTCGGTGTGTCTATCTGTCTATCGGACTGTTACGCCTTTGCGGCTAAACAGCTGCACCGATTTTAATGAAATTTGGTAAGGTATCCTTGATTCTTGACACGGGATATTCTTTTCCGCGACAACCAACAAACGTGCGGGAATGCCGCGGGCAAAAGCTAATTAACTTTATATTCGTGATTTCGTGAAGCAATATTTCTATCCCCTTTTAATAAAATGATGTAAACGGAAGAATCTTGGTATATTTAAAGTTTATAAGGAGAAGAACAGCAAAGACTAAACATAAAATATTGTCAAATTCGGAACACTAGACCACCACTAATAAAATATTATACAAAAATATAACCGTTCAAATGAATACATTTCAAATAAATTTCAATACAATGCATTAGACATTATCTCGTAATGATTTTTTATCAATTCGAATAGAACTTCGCATATTAGAAACATGTTTAAGACTTACAGTAACTTCTCCATATTAAGTTGCTGTAAATTCAAGTGTTCCATGGTTTAGCTCTTTTAACCTATATACAGGAGAAACTACACAAATGTGATAACTTCTATTGCTTCATAGTTTTATTTGTTATTATTTTCCGTGTTTATTTTAACCATAACATATCATACGGAGTATAAAATACCTAACTATGAACGCTTTGGTTGTAGGCTAAAATAGGCATCTCAATGCAGCAACTTCTGCCTCAAAAAGGCAAATCGGAGAAAATTTCAGATATTATTTAACATTTCACAACTTAGTCCTGGTCAACGCTTAAAGCTTAGAGCCTTGACATGCATGTACCTGTAACCCTGAGCATGTCACTATATGTGTTGAGCGATTCAAGGTCATGAGAACACGGCACAGGGTTTTTTATATTCCTTAGGAACCTGCCAAGGAACTGAGAAGTCCTAGAGTTTGTTCGTGGAGTTCAATGCGAGTCTGTCGTAGGTTATCTATTTGATTTATCCACTATCAGCAAATGTTCTTTTAAAACACATTACCTTTTTAACAAGATCAGACTTCCGGTTACTGAGTATAAAAATGCATGACGTATATTGGGTCAAGGACTGTAGAACCACAGTGTCTGGAGACATCGAACGTGTTCCCCTTTATTATCATAAAAATATACAAATGACGAGGTCGATGACCGTGAATGATAATTACTGTCCATTGAAATAATTGTATGAATCACTACTACTATGAACTTTACCATACACATGTATGCACGCGTGTGTTTGTTTATTCGAGCTAGTTGCCCTTTAATTAAACGTTATCAGTAACTAGTAATTTGCTACTATGCGCTTTGATAATGTTATAAAAAATGTATTATGTTCGTTTAAATACCTAAATTCGTTAAAACTATTGAACACTTACATATTAACTTAAATAAGTTAAAATAAGCTATGAATCGCTGACGTGAAAGTGGGTCGGTCATGTGTTCAGACGAACTGAGAGCCCCTGACAGTGATTAGCCGAACGTAGTGTATACAGTGTGTATAGATCGACAACTTGAATAAAGTACCACGAACACGACAGTTGGCGCTTTGGAAGCCTTATTTCAGCAGTGGAAAACAAAAATAAAAAGGTCCGACTTACCTGTCTACAATGCAGTCTCTTATGACGACATAGTTCTTCGGGAAGGCACCGCTTGCGTCCCGCCTGAGGCTCCTGCCCCAGTACCATTCGTCTGTCTCCCGCTCAATGTGCACCAACTCGCCGACTTCCAAGGAGAGGTGTGGGGATCCGGACTTTCCCACGTAATTGTATATGGCTGAAAAATGAAAACAAAGTTGCAAATTATATCACAACAATATCCAGAAGTGGAATTTGATTATGGATTTGTGAAGCACAACTATTCAATTCAAATTATTTATTTTTGATGCATCAATAAATTCATATTACATTCTACATACTATATGCTTGCCAATACAAGACCAGCACTCTAATAATTTATTGATGGCTTAACTTTCGTAAAGTTATGACTAGGCTAGTTATTAAGTCTAACAGACTTAGCTCTTTAATAGAACAAAAATGAAATGGTTCCACAAATAAAAATATAATTATTTTATTAAATTATTATTTAATAAATTGCAAATAATATTAGGCCGTTAAATTTTGTGTCTATAGGTAAATGGTTTTAGGTCAAATTTCAATGTATTTATTTGTTTGTTTAAATAGCGATGAGTGCAGAAAGTTAAAGATAAATGATTGTCGAATTTCAGTAATCGGGCGACCACTAGTATCAAAAAAAAAATTGCTTCTCTTCGAATAAGAAATAAATCAATTTAGCATTAGTGTCCCAAGATAATAATAGTTAATGAAATCTGATAAATGTCAAGTTTCTTAAATCATCAATATATTTTTATTGTGTTTGTGTTTTATAAAGCGATAATTGTTTCATCAATAATATCCTTGGAATCATATTTTAAATGTTGTTTAACACTAACGATTTTTAAAAAAGACTACAGTTACGGTGCTTAGAAATAACCAGCAGGCAACCATTAAATCACGTTAAGTTTGAATCTTAACCCATTAGACTAAAATCTTTGCTTTACTTCATTTAAATTTTCTTAAAACATTAACGTATAAAGTTTAAGAAACGATATGATTCACCAGTCCCCTACATATCATATCAGTTAGCCTCAATTGGTGAAGAGTCAAATGTCACGCACTATTGATGAAAATTATATTGATGCTAATGCCGTTTGAACCTGTTTAAGGCAAAGATACAATTGAAATCAAGTGATAGATATCTTATTTGTTAGTAACCTACATTCCTACAAACAAACGATATAATTTCATTTATTTCTAGAGATGTGATATGAGTTCAATGCTTTTATATATTTTCCTTTTTCTTCTTTTAGGGATGTACAAATGGAACACTAAGTACTGCTTTATACCACAAAGCTTTGCCGGTGGAAGTCAACCAAACACTAATTCAACTGGCGCCATTTCTCCGAACTTTGAACACTACTCGTTTGGAACCATCTGAAACTGTTGTGTGAGTATTACGTTAGAGATAATATGCATTGTTAAACCTCAGTAATTATCCACTCATTTATGAATATAAACTAGTATTATTTTTTTCTCATCCCAAGTGTGTATCGATAGATTACACGGTTGGCCTAATGGTTTCAGTAGTCGCCACACCGCTTCCTACTGCGCCAAGTGTTGTGGGTTCAAATCCTACATGGGACAACACTTTGTGTGATCCATAAATTGTTCTAAATCTGGGTGAACTATGTATCCGTTACATGTATGTTTGTAAAGATTCCCGTGACAAAGGAATGTATATTCCTAACGCGGGAGTTGACTTTAAAAAAAAAAAGTTTTATTCCAATCTGTGCAGTAGTTTTTGCGTGAGAGTAACAAATGAACATGCATCCACTCAAACTTCCGCATTAATAGTATTACTAGCGTGTATCTATATACATGCATACGAAGTTATCGCAGTAAATAGCAGCCTTGTCCTTCCTCAATAATCAAAGGCTCTTCATTTCATACAAATCGGTCAGCGGTTTAATGGTGAAAGCGTAACAGACAGACGAAGTTACTTTCGAATTTATTATATGTATTAAAATGAAAATCATAATCAAAAGCATATACACGCAGGCCAGGCGAGCTCTTTAAGTTCCTACACATGAGAGGGATATCTAAAAATCGTGTGTGGCCCGAAGTACGTCGGGGTTCCAGGGATTTCCCCTCGAGCGTGCACATGGTTCCCAGGCTTCTAGTACCCGAGACGGTGTGCGGTTTTTAGTCAACTCGAGTCCAAATAGCCATCATCCGAAGGGATTACCGCACAAAAAAGGGGTCATATACACGCGTGCTGAGTTGCGAACAAAAGCTAGTATTTTATACTTATGTAAAGTTTAAATAGTAATTAAAATAAAATAGGTAAATCAAATAGTAATTACATTTACCTTACTCTAAAAAAATAATTTCAAATGCATGACAGTACAAGGTTGTAAATTGTAACAAATACTGTATAGATATCAAAACAGAAAACATCCAGCGATTTCAGCCTTCGATGTGAAGGCGAGTATATTCATCAGGTGTTTAGCACAATTAGCAGAAATTAGTTAAGTGGATTCCTAGAGTTTCAATACGAGTTTAAGTTTCTTTTAGGTTTTATTCGTCTTGCTTTCCGATAATAATAATTATATGATTTAATTTTATTATTAACTAGCTGTTGTTGTTGTTACCCGCACTGGTTGTTTCATCTTTCCATCACTGTTATCTACTGAAGCTAGCCTAAAAGTAGTCTAAGTAACTTGCTATACCATTAGTTAACTGCCAGTGACAGTCCCGTAAAAATCGGTCTAGCCGCTATAGAGATCGGTCGAAACAAACAGACAGTCTAAAAAAACTATTCAAAAGTGCTTTTTTTGTAAGTACCGTATAAACTTTTCGATTCTTCAATTTTGTTTATTTGTGTATATATAAGTGTAGATAATTTAATAGACAACGGCTTCGCTCGCTTCTATGTCGGTTATTGTGGTAAAAAATTAACCAATGTTACTCCTGATAGGTTATCTTTCTGTTGATGAAAGAATATTTAAAATCAGTATAATTGTTTATACGTGAAAACGTAACAAACATTCGAAATGATTTATATTAGATAAGGTAATATGACAACAAGAAAAAAAAAGTTTTTACTCGACTACGATAAAACTTTTGTATATATATATATATATATATAATATATAGTATTATATATAATATATATATATATTATTAAACTATGTCACCTTAAGCACTATTACGAATCTATTAAAGCCTTATTCGTTAAAATTCGTCCAGTATTTTAGTAGAAGATACAAACACACAAATTGCCAAAACTAATACCCTTCTTTTGGCTTCGCCGTAGTCGGGTAAAATTAGGAAGCAGAAATAATTCTGTTTTTTTTTACTAATGCCACGATTGTCCCAGCGCAGGTCCTTTATCTATGGAGTCTTATCGGTATGGCTTTATCTACTTAATAATGAAAGCGATTTGACAAGGTCATCCGTCAGAATTCAGTTTTCACAATACTTTTCGTCGTAATGTTTTTTAATATAGCTAATTAAAATTTTGCATTACAAGTTATAACACGGTCGGCTTGAGGTCAAACTGTTAAGGATGGTTAAAATTACTTCATAATACGTGTGTATTTAAAATATTCGTGCATTCTAAATTGCACATAGTAATTAATTCTTGGACTTAGCATAAAAACTTTTAATAAAGATTATAAAAAAGTTTAGGTTCCATCTTACTTCAACTGTGTGACATTTGCAGTCATCTATGCAAATAAATAAAATTGGAGCGTCTATTTGTAATATTATAATAACTGCTTTTTAGTAAAGCTGAAAAGTTTGTTTGATGGAACGCACTAATCGCAAGGTAGTAGAGAGCCACGCTTGACCGGGGCGGTACTATCCTCGCACCGAAGATTAACGTAAAATGACAGCGTTCGTTCTGTCGTGTTTCGTAGGTGAGTGCGAAACCGGGGAACCAACGATGCAGAAGCATCACAAGGCCGCTACGGTGTGGGTCACCATGCTGCATTGTTGCATTTTCTGCGTTCACAATGAGTATGGTAACTACCACTATTGGATTCTGTGTTTGCCTTATATCAGGCAGAGTAGAGTCATTTTGTGAGGCCCAAACACAAAAAAAAAACAAAAACTACTTGATCGAATTGACAAACTATTTTAGTAGTTTATGGTCCGTTAATTTAAGAAGGCTATATGCCATATAATATCAGCCTATAGCCTTTAGGCGGAATTGCATGGATCAGCTATTGAAACCATAAATCTTGACAGGGTCTAAGAACCCGTTAAGTGTACAATCACATGCTAATAACCTGTCAATAAGAAGAGTATATGGCTAAAGCATCCTGTGACGGAAGGCACCTTATGGAACGATGCATACGGTGCTAATTTGGGTAAACAATACATTGGCCAAGACACAAAAACTATCTGGAAGTACAGTCGATGGCAACAGTTAGTTTGTTTTGCCAAGAACTAGAATAAAAGAAATCGTAGCTGTTTTTGTACATACATAGAAAAAATGGTTGCCGGTTTCTATTAATATCAAATTAAAATACGAACAGATTTATATAATCAATCATATTGGGAGATAATACAAAACGGAAAACGATGTAGACCCAGGATAATGATACATACTCGTATGTCAAAGCAGTTATACACAATCAATTGACTTCCTTTTAATTCCTTTTTATTCCAGATTTATTATACCGTCTTAAATATCACTAAATAAACTTAAAAAAGTAAGCAATCACTTAACAGGGTCCTTTTGATTAAACAGCTTTTAAACACAAGTCACACACTGATAAAACCCTTTCACATCAAACTTATGAGTAACACCCTAACGAACCTCATCCGGCAGAAGCGTCATAAAAAAAGGAATAACCCATATAAATAATACAAAGAATAAGTATATTTAACATTCATTGTACTTACACAAACAATTAATACGGAACAATAGGGGCGGTATGCGCGTGAGTCAGTTAGGAGACAAGACATGTGCGAGCGCGCACCAAAATCGCGTTCGTGCACCACTTGGACGTCGTTTGAATGCTGATTCAGAGTATAGATCTAGTGATTGTTTAGAGGCGATCGACTTGATTTCCAGTTATCATTATTATAGCATAAAAATATTATAGGCAAGTAAACTTAACCGATAATAAGGATGGGTCAGGACAATAAATGCAACTGTGGGCGACGTAAAAGCTAAAAAGCTAATATTGTTATTTAATCAGTTTTGAATTCTACGAAACATATTTAATGAAATAACAGTAATAAATTACCCTAATATCCATATTGGGGTGTATTTTATCCTGGTGAGAGTTTGGTTACGGCCGAGATCATTCACGAACAAAATATTTAATGTACAATTTGATGGGAGATATTTTCAGTACGTTTAAATAAAACAGTAAAACGCTATTAGGTTTAACTTCAACCAATATAAAAAATATGAAACCTTTCAAGTCGTATCTTAGCAAACGCACACTAAATCCCACTTATCCAATACATCTAAATCCATTTACTTTATGATCCTACTGTGGGTTGCAACTGTAAGAGAAGCGAGTCTGACTGATATACATTCTATCGAATCAATGGAAAAATAAAATCGGAAGGTAATTTAAAGAAACTTGAACCTAAAGAGTCGCTCTTATTACCTCTTCATACAAACATTTTCTAAAAGAAAGACATTTGGAGAAACAAATTTTTGGATAATATATGATATTACTTATTTTGTTATGAGTTTAGACTTTTTAGACACTAAAACTTCGGACAAATCATATGCTATACTTGGATACTTGAAAACATTTTAGTATTCCCTTCATCTTTAAATCCTAGAGTATTCCGTTAGATGGTGAACTAGCATTATTTCGCTTCTCGCTCACAGTATATCCATACCTCAACCCATAAAACGTCTAAGAGACTTATAAATCTGTCAGACATCAGATCCATACACCTGTCACACGATACTTGTCGTAATGAGATATCGGAGCTATATGGCCACCTTACTGTGTTCGGATGAGAGGTTGCAGATTCGATTTTATAGGTCATTGTGCACATTGTTGAAAATAATTAGTAGCATTGCTTGATGATTCGTCAATAATTCACAGACAGATGCATCCAAGCGGTACGCGATAGAGCAATGACGAGTTTTTATGAAACTAAAAGTTAGGAATCGAATAAAAAGAAGGTATGTGTTTGTGAAATTAATCGAAAGTATCGAAACAATATTCAGTGCTAAACGTGCAACAGTCACAATTATTTAATTGAATCGTTTTTATTATGCTGATTGAACAACTACAATATTGGCAGGTTGGTGTTTTGACAAACATAATTGGACTTCCTCAGGTGACGGAAGGGGACTGACTACCCAGATGATTGGCACACAGGGACGTGTGTGCGGATATTATATATTTGCTGGGATATTTTGGTAATGTGCGACAAAATATTCAGCCATAAACTTCAAAGGCTGGAAGAGATATGTATCAATGTAAGAACCATACAATTTTGTGGATGATTGTTCCAAAAGAATCTACCGTACGTTAATATAGCCTAGGATAGGTTAAAACATATTCTTGTATCTCAAAAGGAGGAACGTTTACAAATTTTTCATATGAGTAATAGCAAAACGGACCCTTTGAAAAGTTGTGTACCTAATGCCTTAGATGAGAGATGTACGTCGATACTATCTACTGATGGTACTAAACCTATCGTATTCTGTTCAATCCAAACTGTCCCTATTGTTTTTTTAAAGCTATTTTGACAAATTAACTCGCTGGCCGTCTGATGATAGACGGTTAGAATAGAATAGATTAGATAATACCCCATGTATTCTAATCTACTCTATTCTAACTGTACCGTACATAGAATAAAATAGACGGTTACGACACTATTCCCAAAAATAAAATCACGCTAATGCATCTCAAACCCCTATTCCACTTCCCATCCAGAAATCTTTAGGAGCGGTGTACTAGAACTATACAAGAAAACTATTAGAAAAATCAATTTCCTGCGGACTCGAAATCAGATATCCCAGTTAGCTGTCTCACAGTTGGTAATAACTATAGTTAACTAATAAAAATCCCCCCAACTTGTCTTCGCAAAACATACAGCGTCGGCCATTAATGTTATCAAATCTGACAAAGTGTATCCGCAACGCTCGATGAGCTGACACAAAAACGATTTCAGTTAATCCTCTGAATACATGACTAAAAAAGGTTGAAAAAACTATAACCGACTGTAAAAATTGTATAATAAAATTTATATAGAGTGTATCACAGGTACGAAAATCGGTTCAGTAGATTAAGAGCTACAGTGCGAGACACAAACAAACATTTTTTCGGTTGGCCGGTTAGTGGCTATATCGGTTACCACGCCGTTTCTACTGCACCAAGTGTAGTGGGTTTAAATCCCGTATGGGACAACACTTTGTGTGATCCTAAAATTGTTGTGCTGAGTCTTGGTGTTCAAGGTTTTCTTTGTGTCAAACAACAATGTAAAGTCAACCGCGAGGTATCTTGATTAAAAAAAAATGTTCATAGACTGGTCAAAACTACTATCATCTCATATCACATCATCAACAACCCATAATGTCCCACTGGTGGGCTCGGGTCTCCTCTCAGGAGAGCTTTAAGGCCATACGTCATATCACATACCATTAAAAACAAATTAAAAACAGAATGACGGATGCTCCAAACCTTTATTTCACAATCAGTACACGGAATTAATAACAGTTAAAATTCTGGTGTACATTAGGTGAAAAAGCAACTTTGAGATTGTTAACTGCTAATTCTTAAATTCAAGGAAGATTATGGAGCCACAGCACTACCAAATTCCTAATCTTCTGCATCTAAGTCGTTGCAAAAACTGTGCAATATACAAGCATGTCGATCTCGAGTACTCGGTGTTTTTCTTAATCTACAGATCAGATTTCCGCAAGAATAATGTCGAAACAAAGAGCAAAACCTGGATAAGAATTGTAAGTATAAATTTAAATTAAATTAAATGTGTTTTGTTTAAGAAATATGAACTTATATAACGTAATTTCAATAAATTGTCATTATGTTAGTCTGTTAACAAGGGGCAAATGTTGGTAACTTATATTTTCCCGTAGTACTTCCTCATAGAGATGAATCTCAAAACCCTATAAATAGGTGATGAGTGATTATGACCGCTAATTAGCAGAGATATCCGGAGTGTATTTAATTATTGTTGTCTTCTCAAGAGGTTTTTATGTAACTACACTTTGTAATTTGTTTAATCAAACTTTTTGGCGTGAGTTTCGCGCCTTAATGTACCTTTTTTTTTATTTTTTGTTCAAATTTTTCTTTTCTTAATGTTTTAAGGTATAGAAAGGCAATGAAAACAAGACGAACGGGCAGGTCGAGTGATGGTAAATGACTACCATTATCGGCGGCCCCCCCACAACACTAAAGTTACAACACATAAGTTTCTTGTCACATTTCGAGTACCCCACTTACTGGGAAAAAAATAACGAGAAAACTCTTTCCTGTTTTTTTTAAAACAAGACCATCATGCGTCTACATTGTTGATGCCGCAAAAATAAGTACCTATACAAATTACTACAATGATAGATTGAGTGGTTGCGGCGAAAAACGCCACTAATATATAATGTACTTACATTAGCATATAAAACGTAAATTACAATTAGTTTGTTTACAAATATTCATTGCCACGTTTGATACAATATGTAGGACATTCGCAATCTAAGTGTACCGGGTTAACATTGTCAGTGCCTGGTCCCGACTGACATCTCGTGTCTCTATTAGATGCATAACTTACTGCTAATTTCTTCGTAATTTGGGACATAAGTCTTTTATATACTAGTTACTATTATGATTTGGATTATTATGTGATATTGGATTTTTTTATGATATAGGAGCCAAACGAGCAAACGCCTGCTGGTAAGCGATTACCGCCGCCCATGGACACCCGCAACACCAGAGGCGTCACAAGTGCGTTGTAGGCCTTTTAGTAGGAGTACGCCTTTTTCTTCAAGGTTTTTCATATTGGTCCGGGAATACCGCAGGCGATACTTGATGATTGTCTGGTTCTTAAATATACGCGTATCGAGATTCTTATTATCAAAGGAACAGAAAAAGGAAAAGGTACAGCCATATCATTTTTTCTACTTCTTGAATAGCAAATATGAAGTACTTGACATGGTCAAATGTTCGTACAAATTAAGTTTTGATATGTATATTAAGTAAGAAATGGGATTTAGATTGAGTTATAAGTTTCAAATTATTATATATATATATATATAGATATATATATATATATATATATACATATACATATTCTTCTGTTCCAACTGACTGCTCGAATGACGAATTAATTTAAGCGGTCCCCACGCCACTCTAAACTACTCTGTGTTGTGGATTAAAACCCCACATGGCACATCACTTAATGTGATCCACAAATTTTTGTTCTTAGTCTGGGTGTACATACAAGAAACGCACCCAAAATGTTTTTTTATTAAGTTTGTTTGTAAAAAAAACAAAACTTACTTAATCCAATGTTATTGAATTCTAATCGATTTCAAAATCGAAGATTCCAATTGTCAGATAGTAGAAAAGTGACCATGACCGAAATATAGCAATATAAAATTTCATGAGTACTAAATTGGATAAATAGTTGTCCCAATATTTGGACAAAAAAAAATAATTGGAGAGACTATAACCAAAAGCAAAATAAATCCGAATGAGAAAACAAACAGGAACATAGAAAACACTTCGATAAAATAATTACTTACTACAGGGTTTGTAATTTAACTTTGAGAGTCATAATAATATGTTTAATGAATAGAAAATCAACTGATTGATCGCGAGTTTATTGCAAAGCAATCTTTTATCTCCTAAATGCACTCCTAATTTACGTACATGTATGAAACGTAGATACGAAGACTCTCATTCCACATGCATCCTAAAAACCTAATAAAAACCCATCTTTGACTTACTGCCCTCTCAATAACCACCGCAGAAATGTAAGGAGTCTGGTTAATAAAGTTAAAAACTTCCTTATATAGAATTAGTAATCATCGAAAGACAAAACTCGCAACGAAGAAAATCATCAGAGACCCAGACAGTTATTAGGTAGAAAGTTATTAGGTTGAAATGGCAATGGGCTGGTCACACATGTCGCAGAACTCACAATTGCTGGAGTAAGCGCGTTTTCGATTGGAGACCGCGTATTGGCAAACGTAGTGTAGGACACCCTTTGGCCAGAAGGCGGAATGACTTGCATAGGAGGGCTGGCAGCGACTGGATGCAAAAAGCAATATACCAGGCTTTCTGGTCTTCTTTGGGAGAGGCCTATGTTCAGCAGTGGACTGTAACAGGCTGATAATGATGATGAAAGGTTCTGAATACTATCAATTGAGGAAGATGTGATATGACTCTGAATACTTATATAGTGAAGCATCTAGTAGTTGATATCTTTTGGTTTTTTTTCTATGTTTACGGTAATTCATAAGTAATTACTGAAGAATAGAAAGACATATGTGTGTAATAGAAATATTTAGGTCATGAATTCAACATTATATAATTAAAGGCATTTGCAAGGATCAATCATTGTCAGTTATCCAATTATCCTAATATGGTGTTAAGAAAGAAAAAATTTAAAAAATCACACTAATAATTTTGGAAATATCAAGAAAACACTAGTTTCAACAAATTGTACCAAATTTCTAACTTATTTTAACCTGATATTGTATCTTAAATGTTTATTATACCTTCAAGTTACTGAAAAAAACAGTAAGTATATGTAATTAAAATGTTATAAGTTGTGCTCATCTATATTTAAGCTCTATTTGACTGCCTCTGTGGCGCAGTGATAGCGAATGCGACTGCTGTGCTAGAGGTCTCGGGTTCGATTCCTGAGTCGGACCAAATGTTTGTATGATTTGCAAATATTTATTTCGGAGTTTGGGTGTTTTCCCTGTATAATATGTATGTATTTAAAAAAAAAAGTATATATGTATGTATTTACTTTAAAAAGTTTACATGTATTAATATCAGTTGTCTAGTACCCATAATACAAGCTCTGTTTAGTTTGGGACTAGATGGCGTTGTGTGTTAAAATGTCTGAACATATTCATTTATATTTATTCTATATATATATAATAAGATACTGATCTATTTCTTGCAAGTCAATACAGTGAAGGCTAACTACTACGAAGGAAACTATTAAAGATCAATACCATAAAAAGTTACTTAGAGTATTCATACCTATTAAAGAAAAACAGCTTCTTATAAGGCTATAGTTGCAATAAAATATAATGAAACACATACATATAAATATATATTTTATGCATATAATTTCAATATAATTGTCACTTTGTTGCTCAAAATAAACTCTGGATCTATTTAACCATTTTTATTTCTGTTTTTAATATGTGTATTACCAGTGTGCCTAGGATAGGAATGTGAACATCACACTTGACCAAGTGTGATTGAAAAGAGAGACATATGAAGATGCATAGGTCAGCCATACACACACATATATAATTTAAATAAGCTGTTGTTCACTGATTTATGGTTATCAATGTATAAAGTAGCCCATCTCACTCGCTGATAATGCAGTTTGCCATTTGTGAAATAAACAGATAGGTAACTTCGGAGTCAAAGTAAATGAAAGGTGGGAAGCAAATACGTTGAATACATACAATATTGTTAATAATTCTCATTCTTGTATATTTTTAAAATAAAAAAAAAGAATTTTAGATTCTCCTTTCAAAATAATTTCAATCCATGAAACAAATTGCTTGCAAACATATTTGCAA
The DNA here is from genome assembly GCA_003709505.1 of Hyphantria cunea. Taxonomy (NCBI): domain Eukaryota; kingdom Metazoa; phylum Arthropoda; class Insecta; order Lepidoptera; family Erebidae; genus Hyphantria; species Hyphantria cunea. The sequence continues at coordinate 461,747 of PKRV01000832.1, read as the reverse complement.
AAATCTTTAGACAAAAATCTATTGCATTAATGATATTCACAAAGATTTAATGCACTTTCAGTCTCATTATTACAATCCATAATATCTACCCATTGAAAAAATCAAGAAATTTCCATTATTTTATAAAGCAAATGAAACTATGATGAATTAAAGCTAAACAATAGTAATAATAAATAAATAAATATTTTGGACATCTAACACACATCGCCATCTAGTCCCAAACTAAGCAGAGCTTGTGTTATGGATACTAGACAACTAATATTAATACACTTAAACTTGTTTAAGTAAATACATACATATAAACTTTTTTTGGGAAATACATACATGTTTATACAGGGAAAACATCCAAACGCTGAAACAAGTATTTGCAGATCACACAAACATTTGGTCTGACCCAGAAATTGAACCCGAGACCTCAAGCACAGTAATTGCATATGCTACCACTGCAACACAGGCATTCAAATAAAAAATAAGCTATGTTTAAGAGGGGCAAGTCAAACAAAAATTAAAAACAAATGCTTTATATATACTTTAGCTCAGTAAATTCCTTTTTAAAATTTTGTAGACATCATTTTATAATTACGGTTTGCAAAATAGTTTGACTCATTCTAATGTATTGAAACTTAAAAACATTCTTGCTAATAAAATTACAGCACTGCACAATACAGCTATGTGTTTCTGTATGTTTGAGGAAAACTAATAAAAACATAGCGCTGTCAATCGCATAATTAAGAGCTATAAATTAGTTATCAATCAATTTCTTTAATCACTGCAGTGTAGGGGAGTGGCCAACGGTGGAATCGACAATATGACAGATATTTGCCCTAATTAAGAAAAACGCGGCCAATCCTTGACAGGATAACGGCGATAGAGACTTCTGATTTAGTACGTCTGATACAATGTTTATATTTATCTCATCTCTGCGGGAGGCACCCAGATCTACTGTCCAAAACTTTACTTTACTATTTATTACAAAAACATTAAAGTTTCGAAAACAAACTTACCAACAGCGTAAAGTTCATCATTTTTGACTTCCCACCAAACAGTCATACTGATAAATACACGATTAATTTATAATATGTTTAATATTTAGATAAAAATTGTGTAGCTCGTCATTTTTATCGTTCCAAATTTGACCACAGATTATTAGTTACTGTTTGTGACAAGGGTATGTCAGTGTTGCCAGTTGCCATTATTGAAATTTGCTTGAACCGTTGAAAATAAGCTTAGATATAAAATTGATAGATGACTCGAAAAAAAATTGTGTAATTAAAATTATTGTGTTTATATGTGTTTGTAATATCCATAAATACAATAATGACATCTAAACTTAAACTTTTTTTTCATTATTTTGGCTTTTCAGCATTCTTTTATTAGCTTCAAGGCTTGAGGAAAAATAATAATTGAATCAAGAATTAAAATAATTATTTTCATAGCTTTTAAAAAAGTCTATTAATAACGTCAATAACAAATACTGAAAAACCTTTTACTTGATATGCTTTATAGATAAACTATCGGGGCCCTGCAAATTTACAAGAATAAAAGTCGATAACGTCGTGGGTTGAAACTAGTGCTATATGTTAATAGGTATTCCTAAAAATATATCAAGAATAATTTAAAAAACTGCGTTATTGTCTGGAGGGAGCATCCCCCAAAAATTCATCAGAATTAAACATTGGAGCTTTCTCACGGTAGCTAGGTAAAGCATTTGCCACAAAGAGTAAAAAGCGGAATGAGACATGGGAGTACCCCGATTCTGGGCCAGGGGGGGGGGGGGGCAATCTGGTTTTTATGATAGACCAGCTGAGCCCCACGGTGTTCCCCGCTATAACTGATGTAGCCGCGGGCGAAGCTAGTCTTAAAAAGTAGGACTAATGATATATCATTAGCTATCTGCCGGTGAAATTCCCGTTAAAATCGGTCCTGCCGTTTCAGAGATTAGCCGAAATAAACAGACAAACAAAAATTGAAAAATGCGGTCATTTTAATATTACAAACAGACACTTCCACTTTATTTATTTGTATTGATATTTTTTATATAAATTCTTAAGATACAGAAAAGTAATTTTAAAAGTAACTTTAGAGGGTCTTCAGAAAAACGGTTTTAAATCAAATATCTGCCGTGAAAGTGTTGCCCATAGCATTAACAAAATTTCTATATACCTACACTGAGGTTACAGAGCCCATTTACTCTATCTTTGATCATATGTCATCTAAACCACGTTTTTTACGACTGGGTGTCTTGAATTGCCAATTTGTAGAGATGACTTCACCTTCGGGTAAAATGATTCTGCTACTTGTATTAACTCCATTATTCCAATATTTTTATGGGATAAGCAAAGAAGCAGACGGATCGCCCGATGGTAAGCGATTACCGCCGCCAAAGGACACCCGCAACATCAGAGGCTTCACAAGTGGGAGTACGCTCTTTGCCTGAAAGATTGAAGGTCGTATTGGTCCGGGAATACCTCAGGTGACAATTCATCCCACAGATTTGTTGTGTGAGACAGAAAGTTTCTAGAAAAGCGCACAGTTGTGGACTGCCAACATCTAAATGATGGGGTTGAAATTCTCACGGTTAGGATGATGATGGAAAGAGGTAGCAGAAATTAGTTCAAACTATTCCTCGGAACGCTTCCCATAGTAATGGCAATAGTATGCATAGCGAGGCCACATCGCTTCGCAGCGCTAGAGTCTAGCCGATTTGAAATATCTTGGCAGTCAACGATTAGAGTTGCGCTCCGTTGGAAGCGGTCCTGAGGTGGTACTGGGCACTAATAAGAATAATATTCCATATTAGCCGAACCTGCGCCTCCTAAAGCAAAAGGCGGTGGGCCAGAGTGCAATACAATCTCGATCTGTTGAGAATGTCAACGTTCTTCGAAGCCAATTTAGTCTTACACTCCGAATAGCCATGAAACTGGACTTCACTCGATATGTCGACACCAAGTATTCCATTTAATCATCCAAAAAGTGCTTCATAGTACATAAAATTTAGTAACACTCAATTTGTTAACAAATTTTCAAGAAGTATAGGTGTACCATTTGTCACAGAGTACTTTTATTATAAGACTTGTGCGAGGTGGAGCTACGACGGTAAATCAATTTATAAATATGATAGGCTAATTCTGGTTTTCCCAAGGTTAATAGATTTTTGATTTTTCTCAATAGTTGAAAACTGTATATCACATTCAAAAATCCCCAGAAATACCCTTAGAAGTATTACCCCCCGAATTTGACTTCTTAATTCACGGCACTCAGTGGATCGATTGGATTCAGTAATATTATTGTTGAAGCTTATTATTGTTGAATATTATTGTGCGTGGACCGAGGCAGCCACCGATTGATGTAGCACGGCATTTTTGCTTGCAGCAATGCGGAAAAGGCGCGACGCACGATTTATTAAAGTTGTATATTGTACTCCAAAATGCAAAAAACTAACTAAAATTGTTAATAGAAATGTAACCAAACCCAGCGGCGGGGAAACAAGTGCCCCTCTCTGCCCCTCCTCGGAACGCCCATGGAATCATATCCTCTTGATCATATCCTAACGACTTCTCATTACCGTTTCCTTTCTTTCATAATTTCTCCACAATTAACTTCTACCAAAGGTTGCGTTAAGGAATTCATTAATGATAAAAATGATGCAGAAGCATCACTAAACTCCCAGGATGTGGGTCACCATGCTACATTGTCTCCATTCGCAATGAGTATGGTGACCACCACTCTTGGATTCTGCTAATGCTTTCCATCAGGCAAAGTAGAATCATTATGGCAAGTCCGTAAATAAAAAATATTTTACATATTAAGAGGTGTACCTCTTAATATTTATTTATGGTTATTTATGATGACCGATTAAAAATACAAAGTATCACCTTCCCTTTTTTATCCTTGGATCTGGATTCTGTAGGAGCGTTTAAGGATATATTACATAAGATACAACACAGTAACAGCACCTATCTGGCCAGAGTAGTACAGTCGTCCAAAAACTCCTTTCTGAGGGGAGGCCTTTCATTCGACACTGAATTTTTAAGTACAGTTGATGATGAAGGAATAATTATGCATGAACGTTTATCCTATGGTGTAAATATGTTCCTAATCCTAATAATTTCATACAAAATTATTTAATAATATTGTTTATCCGGTAGAGAACAATAATCAGTAATAAGCGATCCCAAAATAACCAACTTTATCTTTATAAAGATAAACGTTCGTTATCTTATTAAGATAACGACAGCACAACACTATTGGACATGAACTACAGATTAAAATGCAAGCCTTATCATTTTTATCTGGTGTCAGTTTTGTATTTTTAACGTACTGTTTATGTATAGGAATCCACGACATAAGTTTTTTTTATGTTATAGGAGGCAAACGAGCAGACGTTTCGCCTGATAGTAAGCGATTACCGCTGCCCATGGACACCCGCAACACCAGAGGCGTCACAAGTGCGTTGCCGACCTTTTAAGAAAGAGTACGCTCTTTTCTTGAAGGGTTGAATGTCGTACTGTATAATTTGAATTGTATAACTGTAACAAAATATTCGTCGGTCGTATTGTATAACTGTACTAAAAGAAATGAAAAAATGAAAGTTGCCAGTAATTAATAAGTAGTAATAGTAGATAGTAAATTTGAATTCCCTTGGGTGTAATTTGAAATAAATTTTAATATTGTGAGCTATTGGTGATATTACAAACATACAAAACAGAAACATACTCAAAATAAATTAAAAGATAGCGCTTCTCACACAGGTATTAATTATCCTCGGTGGAAATCAATCATCAACTCCTCTGCACCCGAGGTAAGCATCATCGCAGAAAGTAACTCAATCGTTTAGCCAACATTTGTGTTAAGATTTACATTAGAAAAATAAACCTAATAAATCAATTTATGGATCACATAAAATGTCTAATGCAGGGATCTAACTCAAAACACACAAAGTAGTTGGTAGTAGTAAAGAGTGCGGTTACCGCTTATACTACGCTATCGGTTCACATAATCTTCTCCAGAAACAATAAATACTCGCCAAATACGAGATTACTAATTTAATAAGGCAAACGAAGCTTAGTAATAATAGCAAACTTATCTCATCACAAAACTTCCACAGGCGCTTACACAGGCAACTGCATATGAAGTACATATTGCTAGCACTATTTATTCAGGCGCTGCATTATTGGACTATTGTAGCACTAGTTGCAGGTACTTTATGCTTTATAACTTTTGTTAGTCGTAATTTATACGTGATATTACACGTCGAAGCTTTTCTAAAGTTTTATATGACTTATTTACTACAATTCAGAGATCAATTGGATTGTTTGCAATTATTTCAATGTACATGAGGCTTTGTGTACTTAAAGACTGAAATCTGAAATTGTAAACCTATGTGACCTTAAGAAATCAATACAACTGGTTTTTTATTCTAGTAGTTACTCTTTATCTTTCCTTTCGTTCTCTATCTGAGATTAAAGTTGATTGGTAATTTATTTGTACCACACATTACATGCGTAACATAGAGCTAAGCAGGAGCCACCGAATTCATGTCAATACAATAGTCTTCAGTACCTTACTCAATCAAGACAAATTATGCAAAACAATTCGTCGGAGCTAATGGATATACATCACAGTACGTTGCGTTACGAATAACGAACCAGACACACTCCCCTGTGATAAATCCGGAACCACCTGGGAACTGCTTTTGTACGGAGTAGAAAATTAAATGATGCTTTCGTATCTAAAGCCTTGTGTATTTGTATTTGCTTATCTGCAGAGTACTACTGGGATGAAATATAGTCCCCAGCTACGTGTAAAATACATAGGTGCCATGACTTGTTTTGAAGTCACTTGCATCGCCATCATTACATGCGGTATTCTTTAAAAACACAATTTCGACTGAACGGTTGGGTTCAAATCCTACACGGGACAACACTTTTTATGATTCACAAATTATTACTCTGAGTCTGGGTGTTCTTTGTGTCTGTTTCATGTATTTTTGTAAATACCCTGCGTCACCGGATGTTTATCCCTAATGCGTGAGTATTCAAATAAAAAAAATATTACTATAGAAAGTGGAGTAAAGTGGAAAGGGATGCTCCTCTCCCTGGTCTTCGGGAATCTCACTCACTTGGTGAAATACGACTTGCATGTAGGCATTATACATTTAAATCGTTCCCTTGAATCACTTTCTATTTATTGATGAACACAGCGTTGAAAATATTAGTTTTATAGTTTGAAAGTTTGAGAGTACAAGCACGTAAAGTGACTTTTATTTTCTTTTTTAAGATTACTCTCGCGTTAGGAATCAATCCCGTGTCGTGGGGATCTTACGAAATATGTCTGTGAAATGGACACAATAAACGTCCCGACTTCGTTTCATACTATGAAAAGACCTTGACAAAATGTCGATTTCCTAAATTTTAAATATATTCTATCATGCATCAGATGTATTTTTTATTTAAATACTAGACAATAAAGATGAAAAGCCTTATAAAATGATTACGGTTCGTTAGTTACCTATTAAAACCACAACAAGCTTCACGGAAATAAGTGAATTTAACTTGAGGGTAAACTTTTCAATGAGTTGAGTGATTGGTCTTAATTACGGTTAACCTTTGATATTTTCGAATTTACTTTTTATAACAGACTAAGAATTGTATACGGTGCTTTTGTCGGTATTTTATTTATCCCATGTATATGTTTATATCCACAATCCATACTTTTATAATGTTATAAATTCGAAACCAACTCTGTCTGTCAATGCTTGTACGATTTAACCGCTGAACCGATTGTCATGAATTTCGGTATAGAGATGAATTGGACCTTGAAAAATATAAGACATGGGTTACTTTGTGTTGCGATAGCTGACAAATAAGTACTTAGGGCCAAAGCTATTCGTATTATAACTCTGAAAGGTCTTTTTGTTTATTTTACCGTAGCAGAGTCACGCTTCGGCATGGGCCGACTCATTCGGAACGATACCTCACATCCTCATGGAAAACAGTGCTTCGTAAAGTGAGTGAGGATACCGGAGCCCACACCCCAATACCTTAAAACCCATCCCCTAAAGGCCGGCAACGCACTTGTGACGCCTCTGGTGTTGCAAATTTGAATGTGCCTAAGTTTTTGTTTTGACTTTTTAAGTGTTAAATTTATCACGACTTCGTGATAAGCTAAGTTATAAAGTAGCTATACTGCGACCAACAAGACCTACGCACCATCATCGTCATCGTCCTGGCCTTCAATATTTCCTTTATTATTTGGGGTCAGTTACTACTTACAAAAAGAGCGCCCTCTTTCACATTCACAAGATCTAAAAAACTGTTCGTTTAAGATAATTTCGTAATAAAGTCCCCGAAATATGTATTAAATAAAAATATATATGAAATAAATATATTCTATTTTAAAAATGTCACATGATAATGTCACCTGGCAACATTATGAAATGATAAAGTTAGTTGAATAGCTTTTAACTTTATTCAGTACGAATAAGAACTTGTGCCGGGTTCTCTACAAACAGAGACACTTAAATTTAAACCGAATAATTAGACTGAATACGAGAAAGAAAGAAAGATTGTGTAGTGTCATAAGTGGTCACCTCGCCGTTTCTTTCCACGTTGAGCTTGATCCCCGCATAGGACAGTAACTTGAGTGATCCAGAAGTTGTTGTTCTAAGCCTTGTTTTTTGTGCCTGTTTCATGGATGTTTATAAAGTTATTTGGCATACGATATATTTCTAGTGTGAGAGTTATCTTTATAAAAACAAAACAAAAATTGCTAGACCTAACCTCCGATTGACCTTTATAGAGTTTTATTCTTACGAATGTAAATGAATGTACGAGATTAAATTTAGACCCCATTATAGGGAGAAAAGCAGAGTACGGACTATAAAAAATGTCCACGTGTCAATTATCTTGGCTTCTGAGGCTGGCTCTATATATAACAACCGACATTGCGTGTGTAACATTAAGGGCAATTTTAGGAGCTAGAGTAACCGGAATCGATGTTAACGGAGATCCGAAATAAATGTCTAAATGAATCTCTTCGCTGGTTTTAAGTTAGCCCTTTCAGACCTGATTTATTTTTTCTCTTGTAATTATAATATTTCATGTATTATAGACCAAACATAACACAAAAATACATAATATATGTTATTAATTATGTGGACAATTGAGTGCAAATATTTCAAATCATAAATTTGTTTGTTGGATTCAAACTGCAATATATTTTAGAATTTTGTATCCTCAATTTGGGATGTCAGGTTTAAAAGGGTTAAACAAGTTAAGATACATTTTATTTAAGATTTTGCTGACCCACGCCACTTCAACTTTCTCTTTTTTCAATCATATTCGGCGTCTGTTGGTCTAAGCGTTATGTTAACTATACTATCTTAGACACAGCAGCAAAACACATATTTAAAAAAAAACGTGAAAATCGGTTATATATATTCACAGATTATCGTAAGCAACTACATGACACGAGAATTATCATCAACATCATCATCAGCCAATCGCAGTCCACTGCTGGACATAGGCCTCTCCAATTTCACGCCACTTGTTAGCAAATCTTAGTGCAACAGAAAGATCATCACATTTGTTTTCCGCAGATCATCACTCCACCTGGCCTGTGGACGAGAATTAAGCGAGAAGTTAAATATATACCTATTTATTTGTGTTATTTAAACCTCCGACAAGGAATATACTTTACATGCCAGTTTTATTACAAAAAAATAAAATCTTTATGTCTTGTACTTCCTCAATTATGGGAGATCACAACATGGTGGACAACTTGTGAGTGAAATCTAATATTATCTGTAAGTGAACTTATCCGAAATTATCGGAAAATTCAAACTAATATTATGTCAAGTACCGTATCATATACTGTTATGATACTATTCACATATTCGCATCCAGTTACGAAATATCTTAACTTAACCATGGTTCATTCACAAGCCGTTTCCGATGTATTCCTCGTGAAAGTAAACACCCTGATTATGATACCATATTGCCTTTATGTGTGTGGAATAAATGTCGTCGAATATTGTGCCGCTTTTAGGCAGGCTAAAGCTGGCACTCTATATGGGGCCAATCGGCGTTGTTAAGGATGGTAGACGAAACTTAACTCTATATATGTTGTTTGTTTATATTTTTATTACTAAATTATTATGCTGTTTCAGTGTATGCATAAACGCCTTTTGTTAGTCTCGGAAATCAATTTGTCTTATTAACTTTGTCCGTATTTTTTTACCCAAAATCTTAAGCTGGACCTTAAATATTAAACATCTTTAAATAATGTATTATAATATTATTAACTTAAAATATAAATCATACATTAAATTAAGTCATTAAAACTATCCAATTATAGATATTTTTATTGAAGAAACTAATAGACATGAATTTTGTAATATTAAAGTTAAAACATATTAAAATTCATAGCCCAGTTGCACTCGGTGATTAGAAACAATCATCGAGGGTAAGCAACGATGGCGCGGTCAGTACCTGGATGGGTGACCGCTGGTGGCATATTACCATGAGCGTCTCCGTGATTCGGAGGTCACGTTAAGCAGTCGGTCCCGGTTGTTATCATACGATAACAGTCGTGAAGCTTAGTTGGAGGCCTTCGGGTGGCTTAAAAACATCCAACGGCAAGATTTACGTAGCCACAACGTATTCTTGCCAGTTCCCAACCCGCACTTGACCAGCATGGGGACATATGGCCTTAACCCTCTCCTGAGAGGAGACCCGAGCCCAGCAGTGGGACATTATGGGTTGTTGTTTGTTTATATTAAAATTCAAAAACAATGGCTGTATCCAGCTCCTAGGGCCCCGGTCACGCACTGGTACTCTACCAAACTCAAATTAGCTTTATTTATGTCACTTATAAAGATTAGCGTAAATGAGGGGTTAAATTTAATAGGTAGTCTATACGCTTTATTAGATTTACAGATGATATTTCTGCAATATGAGGCGCTCATAACTTAATTGCACTTGGTGATTAGGAACAATCACCAAGGGTAAGCAAAAATCAAGAGCAAGCTAGTGGCAAGATACCATAAGTGTTTCGGTGATTCGGAGGTTATGTTAAGCAATCGGTCCCAATTGCTATCATAGGATAACAGCCGTAAAGCTTAGTCGGAGGCCTTCAGGCGGCTTAAAAATGTTCACCGGAAGGTTTCGTAACCACAAAGTGCGGGGTCAGCGTGGGGACGCATCCTCATCCGTCGCCTTTACCCTCTCCTGAGACAGAGCCCAGCAGTAGTTATGGGTTGTTGATTATTGAAGCAACATCTTATAATACCGACAGCTTAGAACAACTATTAACAGTGATGAATAATATTTTTAATGGTTTTGGATTAAGTATAAATTTCAACAAGACTAAGATTCTAAGTACTTCCAAATTTCAATCTAGAATCAGCCTATTAAAATCAATAAGAATCACATAAAATAGGTAGAAAGTTTTAAATACCTAGGTAGCCGAATAACACAGGATTCAAGAAGTACCCCGGACATAATAGAGACCGCAACCGCAAGAAATATCTGTTTAACATCAAGATTAATACCAAAATTAAAAAAACAGCTCATCAAAACATATATTTGGAGCATTGCACTTTATGGATAAAAATACGTGGACGCTGACTCAAAGAGATAGAGACAGGTTAGCAGTATTTGAAATATTGTACTGGAGACAGATGATGAACATCAGTTCGGCAGAGAAAATATCCAACGAGGAAGTTCTACTAATGGTTAACGTAAGGATGGAGTTCTTGGAAACTATTGATAAATGATGAGGCAAAATGGCTGGCTACTTTATAAGTCACGACAATCTGTTTAAAACAATACTGGACTGAAAGATAAAGGCACGATAAAACAAGGTAGGTCAAGATTAAGTTATATACAGCAAGTAAAGAAGGAACTAAGGGTCGTAGCCTATCAAGAGGTCATACCGACCTGTAGAACCTCTTAATAGGCTACGACCCCTAGTTTCATAGAGTACATAGAGAGGAAAAGCGATTGCTCCACCGACAAGGGCCTAGCTCTTAATTGAGAAAGATATATATTTATAGCATTAAGAAAATATAAAAATGCAACATATTATGATAGACCTGCGATAGCCGGTCAGTTTTTACGATTATGTGAGTTTATTTATCGAAGGTCCAGTAATTACGAATCGTCTCTAATTCAATAAAGGCAATCATAAGATCCTTATTTTATTTCCCCATATAATTTCGTCTTCAAATGGTGGTATGGATATAGGCGGCCATTTTGTTTTATGGTTACGTAAAAAAATTATGGGTTAAGTTATTTGGCTACTGTGTTTCTTGATAAGTGAGGCTTCATGACTGTCGTAAAAATATAAATGTTGGTAGATATGCGAGTAATTTTCTTTAGTTATTGTTTGGTAGAGTACATGTGTATGTATATTTATATATGCATATTTGTGTGTGTATTTAAAACATATGTATCCTATACGTGTTTCTGTATGATTAAGTATTTCTTTCATTCTTTTGTGTTCTGTTTGCAGTTAGTTTAGTCATACGGAAACCTCTGTGCACCACCTACCTTACAAGATTTCTACACCACTCTAAGGTTGACTGGAAGAGAATGCCGTGAGAATGAAATACAAAAGTGCATAAAGTTTTTAATAAATAAAACTGCTATTGAGTTTTCTTAAAAGAAATTCTTAATAGCAGCGCGGAGTACCGAACATGATGATGTTTGCCCGCCCGTACCTTAGAGGGCACGTTAAGACGTAGGTTCCGGTTGTCATGAACACCAGTGATAATCGTTATTAGGAAGTTAATGACCTCAAATATGTATGTGACGAAGACTATAGGCTATATATTATTACGCTAAGACCAATAGTAGCGGAGTATCGATGAAATATGTTGCAAAAACCGGGAAAGATTATTCCTTTTAAGAGCTTCCATTGCGTGCGTTGCGTAAACGGTTATTTAGTTTTATCTTAATAAAGTCCGCCACAGCATATGTCAATCTTTTGAGATTGACTTACTATAATCATTTTTATAATATGTATGGACTTACAAAAATATATATGTATTTATATTAGTTGTCTAGTATATATAACACAAGCTCTGCTTAGTTTGGGACTAGATGGCGTTATGAGTTAGATGTTTGGAATATTTATTTATTTATTTTATGGTAACCAAATTTTTTCACGTTTTATAAAACTGCGGGCAATAGGAGACGCAGACGAGGTTACGGGTTTCTGTTAGTTATTAGTATTCTGGTGGTTAACTCCGCTACATAATCAGTAAACAACAGGTTCAGAAAACCAAATATCACCAAAAGAAAATGTTACTATTAAATACTTTACAAAACAGTTTACGTACCCAAAATTCTACCCTAGAGAACTTGAGTGGAATTCTGTATTTTGGAACTTGAAACATTATTTTTAGTGGATATTATTTTGCGTCACATTGTGAAGCTGTTCCTTAGAGCGCAAGCGTAAAATAGGCGATCACAATGTGTCGCGTAGTTGCTAATGACTGTGCACTGTAATTTTCATTTCAGTATAGATGCTTAGGCACAGTGACAAAAGGAAAAAGTAATTTTGAAAACAATTGTAAGTATGTGTATTCATTTATGTAATATACCTACTCGTACTCTGAAATTATTGCATGAAATCGTCACAATTGTCTTTAATCAGTCCCGGTCCGCCCAGCCTTTGTGGTTGGCCTCCCTAGAGTCACAAATTTATTGTGAACTACTTTAACAATTTAACTAAGAAACAATTCCACTATCGAAGTATATAGATCATTAATTTAGTTATGTTGTTTATTTATTTTTGTTTTTCAATGGAAATGTAAATATTTAATTTGTGTATATGTCGCTGTTTTATTTATTAGTATTAGCATGTATTATGATATGTTATAAAAAATTTTTTCCCCATTCTAAGTTTGTCTGGAAGAAATTGCTTTTTAGCGATAAGGCCGCCATTTGTACACGGTAATTCAATTGATGTATTATGTTAACTAAATATTCATGTAAACTGTTATATCTGTTGTACAATAAAGTGTATTCTATTTTATTCTGTTCTGTTCTGTTCTGTTCTGTTCTATTCTATTCTATTCTATTTGGCTGTAGAGTTTTGGTCAACCCTATCTACCCCTAAATAATTTTTGCCTGTGGCCTGCAACACTATCACTAAAAGGTGTTTGTGGTCCGTACAAAAAAAAAGATTGAGTACCACTGTCTTAGATCATAGGAAACTATATCTATTTAAATATTAAAACCGGCACGATGGGTTCCGTATCATTATCACGCAAAAAATCACGTTTGCTGTGTGGGAGCTCCCTTACATATTTATTTTATTCTAGTTGTGTACACATATTCTTGGAGGAATTAAAAATAACATAGGATACTTTTAATTAAATGCGAGCGAAGCCGCGGGCGAAAGCGAGTATGCTATGTATTAAGCGGATAAATGATTCTGCGACATTCAACATATGGGCGTAAGCGGGTAACTTATGAATATAAAAATGTTTAAGACTTAGGTAAGCCTAAATAATGGTCAGTACAAATTGTATACAATTTCTCTAAGTCACATATTAGTTCAATAGTCGTTATTCGACTTTCTATACAAATAAATAGAATTGGAGTGTCTGTTTGTAATATTAAAATAACTACTATTGTTTGCATTTGTGTTATGTATACACGGAATATATAGAAAAAATCATTTATTAAATTTTCATCCGTTTGTCTGAATGTCTGTTTGTTCCGGCTAATCTCTGGAACGGCTGAACAAATTTTTACGGGACTTTTAATATCAGATAGTTGATATAATAAAGAGTAACTGATGTTACTATTTTTAGACTAGCTTTGCCCCGCGGTGTTACCCGTGGCTGTTAACGTACAACAATAAACGCGAACATCGTGGAACTCAGCTTGTTATCTATATATATAAAAGAGAAAGATAAATGATAAATATACCCAGAGATCAACGCTCAGCCCAAAGCCCTAAACTCAGAATCCTAAAATGTTGCATGTACATTCTTTATATAACATAAGTGAGCACTAAGAAAGGAATTATAGAAATTCCACCCCTATGGGATAAATTAGGGGATGAAAGTATCTACTTCAGCGCGAGTGAAGCCGCGGGTAAAAGCTAGTACTATATATTTACTCAGCCCACTATTAACTTTTAATGAATTCAATTTGTGATCAGCATAAATTCAGTTGATTTCTTGATTACACGGCCAAGAACTCAAACGTCTTTGTAATATTAGCACCGAACAAAGCACTAAAATCACAGGCATCTTATGGATTAAAGGGCTTATAACACTACGAATTCAATGTGACATAGGCCCTTTCAGGCCGGGGTGATAGGTTGTAGATTACTTTCCCTAAATTATCACGGTTCCCGGTATCCGTCACGGTAAGCCCAATTTAGTTGCTAGACCTTGCCTCGAGCACAAACGACTCTAATGACTACAAAGCCTTGATTATTCCCGACTACTGAAGACAATGAATTCCAATACAATGTCATTAGATGGACTTAGGAATATTTAGTTTACATGATATTTTGTACGCGTTGATACTCAAATACACTAAAATATTTGCATAAAAGTTTAGGAAGCAAGTAACACGAAACCGTGAGGAATTTCTTTAGTTTTATGAGCGTTACAGGTATAAATTAATAAATAAACAAGCATAAATTAACAGTAGTGGAATATTACAATATTACTATTTATACATATAGTTTGTGTTGTTCTTCTTCTTCTTTTGATGATATGGCAACCCGCCGGATCAGATATTTCTGCCAATGTCAAGTATTTAAAATCTCCAATTCTAAGTTTTCTAGTCTTCAAGTCTTCATCGTGATAAAATTAACGATAAAAAATATAAAAAATGTGTATAACATGAAATGGGCACCGTCTTTCAAAAAAAACAAAAAACGATTCCGTTTTTTTTTGTTATATTTGTTTCTTCAGCATTAACTTTTTTACGTCTGACACGGTAAACTTCAAAAAATTAAGGAACGTGAATTTTAAAACTCCAACAATAGTGCGTCTATACAATTTCGCCCAGTACTTGCTTTAATGAGGTTAGATAGCAGTCACTCCATGTAAAAATTTTAGTTCAAGCGTATCGTAGTAGACTGAAAACCGATTCTTACTTAGTTTGTGGAAAAAACTTGACGTCTTAATTTCATCACGAACTTTTGAATTATTTTCCTCTGCTATTTAAACCTGATTATAAAGTTGGTTAATAAATCCACAACTCAATCACTTGTCAGCAAGTTTTAAATAACCGAGCTTCTGAATTTCTTTCATTCACTGAATATTTAAGAGTTCGAGTCTCAGTATTTGCTTCATAATCGCACTGTGAAAATCGTAAAATTAAAACAGACAAAATTAAATCACTGTTTTTGTTGTGTTCATTGCATATTCTCAACATACACATATCTAAAAAGATTGTAGAGTCACGCTGACTTCAGCACGAACGGGTCGGCTCGACCGGGGTGGTACTACCCTCTCACAATGACCAACCTAAAATGACAGTACTCGTGCTTGTGCTCGTCTTTCATTAGTGAGTGCGAGACCAGAAACCTAATGATAAAGAAGCATCTCAATAAGCCGCCTTGGTATGGGTCACCATGCTGCATTGTCTGCATTCGTAATGAGTTGGTGTCCATCACTCTTGGATTCTGGTTATGCCTTCCATCATGTAGAGTAGAGCAATTTGGCACTTTGATACATAAGAAATACAAAATAAAAAAATTGTGTTATACATAATAACAGATTGTTTTTTTTTTGTCAGATTTTTCTGTCTCTCTAACATAAGTCCCTCATTTCTAAAGATCATTTTCAGTGTCAGTATCAAGATTGCATCTGGAGACAATGATCTGTCATCACCAGTTTTCGTATTTTATAAAGCACGGATTTGAAGGTAAATAAGGTTGAGACCTTCACACGTTCCTGAGACATAGGATTTTCTTTCTTTTTCTTTTTTTACAACTCCCGCATAGGGATATATATATTCCTGTATCACGGGGATCTTTACAAACAAACATGAAACGGACACAACGTACACTCAGACTTAGAACAACAATTTATGGATCACACAAAGTGTTGTCGCGTGTAGGATTTGAATTCACAACACTTGGCGCAGTAGGAAGCGGTGTGGCGACCACTGAAACCACTAGGCCAACCGTGTAGTCAATTATAGATTATAGTATACAGGCAGACTTATAAAGAATGATGTGACTCTTATGAGATATTTTTCAGTTATAACAACGAAACTTTTAAAAGTAATAAATAACTTCTTCATATGAAAGCTCAAGCACTTGGCTCAAGGAGTCTAATTCTAAAAAAAAATCCGAAGGAGAAGAGATAAATTCCAATGAAATTTCAAAAACTGTTGAAAATATTAAAAAACTGTAATGTAAATCGTCCATTTCATGCCACTGTTTTATCTACGCACACCTTTCACTTCATCCCACTGTTTTACTTACGAGTGCTGACTTCACCTCACAAAAACTATCCACAAATATGACTTTGCACAACAATATCCCTAATAACAAATCGGAAGGTGGTCACAAAGTATTTCGGGCCTTTATTTGAAAGGGTCAAGCCCTCGACGATCCCTCATAGCTTATTACGTCAAGTTTTGTTACCCACATCATATAGTTTAGGGCATTGTGAAGTGTTCGCAGGTCAGTTGGGAATAGAGTTTGAACAAAGTTGCAGAAAATTTGTAAGATTAATTATTTTATGAGTCATAGCAGCTTAACACTGGGTTTTTTTGAAAACCAATTTATAAAAATGAATAAAATTGGAGTGTTTGTTTTAAAATTCAATTAACGGCTTTTTACCAAATGTACACATTTGTGTACACGGTATAACAAAAATATTATTTTACAATTTTCATCTGTCTGGCTGTCTAACCGCAAATAAGGCCGTGCGGCTAAGCTAATCGTAAAAGGCTAAGTTACTCCTTATTACATCAGCTATCTGCCAGTGAAAGTCCCGTCAAAATCAGTTCAGCTTTTCCAGAAATTAGCCGGAACAAACAGACAGAATGAAAGAACAAAGACAAAAATTAAAAAAAAAATTGGTATATTTACCGTGTGTACATACGTATGTATTTTAATAATACAAATAGACACTACAATTGTATTTATATTTAAATGTAAAACGTCTCATAAATGTTAAATCTTTGGACACATACAAATATCACCATATGCTATAATAATTATTTTCATGCGATCACTTATTTAAAAGTATTACCTCTGATTTGCCTGACGTTTCGACCAGGTTGCACAGGCCGTGGTGACAGGCTGACTCGCCATACACTGTCATGCCGTGACATGGCTGTAACACAGTAAAACTTTAAACGAATGAAAAGTCACGCTACGAGCTGCACCACTTGCATAGATTCCGTTGCTGTAAGGAAAGTTATGAATACAATTTCCATTTCCTTCTCCTCAGCAAAGTGATCGTTGGATGTTTGACAACTATTCGATTTCGTATTTTGATATTCAATATGAACCATTTATGTAAACAACTTTAAAAAATTTAGTCTAGTTTAGTAAGAATTTCAAGTAACGTGCCAATTAGTTTTATAGGTTTGGTAGTTTTTTCTATCAAAATTTAATAAGCAGAAGTTTAAATTCTATTTACTAAGACTTTAAGAATTCATAAAGTTCAATCTATTAGTTTTTAGTTACTTTTTTTATTTGATAACTAGCTGAGTCGCAACCGCTGAGCAGTACGACAACAACCGCGAGTAATGCCGCAGGTCGAAGCTTGTTTAAAAAAGTAGCCTAAGTTACTATTATCAGCTATCTGCCTGTGAAAGTCCCATCAAAATCGGTTAAGCCGTTCCGGAGATTGGAACAAATATACCGACCGACAAGCAGACAGCTAAACTTTTTTTAATTGTTATTTTGATGAATGTACCGTGTATACTTACATATACGCATGCATGACACGTGTATACAGACTCACCAATATTATTTTCCTGCATAGATATGAAATCTATACATATAAATAAAAATAAAGAGCCTGTTTGTTATTTCAAATGAACAGTTTTTCCCTAAATACATGTGAAAGTATATACGGCACTTACATCGAACTGTTATTTTTTTTAACTGTCTATCTGTTAATTCCGCCGGGTAATCTCTGAAATGGTTAGACCAATTTTTACCTGATCGCTGCATAAGAGGCAAATTAGTTTGTTGCTGTAAAGGCACAATAACAACCACGGCTAACGACGCGGGGCGCAGTACTTAGTTTATAATCATGAAGTTCAACAATATTGCCTAAGTTCAATATGGCCTTCAAACCGTCAAGAACAGAGCGTACTCCTTCTTAAAAGGCCAGCAACGCACTTGTAACGCCTCTGGTGTTGCGGGTGTCCATGGGCGGCGGTTACAAGTTATAATTAGAATAATTGTTATATAATGGGGTATTAAAAGACGAATGTGGGTTTATCAGACGAGGCGAAGCAGAATATGATAATAGTCTCTTACGAGTGTTTTAATACCTAATTATGTATAATTGCGTGCAAGACTTTATCTACACCCATGATATGAATCCTCTTTAAGAAGTTCTGAAACCATAGGGATCACTCTATGGTTTCAGTGTTGTAAGAACGAAAATAGCGGGATAAGACGTGAATTCGAATAAAAGTTCTTTTTTTAAATAAGGCGCTGTGGCAGTGAAAGGCGCGTATCATACCATGTTCTTTTTTTGAAAAGGGAGTTGCATTATAAAGTTTAGTACAACATTAAAACACTCGTTTGGATGACATTAAGGTTACTATGACACAGGATTTTTTAATGTTTGCAATAAGCTGGCTGTTTTAGAAACTTTTATAGATTACATATAGCATGGATGTAGATAAAAATAAATATGTAACTAAACATCTCTAATATTACTTTTTGAACTTGGAAATGGTAAAATGAAATGGTATCCAACAATCCGAAAATGGCCGAAACTAAAGGAATAACAACTTGCAATATCACCTGTCACAACGACATTATCTTAATTACGATCAGCTCTTAGTTAACCGCACAATTAATGTCTTTTGGTACAGTGAGGTCACGTCTTTGACTGTTTCAATTGAGGTAAAATATTGTCCTTTATATTTGAGAACTTTTGGAATATAGTTGTGGTTAAAATAACTCTATATTAAATATTGTTCAATAGATTTACTGTGTAAATGTTAGTTAGACATGTCAGTAGTTAAATGTCTTTAAATTCCCATATTATGAGAAGATCTGCTTCTAAAGAAAGTTCATAATAAAGTTAAGTTGCTACTAATTAAAACAGTAGTAATAAAATGTTAAGGAAAATGACACATTAAACCTTGTAAGCTTGGCAGATTTTTGACAATTCCGTTAATATTTGCGACAGAACTTCGTGTGTTTACTGCGTATAAAGAAATATGAAAACGTTCTGTTTATTTGTGATAAATGTCACCCTACGTCACATTGACATATTACTTGTATTCTGGACTTATTTTGCTGCGAAAATAAACATATATTTATATTGTTATTTTCTCCGTAAGAGCCATTAGAAGAAAATCAACCACTGTAATAGAAGATTATTCGTCTTAACTACGTAAGTATGCTTTGTTCCCTAAATGAATTACAGACAAGTCATTACTATTATTAATATGAACACTATCTCGATGTTTCGGGTTCGATCCCCGGGTCGGATTTGATGTTTGTATGAACTGCAAATATTTGTTTTGGAATTTGGGTATTTACTGTTCAAGTGGTCGTAAATCGACCATAATTCCATGAATTTTTTAGGGTTTCTTTCGTCTAAGGCTTTTCTCAACACATCTTTAATCAAAGATTAATCATCTTTTTAGTTTGACTTTGAAAAACATAAAGGTTTTTTTTTTTCGAATGACGGTACAAATTTCAGCTCATTTTATTTAAATTAATTTCATCACAACGAAGACTTAAAAACTCGAAGACTTAAGATTTGTTGACTTTAAATACTTGACATTAGCAGAAATCGGTGATTCGGCTGGTTGCCATCTCATTAAAAGAAGAGGAAGACATAAGTATTTACATTCGTATATTTGTATATATATATGAAATACGTAACATAGTGTGTGTAGTGTTATTTTTATTAAATTAATATTTTTAGGCATAAAAAATTTGCATACTGTACAATAAATAAAATTGCGCGGACGGAGGAGTATTTTTTTTAAAACTCCTCCGTCCGCGCAATTTTCGTATAAAGAAATACAAAATTTTGATTAACGAATTACTATTATACAGATAATATGTATGTAGTTACAAAAACAGTGCCTCCTGCATCCTCTCTCAGTCGGTGAAACACAGCGCCAGCGCTGTTTCACACTGGATCCCTCCTCGCATGCTTGCCGAAGCTAAAAATAATTATATATCGTCGTCATCGCTCACAGGTAAGTTTCGATATTACGCCAGACTGTTTGGTTAGTTGCGTAACCATCTAACCTCACATCATAAATTTTTACTCAATCATATGAATGATTTTATACGTAATCTATTAATGTTTAAATTTTTTTTTTGTTTGTTTAACCTTGTCAGCTAAATATAGCAAGTATTTGGTATGTTTTAAATAGGAAACTTATATTTTTAATGCTGAGTATTCTGCGTATTTCTCATGAGCGTAACCTATAAAGAATACCATTTTACTGCATTTTGGCCAACTTCTCAGCAATGTGTTGGGTAATGTTATAATCATAAAGATTTCTTATAATTATTAAACTAGAAACCTGGGGGGATGTCTATACCCTGCTAAAGTTCAATTCAACTACTAATTCTTCAGTTTTCTTCTTCTTGGTTTTTAGTTTAACCTTGTATACGTGTAAGTATGCCATAGTTAGAAATTTAGGAAATTATATTTACAAATTAGTATAGATTTATATGTATTTCGGTATGGCTACAGTATTTGAGTTTTTTGATTTGTTGATTGTTCTATACTTGTAAGCTACTTTTCAGAAATAAATCTTATTATTATTTTTATTATTATTATTAAACAGGCTCAGTTTAGTTTGGGACCAGTTGGCGTAGTGTGCTACAAAAATCAAGTATCAAAAACTTAAAATAATTAAGAGCCTTTTACACAAGCACTTAATCGAGTAATCATAAGTTTAACATAATTTTAGCCTAACCTTACATAATTTTGGAAAACTGCTGATAGTGTTACACCGCTGGACCGATATTAACCAAAAAAAACACCGCAAGGAAACTGGCTTACAAATGAAAAAATCCGCATCGAAATCGGCCCATCCCTTGAGAGCTACGATAACACAGACAGACACACACACACAATCAGTCATCGACGTCAAACTTCTAATACCCCTCTTTTTCCATTAGCGGTTAAAAACTATTACGAATTTGGGTTATAGATATACTTAAAAATTTTCTTATTCTTGTAGCAGTTTGACTGTTTGAAACGGGTGTCTAACACTGTTATTGGACACTTACAACACAAAGCTCTTGAATGCATTGCCATTTTGAATGTAATTTCCCGAATAAAGAGTGTTGGTTACATAGCCAGCATTACAATAATTCAGTGCAAAACCAAGAAAATAACATTAAAATACTTCTGTGAAGCTATAAAATCGCTCCAGTCAAACTCACCCAAACTTGCCAAGGCCTAACCCTCCCAGAGTTATTCGCAAATCAAAACAAATTACATTAGCAATAAATGTATGTAACATGTCCCGGATTGTTCCTAAATTCCTTCAAACGACATACATTTTACATACAACTCTAATTTTAGTGCTGTGATATAAATTACTTAAACGTAAACTTTTATCCTAAAACGTAAACTTTGCAAAGTGTTTACAGCGATTTCACTCAGAGTGTAGGTACTGTAAGAAACTGTTAAACATCAAACAACAACATGTCGACACTCCGGCCTCGGTCCATTGAGCGTTTAACTTCAACAAAGTTTATTAGTCAAAGTGTCGTTGCTAGAGAACCCTTAAATTATGCCATTACGTTAATTGGTTGCTATTTACTCCGAAGAATTACACGGTACGAACTTTATTATATATTGCTTGTATATCCAATATCGTATTTTTTTTTCAAAACCTATGAGGCTCACAAATGATTTGGCTTTCTATTGCTAAAATAATATTCAAAATCTATAATATTCGCATAGAAGTTCAAGAACCAAGAAACACAAAACCGCGAGGTATTTCTTTCGATTTACAAAAGTAAAACGACTTTTTTAATTCGGTTTTTTTATTGTTATGTTGGTATCTTCTGTTTCTTTCTCTTTTATTATAATACTGTAGAAGAGCCACGCTTCGGCATAATGGGCCGGCTTGAACAGAAAACTGGTGTGACACAGAGCTTGCGCTGTGATTCACCGAGCGACTGATAAAACCAGAGGCCCATACCCCAATTCTTCCCCCATTCCCCAAAGGCTGGCAATGCACTTGTGACGCTTCTGGTGTTGCGATACGTCTGCTCGTTTACCCGCTTTCCATAAAAAAACATTGAAATTACAAACAGGCACTTCACTTTTATTTATATATATAGATTTCGTAAAATCGAACAAAAAAAGGCTAACTAAAAACTAATTGGTCGAACTTTATAAATTCTTAAAGTCTTAGAAAATTGAACTTAAACTTTGCTTATTAGAAAAATCTACCAAACCTATAAAACTAATTGGCGCGTTACTTGAAACTCTTACTAAACTAGACTAAATATTTTAAAGTTGTTTACATAAATGGTTCATAAAAATTGAATATCAAAATACGAAATCGAATAGACGTCATATATCCAACGATCACTTTCTGGAATCTATGCAAGTGGTGCAGCTCGTAGCGGGACTTTTCATTTCTTTAAAGTTCTACTGTGTTACAGCCATGTCACGGCATGATAGTGTATGGTGATCTCTGATAGTGATGGTGTCTGCTTGTTTGCCCCCTATTCCATAAAAAAAGCTAGCTTGCAAAGCGGGGTTAATGTTTTGTGTGGTATTTTTTTGCTGCTATTTGGTAGATTAAATTGTACTTTCTGGATCAAAAATGTGCTAAAGATTTGGCAAGTCATCATCGTCCGCCTATCGATGTCCATTGCTGGACAAAGGCCTCTCCAATTAAAAAAATTAGAAGCCGAAAATCGAACCAAGTGGCGTGAAATTGGACAGGCCTATTTGGCAAGTAAATAATTTTAATTAGATAATTTTTAAACTCCGTCTTTTATATGAAAATTTGCCCATGTGTTCTTTCATACATACCCGATAATATATATTATAGATAACATAAGTGATTAAAGTACGTATGAACAGTTACTTTAAAGTCAAATTGTTTGTACTTTTCCAATCCTATCATGTGGGAAGGGACATTCAAATTAAGGGTCTTTAAATATGATTAAAATAATGAACCGGCCAAGTGCGAGTCGGACTCGCGCACGAAGAGTTCCTTACTATTATTTATAAAAATCGGCAAAACTGTTGTTGTTGTATGGGAGCTCTCTTAAATATATTATTAGACGGGCAACAGAAATTTCTACTCTTTAACTATAACGGTTGCAGAAGGACGGACAGCTTATAATTACATGTAAAGATTAATAAACAAGTATATTCAAGGAATCGAGTATTTTATTTGATTTTTTTTAGCATCTAAAGTCACGTCATTTCCTTGTAAACACAACCTTAATATCTTAATATAAAATCTGACATATGCCATGACGTGATCTTAGAAGGGAAAACGTTTAAATTTAATTCGCATCTGCCTGACATTGATATTCGCAGATGGATGTTATCCTCGGAAAATAAGAATTCACTTTCATAATATTAAATTAAAACAGAACGTGTCTTTTTTTTTATTTTTTATATATATATATTATAGGGGTAAAGGAGCAGACGTATCCCCTGATAGCAAGCGATTACCGCCGTCATGGACACCCGCAACACTAAAGGCATTACAAGTGCGTGGTCGGCCTTTGGGGGCGGGGGGAGAAAGGTGGGGTTCCGGTATCTTCACTCACTCGGTGAAATAGAGCGTAAGCGCAGTTTCACACCGGTTTTCAGTGAGGCCGTGGTATCACTCCGGTCGAGCCGGCCCGTTCGTGCCGGATCGTTGCTCTCTTACGGTGAAGTGTGTGTAAATGTGACTAGAGAAAGCATTTCGTGAATTTGATACTGAACTGATAATATTTGAAATAATGATATAAGATTATGGCACAGATAATAAGGTCATGGAGGCTGGAATAAAATCTTTTAGTTACATTGGAATGCTTTGTTTTTCATTTTAACCTCCGACGCAAAAAAAGAGGTGTCTGTGTGCGCGCGCGCGTTTGTGTGTGTGTGTGCGCGTGTGTGTATATGTATAAGAGTGTGTGTGTGTGTGTGTGCGTGTGTGTCTGCCGTCGTAGCTCTCAAATAGATGGACCGATTTTGATGCAGTTTTTTTCATTGGAATGCCAGTTTTCTTGCAGTTGTTCTTAACTATGTGTGATAAATATTGGTCAAAGAGTACCAGCTTTTTCCAAAATGATGTAAGGCATTTTTTGCGTATGATTACTCGATTAAATGCTTGCGAAGGGTGATTTTAAAATTTAAAATTTTAGCCTGTTATTAAGTCAGTCAGTTAAATCTTGATATATATCAACAGCAGTGACCCATAAACACAGCTTTATAAGGCGCTGGTCCGGCCCCACATGGAATACTGTCTCCGTCTTTGGGCGGGGGCACCCCAATACCAGCTCCTCCCTTTGGACCGCATTCAACGGAGAGCGACTCGAATTGTCGATTCCCAGGAAGTTTCAATTCGGCTAGACCCATTGGCGCTGCGTAGAGATGTGGCTTCACTGTGCATCTTCTACCGCATTTACCATGGGGAGTGCTCCGAGGAATTGTTCGGGTTGACACCTGCCGCCTCTTCCCGACATCGTCCTTTCATCCCCATCATCTTCATGGTTGACAGTCCACAGCTGTGCGCTTTTCAAGGAACTTTCTGCCTTGCACAACAAAACTGTGGAATGAATTGTCGCCTGCAGTATTCCCGAACCAATACGACCTTCAAACCTTCAAGAAAAGAGCGTACTTCTTCTTAAAAGGCTGGCACTTGTGACGCCTCTGGTGTTGCGGGCGTCCATGGGCGGCGGTAATCGCTTACCATCAGGCGATACGTCTGCTAGCAAGTCAACTATTTAAAAAAAAAGAAAAGAAAATGACACTTGGTCCCAGGAAAAATGACACTGTCTTGGAACCCGCAACAAAATTAATTAGAAGGAAATCGTAGGAGAGGTAAATATACACGTATATCCTGCTAATATTATAAACGCGAAAGTTTGTAAGTATGGACGGATGTTTGTTACTCTTTTACGTAAAAACTACTCAACGGATTTGGATGAAAATTTACAGTAATATAGCTGATACATCAGAATAACACATAGGTTAATATTTGCCGCGATAACCAACATATACGCGAGCGGAGCCGCGGGCATAAACGAGTATTATAAACGTGAAAGTTTGTAAGTATGGATGGATGTTTGTTATTGTCTTGCGTAAAAACCATGGAATGAATTTTAATGAAACTTCACGATAATATAGCTTGAACATCAGAATCACGCATAGGCTACAGTTTATTAAGATACAATTCACACAATATCTTTGTACCGCGGGTAACACCGGGGGACTCAGCTAGCATATAATGACTGCCTGGATGGCCAGTGATAGCGTATGTGACTGCTGTGCGTCTCGGGTTCAATTCCCGAGTCGTACCAAATGTTTTTATTACCTGTAAATATTTGTTACGGAGTTTGGGTGTTTTATATGTATATTATATTTGTATTTACAAAAAAGAAGTAAATATGTATTAATATCAGTAGTCTAGTACCCATAGTACAAGCTCTGCTTAGTTTGGGACTAAGCATGATCGTTCACTTACGATCACATTCACATCACTCTCATCAAAGTCTCTCAACACTCACATCTTCGTTGTGTGTTAACTTCGTGAACTTCCATGACGTTGTGTGTTAAAATGTTCGAAAATAATAATTATTATTATTTATTATAATAAGTACACATCATAGCTATATTTTATTGTCTGGGAGCAGAAAGTTATGAAGTTTTGAAGTAAAAGAGACTATTTACGAGTTATGTGATTCAGAATGGTTCACCTCATACCAGAGTTCGACATGTTCGATATGTTTTATGAGCCACAAAACATCCTACGAGTCCCTTCACAGCCGCCACTCAAACATATTGCCTTTAAATAATGCAAGGAAGCCTTAACCTTGATAGAAAGATGGACGAAATCTTAAGACTCCGAAAGAAATGTTTCTTACTTATTCTTAATGTGGGAATGGACAGGGGAATTTCATGACCAAGGGAACCAATATCAGATAATACTTGTTTTATTACGATATTAACCAATGAGATTATAATTAGAAACATTTTAGATCCCTAGTAAATTAGCTTTTATATACTTTTTGTAATACGTCTATTAAAGAACGGTAAAACAAAAAACAAATTAAAAGTACCCGACTGCGTCAATATCTGTTATCAACATTTTATTTTAATGTCACCAGTATCACACACTGGGCGTGCCATAAAATATACATACATACATACACGCGAAAACATATCTCTCCTTCGTTTGCAGTCGGGTAAAAAAATAACATCGTGAAATTTAGCATACACCTTGCCAGAGAGACAGCTAATGATATCAGGTGGGTTTCACTAATCAGAAGATCTCGTCACCCGTCTCTAAAGAAGTATTAAACGAAGAGTAAATAAATTAATCATTAGAATTAGGTGTACGATATATACGTATATATTAAAGAAATCTAATATATAAAATTCTCGTACCGATATGTTTGTTACCATATTCTGATATTTATGAAATTTTGTGTGCATATCAGGTAGGTCTAAGAATCGGCCAACATACCCCTAAGTCATGAGGGTGACCCATCTCTATTTTTTTTCTATATGTCAAGGTATCGTTTGCCGGTTCAGCTAGTATAGGATATATATCTTTAGCAGTGAACTATCAAAGACTGTTGATGATATGTTCTGTATGATTCTTATGAAAAAATTATTCTAAAATCAGAACTTCTAAATTCTCTTATCTCTAATCTTATTCTAAAAACAGACTTATAAATCGTGAAGAAGAGCTTCTCTACCAAATCAATTTTCCGGTACGTAAACTACTTATATCTTCGTTTCTCAGGAAAACGTTGGGATTTATATTCCATTGGCATCAAGTTGTTACAGCATTTGTGCTGCAACACAAACAATTACTTAGTAACTATTCTTCGCTAGTTCACTTACGATCGTGACATATTTCCTCAAGAATTGCATGTTCATATCATGCATGAATATAGTCGAACTCCTAATATTTATTATGTTATATAGAAATATTGACTGTACGGATAAGACTGGTTAATGCTGATTACGCTGAATCTTCTTGGGCGGAGGGCAAAATGTTGTTCTAGATCTGAGTGTTACTTGTATTCGTTTCTTGTGCGTTTGTAATGTAACACACAGTAAATATTCCTAATATGGTGGTTATCTTGAAACATACATGTAACATAGCTAGTTGTACCTACCCAGTATTTATTGTAACTTTTTTTGAGAATAATTATTATAATTAGTGTGGCGAAAATATTATATTAAGGGATTTTATTGGACATATTTTGTTAGAGGTCTTCAAATAAAAGAAAAAGTGTTTAAATAAGACCTTTTAATGAATAAAACAGATAATATAATAAATACAGTAAATAATCAGCGCTGAGGTACTTTCAAGACCGCAGAAATTTCACTGTTTTTATTTTATTTGTTTCGTATATTGATTTTTATTATTGTCTGATTGTTTTCCTTTAACGTGTTTATTATGTGTGACTAATAAATGTGTTCTTTCTTTCTTTCTTTCTTTACATATTAAGTATCAAACAAAATTCAAGGAGTTATAGCAAGAATTCTCAAAAACGAAAAGATGGTTCACAATACTTTTACTATTCAGTATATATTAATTCCATTTATAAAATTAACCAGTATATAGGTACTATTCGTTATCTATTTCTAGGTATATTTCAAATTTGATATCCAAATTAAAATTACACATTTATACATTATTTATATTCCTGCATTTATATCAAAAGGCTGTCTAAGCGAGATCGCTTTCAGGTCGAGATAAGACCGCCCTTTGTGTATTAGCTTGGGTTTTGTACCTTTAGATCTAAAATTTTACTTATTTAATGTATATTATTCAGTAGTAGTCGTTATTCTAGGCGATATGCTACAATAAAATACAATATCAGCTAAATAAAATATTGAAGTATTGTAAATATGAATAAAATATTTTGTAAATCGATATGTTTAAAAGAGTAATTTATGGAGTGTGTTGCCGGTTCTTTTCCATACGATTAACATTTTAGAACCACGCAAATATAGTAATTTTTGTAACTTTTGAAAGTGTATGTAAGGCCTACTTGAAATAAAGGCTTCTTAATTCTTATTATAGGTTATTCCTTGTGTCGGTATGCCATTTCCCAAATTTATAAATGTCTAATTACGAATTCTAAGTAAGATTTAAGTGAAGTATCTAAGTTCTCAAGGGATTTGTATTTAAGGAGATTTTTTTATAAATACTATAAAATTGAAGAATATTTTTGTTCGTTTTGAAGGTCGAACAAGATGTTATTAACTAAAGCTACGTACAACTTTAAGGGATGGTTTCAAATAGTTAGTTTCTGCATAGTCTGCATTCGCGATGAGTATGGTGAGCACCACTCTTGGATTCTGCTTATGCTTTCCATCATTCAGAGTAGAGTCACATTGCAGGCTCATACATGACTTTTTTTTACCCAGACTTTTGAAACCAAAATTTGTAGTTATTTACAGATAAGTTGGCATTAGTCTATCAGTGACATATTTATTATACTGAAACTGATCCTAACAATGGTGACCACAGTCGCGAATAAAAGATAGCAAAAGTGACATTATACTAGTGTTCATACTTTCATCTATTACGATAGTAAGTCAAAAGGAATTTCTCTCAATTTTTCTACAAAAACCTTTAATTTTTTAGCGTCAACACGAAGCTATATAATTTACCAAAAACATTTCACTTATCGTACATCAAAAGAGAAAACACGTATAGTTGAGTGCTATAAGAACCTTCCCTTCCCTCACCGGGACAAATTCCTGATAACACTCCCAATAAATCGCGGGACTAAGCTGTCAAACGCGAGATTTATTTCTTTGGATAAGAGAGGTGGGTTTAGGTGTTAATGTTCGATTTTATTACTGGGACCTTGTTTTGTGCGATTCTTTTTTTTTATGTTATAGGGGGCAAACGAGCAGACGTATCGCCTGATGGTAAACGATTACCGCTACCATAGACACCCGCAACACCTGGGGCATCACAAGTGCGTTGTCGCCCTTGGGGGATGGGAAGGGGGATTAGGGGAAGGTTTGGATTATGGGCCTCCGGTATCCTCACTCACTCAGTGAAACACAGCGCAGGCGCTGTTTCACACCGGTTTTCTGTGAGGCCGTGATATCATTTCGGTCGAGCCGGCCCATGCATGCCGAAGCGTGGCTCTCCCACGGTAAAAAAATGGTTATATTTTCTATAGTGTTTTGCCTTTGCTCGGAATTCGAACACTTCAAGGTGTATTTATGCCATCTCAATGCTCTAATCGTTTGATGACACACTAGCTGCAAATGTTGCGGAATGAAGCTAGGCGTATATCTGTCTTAGGTAATATGGGTATGTACTCCAATCTACTTCGGACTCCAAACGTATCAAGTATTCAGTCTGATTGAAGTAAAGTAGTTATACGATATTCTTGAGACAGCGAACACTTGTTTTTAGATGCCGTAACGAAAACAATTTGAGTAAGCCTTTACCGTAAAAAGGGTTTGGGCTACTTTTTTAAATAGTTTTAAAAAATATTATAAACGGGTTGATATTACATGAATTTTGGTTGCTCGTATGTTTTCTTACCAATACTAATAATCTGAACTCGAAAGTAACCCTGTCTGTTTGTTACTAATTAAGCATGGAGATTATTCGATGAATACGCGGGAGAAGCCGTGGGTGAAATCTAGAATAGAACAGAATAGAATAAACTTTATTGTACAACAGATATAACAGTTTACATAAATATTTTTTACATAATACATCAATTGGATCACCGTGTACAAATGGCGACCTTATCGCTAAAAAGCAATTTCTTCCAGGCAACCAGGCAATCTAGCCCCATATAAAAATAAAATACTTCCGTTCTAGTATTCAGTGTAGCATGTTGCTAGTATTTGGGGAAGGCCTTCGTACAGCAGTTGGCGGCTGTAGGCTAATGAAGAAGCATTTAATATCATTTCATTCATTCATTCAGCCCTATTTTTGCGTTTTATGATTACAATGATGATGAGGAATAGAGCGATATAAAGAGAGAAAGTCCCGGACTGGTGGTAAACGCGGTTGTTGTGGTAACACGACCTCCAACACCTCGGGGAAAAGCTAATCTAAAAAGGCCTAAGTTACTCCTTATTACATTAGCTATCTGCAAGTGTAAGTCTCGTCAAAATCGGTCTAGCCATTCCACAGATTAGACCAAACAAACAGACAGATAGACAGAAAAAAAGAACGTCTTTTGGTATACGTACCGTGTCATACATACGCAATTAGTAATAAGCGGTTAGTTTAATATTACAAACAGACACTCTAATTTTATTTGTTTGTATAAATAGCGTCAACGTCTTAAATGGTACCGACAAGTTGTTTTCGCTACGGAAATTATGGATTATGAAAATTTCTATTAATATCACTGGGCAGTGGTTCGGTGACACGCAAAAACTTTAATGAAAAAAAAAAGAATGCTTTTGACAATTTAAAAACTTAATACATTATTGAAGAATACGTGAAAAATTATATCTCTGTAACCAAATAATGTACCTGATATTTTTACACATATATGATAATAATGACGTATAAAAATAAGGATGTAAGTAACAGCTTTACTACACGAGCAAGCGTCGAGTGTAGATTCACCTCCTCAGGGAAATATACTCGGGAGTTACATCAACTGACGCAATGCAGAAATTTGTTTGTAAAATGCTATATATCAAAATTGTAGTTGAACTAAGAGATTGGTGCCTCGGTGGTGTAGTGGTATGCGACTGCTATGTTTGAGGTTTCAGGTTCTATTCCCGGGTCGGACTAAATGGTTGTATGATCTGCAAATATTTGTTTCGGAGTTTGGGTGTTTTTTATTCATAATATGTATTTACTTACTAAATGTAGTGTAAGTATAATTTGATAATAATTTAATTATTATCAAATAATGAAATTTATAATCAGGCTCACATGTAAATGTATTTTACAATACGTCTAAAATTATTTTTAACATAATGTAAAAACAATATAATACAGCTACGAACCCCCTTGGCAGGGTGGGTATTGTATCGTATATTGTACTGCCTGGTTGGTCTAGCGGTTATCGCATGCAACTGCCGATCAAGAGGTTTCGGGTCTTAAAGTGTTTTTTAATTTGACTGATTATAGAAATTGGAAATTTGGGTTCAGAACCTCGTGCCTCGGAGAGCACGTAAAGTACTAACCGGTCGGTTAACATGGATTATGAGAGAGAGGGAACTGAAAGTGCACCTGTGTTTGCCCACACACACTTGTGCAGAGCACAATTGTAAAAAAAGAGGAAACCGATGTTGACAGTAAGTCGGTTCCAGTAACTCCCTGTCAACTTTCAGTTCATTCATGATTTCAAATTTCAAATTTCATATTTATTTATTGTAACAAAGTATGGGTACAATTCAAGTGCAAGCCCTGATTCCCAAACTAGCGTGAGCTGTGTTCATTCATAATGGTCTAAACTATCTTATAAACGACTTACAACAAATAAACAGGATAAAGAATGAAGTATACCTATAATTCAAATCTGCATTATTTTTTTGAGTTATTATTATCTGGATCAACAATAGGTTTTGGAAATACTTTCATTAATAAAAGTTCACATTATTTGTAAGTGTCCAAGGCTATATATTTATCCGGTAAATGGTTTTCTATAAACGCGGGCGGAGTCGCATAAAAGCTAGTGAAATATATTCACATTGAAGTCACTTATATTCATAAGAAACTCTAAAAGGCCTTGTTAAGTTTCCGTTACTGTTAATGTTACAGTAAAATTAACTGAATATTCAAGTTTTTCATAGTTAAGATTTCGATTACATGACATTTAGCATCTAAATATTTCTAACATCCTTTAAGTTCAACGACAGTAACAGAAAGCCAGACGGGGACGATAGGGTCCTAATATCGAACCCTTTCCAAGAGAAACGGTTCACTGATTTAGGATTCTGCCCCAGGGAAAACTGCGAGGAATGACAGCTATGTTAATTTGCTCCTATAATGTGGACAAAGAATTTGGACATGAGACATTTAGGTTCGCTTTTGATTTTACATTATATTTTCGAGATTTGTAGCAGATATGTAAATTATTTTAACAACCTTTGCCATTCTTACGCCGTCCTTTGAACTTAAACATTTATTATTATTATTATATATCTTTGTTGTATACATGCAAAATTACAAAGTTAAAAACAGAGGATGAGTTACAAATATGCAAATGAACCAATAGGCGGTCTTATCGCTCAAGGCGATCTCTTCCAGACAACCACAATCTTCCAGACAACCACAATTTATTTTAATCTTCATTTCATCTATACTAATATATAAATTGAAAAGTTTGTTTACTCGTGCGCACTAATCTCAGAAACTACAGGTCCGATTTGAAAAAATCGTTTAGTGTTAGGTAACCTATTTGTTGCGGAATCTATAGGTTATATATCATTCCGCTAAGATTAATAGGAGTGGGGCGCCAATAAAGAATGTTTAAGAAACGGGGGAAAATTATCATGCTACAGGCAATAGGCGACGCAAACGATGTTGCGTGGGTCAGTTAGTTTACAAATAAAGCTCAGGAGAGCTTTTGTTAGTGTCAAAAATTCATACAATGTCACTTACTAATATTATGTATTCAAAAGTAACTTTGTCTATCTGTGTGTCCGTTACGCTTTAGCAGATAAAATACCTCACCGATTTCGCTGAAATTTGCTACTTTGATTCTTGAATAAGGATTATAGACTTCTCTTAACTACGATTGCCAATATAGATGGACGGAACCGTTTCTTTATCTGTGATTAAATTGACATTCTCTTAATAGGCATCCAGATTTTGTAGACTGCAATTTATTTTGTAGAAAGTTGTCGACACACTTTAGGTATTAGTTAGTGTGAAAATAATGATAGAAATGGGATCTGTATCTAGCACACAAAATTCTTGTGTCACCAAACTCCTCTGAAACGGCTGGACAGATTTTTATGAAATAATATGTGTGTACCACGTTTTGATTTTCATGACAAAATAATGTTTACCGGTTCAGCTAGTTTCTTTTCAAAATGAAGATTGGGATGAAATTTTAAACTTACTATGTCAGGTCAGGTTGAGCGATGTACCTGTAATTAGACTTGGCTGTTGCCCGAAAGCAGTATTTGTCTAATTTAACATGTTAATTGCGTTTGAATATAAAATGATATAAAAGTCTATCATTGTTCACGTAATTTTCGATAAAGAAACATCAGGTTAACAAAACAATCTCTTAAACAAAAAGTTAGAACTTTGAGTTTCCGATTCCTTTTCAAGATTAAACAGAAAAGTTCGCCGTTTACTGTTATGATGAAGAAAGCAACGAATATTTATCATTAATTTGAAAAGTTTGCTATTATTGTCAATAATTTTGCAAAATCTTATCACAATATTCGCATAGTACTCAAACAAAGTTTATAATACAAAAGTGATACGTCGATTAGATAGACGGTACATTGGATACTTCTTTTTTATTATTGTATAGAAAGCTTGAGAATAAAATTGTCAATGTAGACGAACGGGTGTCATGTCCCTCCAACAAAAAAGAAATCAACAAGAAATCCTCTGACCAGGAGAGACGATCGTGCTTGGTGGGCCACGGCCTAACGGTTGGTGTTGGGTTGTTATATATCTGGGAGAGGTCCGGATGGCGTAAGAAAGCGGTTACCGGATCTCTCCCGTCTCAGGCGCAGAGTGGCTCACCGTGTGGTTTTAGTCGGGTCGATTCCGACACACCGCCCCGCCGCAAACCCCGGTGGGGCGAAGGCCCGAGGGGGTTTCCACACGTAAATATAATAAAAAATAAAATGGGTTGTTATATATATCCTAATCGGCCCGAGAGCTTCTATTGTGCGGTTTAGGATTAGTAGTGTTGGGTAATACTATACTCCGTAGTTCAGTTTATCTTCAGTATATGGCGCTGCAGTATGAAATTCTGTTGAAAAGTATGTGCAAGACGCCACAGCTTAAAAAAATATTAGGTGTTCTAAACAGTACATATTAGTAAGCCAAAGTGTGTCTAATTTATATATTTAGATTTATGTCATTCATTTAAAGGTCCTAACTTTTTAAAAATTTATTTCACTATGTACGCCAGGCCAGGTACTGCAGACTACTCAGGCGCCGGAGATCCCAAAACGTCCATAATCTCCGCACTCCAGTAGCGCAAGAGCTAATGCGCTGAGCGTGACAGGTGAGGCCACCAGTCACCCTAGCAGAAGCAGGTCCGGGTGGCAGCGTGCGCTCATTTTGGAGGTGTTCCCTCACAGGAGGGGGCCAATTTGTCTACAAACCGTAGGTGGCCTAAGATGAGATACGTCAGGGATCCAGGATTTCCTTTCTAGGCTGCACCTAGTTCAGCTTCTAGTACCTGGTGGTATACGGGTGATTTCTGCACAGAAATAAAGAGCTCGAAATTGTTGTGAAAACAAAAATTGGAATTCAATCACAATACATTGAGATTTAACAGTGACTCTTCATTTTTACTTGTATGAATCTTTTAAAATTTTGTCGATAACGAATCGTTATCGTGTCATAAAAAATGGCATCGGCTTAAATGCAACTTTAGACAGTATTAATATTGACCGAAAACATATAAATCATTATGTTGAGCATTAAATACTCGCACTTTTTATGACAGTGTATATTAAACTCTAATTGTTTTTGTTTTACTTATTTTCCAACACAATTCACTCTTTCTTTCTTTTTAAAATTTACGAGGTACTGTCAGTTTTAAAAACCCAACTGTTCAAAAAGTCTCTAAGCGAAATTCTATTTTCAAATTTTGTCACAGCAAAATAAAATTTATAATATGTCCCTAAGCTAAAGGTAAGGTCTAATATAATTAGGTAACTAATGTTCAACACACCTGTAAGGTCGCACTTCCGACCCTTCTGATATAAAGGATCCCAAGGGCCGGAGGGTATTTACGTCAAATAACTGTGATGTAGATACTTACTATGTAATAGGTGAAAATAGTTTAAGGGTAACGGCGTTTTGGTTTATAAACTTTAAAAATGATTTTATTCTTGAACATTGATATATAAGTTGCTAAATTATTCATAGTTTGCGACTGTAGATAACTGTATGAAAATAACCTTTATATATACGAATCTTAATATTCATTATCTGTTAATATAATATGGATACTTTCACTTAGGGTCAACCCCAAATCTAATCTATATTATATATAAAACTTAAGGTCATTAAGGAATAAAAAATAAGTATTTATTTTGGCACCATAAAAATAACATCAAACGATTTTGCAGTGCAAAAATGGACCGAATACAGCATCGTGTCAGACGAAAGTCTGGCACTGATTTCCAATTTTAAATGAGACTGGCTCTGATTTCTACAAAAAAATCTGTGAATAACAATCATTGCGTTTATCTTCTACTAACAGTTGGAAGAAATGTCTTAATAGATACATATTTCGTAGGTTAGATAGAGGTTAGTGTTTTATATTACAACACGCTCTGGGTTTCAAAAACATTTCACCCAGTTAAC
The DNA here is from genome assembly GCA_003709505.1 of Hyphantria cunea. NCBI lineage: Eukaryota > Metazoa > Arthropoda > Insecta > Lepidoptera > Erebidae > Hyphantria > Hyphantria cunea. Next base: position 425,868 of record PKRV01000832.1, on the reverse strand, counting down.
AGATAAATCCTTTACTGTGCAAGCAGTAAGATTCTTGAACAATTTACCTGAAACGATCCGTCACGCTAAAACCTTGCCTATATTTAAAAACTTAGTGAAGGATTATTATTATTGATTATAATACCTTGTTTATAGTATATATATAATAAGTTTGTGTATGTATTTATGTATATAACGTGTATATGTGTTCAATAAAGATAAATAAATAAAATAAAAATAAAAACACTGTCCTGAATCTATATAACTCTAAATCTTTGAAGTTGTTCATTCTTAACTCACTGTTAAAACAATTAATAAGGTTTATTTTTTACTCGAAGTTTTTCTTAAAAAAAAAGGTAATTATAATTTTCAACGCGTACAACATCTTGGAGTTTCAGCTACGTGTTTTCCTTTTAATATAACAAAACACAAGCGGGTGAATGGGAAATAGCAAGCACTATATCACGTCCACCGTACCAGGCACCCTATCCATCACTTTGCTCACCACTTGTCGTTGTTGCAATTTTCGCTTGATTTACTATTTATATTTACAATTCCTTTTTCAGAGAAAAAATGTGCTTTATAGTGTATTAAACAGCTGTTGATTTGGAGAAGTCTGCATAGAAAACGACATAAATCAACATTAGGACACTGTAATACCAGAAGCGTCAAAAGTGCGCTACAGGCCTTTGGGGGATGTGGATATCCTCACTCACGTGGTGAAACACAGCGCAGGGGCTGTTTCTCGCCGGTCTGTGGGTCATGATATCACTCCGATTGAGACGGGCCATACATGCCGAAGCGTGACTCTTCCTTGGTAAGTTCAAAAAAGTCAATCCAACAGAAAACCGCAAGGGGTAACCCCTTGCGGCTTTCTGACTCCGACCTGCAAAATCGTTATTGGGCTAAATAATTAAGTGCTGGTCTTGGCAAATTTTCATGTAACAAATTAAGGACTGTACTTGTGGTCTCGGAAACATCGTAAATTTTATCTCTCGAGTGGAATTATAAGCTTGTGAATAGATTAAAGAGGTTGTTTTAATTAATTTTAAAGGATGCATAGGATTAGAAATCCAGAGACCGAAATACGCTGAAAGATAAATTTGTATCAAGTTACGAACTTTCTCTTTCTCTCATCTGCGCTAATATTATAAAACTATAAAAAAATTAATTGAACGAGCCCGTCTCGGCAATTACTTGTTAGCATTGATAAATGAAAATAATAACATTTAGAAGTTAGTATGCTGAGTATAATATGTAGAGATTACTAATTAATGAAGTAATACAGCCCTGTTTTATTTCATTAATATAAGATTAGAAATTCAGGGCCCGAAATTCGTTGAAAGATAAATTTATATCAAGTAACCAACTTTCACTTTCTCTCATCTGCACTAATATTATTACACTATAAAAAAATGTTTAATTGAACGCGTCATTCTCAGAAATTACTTGTTAGAATTGATAGATGAAAATAATTGCATTTCATGAAAGGAGAATATTTTGAGGTTAGTATAATGAGTACATATTATGTAGAGACTACTTATTAATGTAGTAAGACAAATTCAAACTTAGATATTCCTTATTGTGAGATCCTTGTGCATCCAAAAAGTTCTGTACACACTCAATATTTGGAAACCTTTAACATCGAACCATCACAAGGATATATATTTGGAATAAGTCCTGAATAATTGGTTATTTACTTTGTTGGATTACAGATCATAGAATCAAAAGATCTGATATTAATCAATCAATCAATCAACAACCCTAATGTCCCACTGCTGGGCTTGGGTTCCTCTCCGGAGAGGGTTAAGGCCATACGTTAAGATATGATAAGAAATAGTAAAAATCTTATCGTAGTCTGCTATATCTTATAGATAGCTGATATAGACTAAGACCTCTAGTCAATCTAGATTACACGGTTGGCCTAGTGGTTTCAGTAGTCGCCACACCACTTCCTACTGCGCCAGGTGTTGTAGGTTCAAATCCTACATAGGACAACACTTTGTGTGATCCATAAATTGTTGTTCTGAGTCGGGGTATACTTTGGGTCCGTTTCATGTATTGTAAAGATCCCCGCGACACAGGAATGTATATTCCTAATGCGGGAGTTGTCTCTTTTAAATAAGATAAATAAGAAAAATAAGATCATATACCATAGAAATCGCAGCAATATGCTGGGCCAAGTCAAAGATTGCAGTAATAATATTTTATTTTTATAAGGCCTTTTATGTTCAGAATAACAAATATACCCATCGCTCTCTCGCATGCGTGCAAAAATAATGACTCTATCTCTCTCTTTAGCGATATTTGGTCGCAAAGGTGATATGGATGTAGATGCTCCATGTGTTTAAGAAAATAAACAATATAAGTAAAAGATTATTTTAGTTGCTTTTATATTTATATTTAAATTTGACGACAGCCACATCCGATAACCCCACCCCAATCGAGTGACGACTTGAAAGATACCTGTAATACATTACAAGACAGACAAATTAAAACGCAAAAACAATAATGGTATCAGTTAAGGAAAACACGTATTTAGATTATATATACTTTCGGCGAATTCACTCTTGGGGTATAAATAATCAATCATAAATTACGCTTTAAGAGTGAATTCTGTAAATGAAATGAAAATTGATATAGTCTTGCACATTTAATAGTAAGTAGCGACAACAATTTACTACCTGAAGGTAAATTAAATGTAACAATCCCTTAAAATTAAATTCAGGTAGCATTCCTTAAGATACCTGTCAAGTTTGTGTTTCTTATTATAGACTGATTTTCATTTTAGTTGTCTGTTGTTCTTACTAAATCTAATAAGTACAATAATTCGAATATCTACCTTGAAATGTTATCTGCTGTAACTGCATTGCAAAATTTTTAGACATGAGATTTGCAAAAACAGAACTGCATTAATATACATTTAATCCGGCTTGCTACAAGATATAAACTAGTTACTAGAATACAAGTTATATTTATATGTATAAAGAAAGAAAGGAAGAAAGAAAAAAAAATATTTTAGCAACAAAAGTAATACAAAAGGTAATTTACAACAGTTTTGCAAAATGCCAAAAAAAACACATACACACATATATTTCTTTAGTATAATATAGTTGTATTTTTAAATAAATTAAATTATTATTCTAGTACTTAATCAGGAGAAGGTTTAATGAAAACAAATATTTATTATGTCAATGCATAAAAAATCAAGGAACTACATCATTAAAGCAAGCAAACAAGCATTAAAGAGCTGAATTTTATTTTACTTAGTTTAAGTTTATCTGAAAGTGATATGAGGGTGTAAGCCTCAAACAGTTTAGAATTAGAGGGACTTAGGTCATAGTCCGCTCCCGCTTAGTGTAATTGGAAAACTTTGGACATCTTAAGAACATTCACGATCAAAATGTGTCTGTATGTACTTATTATTTAAAAATTAATTTAAGCATTTCGTTGCAGTAAACTTCCATATAAATATATTCTATTTTTTTTTATATTTAAGCTGCCAAAATGACCAAAATGACTCTGCCCTGCCTGATGGAAAGCATGAGCAGAATCCAAGAGTGGTGGTCACCATCCTCAATGCGAAAAAGAACAATGCAGCATGGTGACCCACACTATGGCGGCCTGGGGGGAAGGGGGATGGTGAGGGGGCGTAGGATTGGGGTATTGGCCTCCGGTATCCTCACTAACTCGATGAAACACAGCGTAAGCGCTGTTTCACACCGGTTGTCTGTGAGGCCGTGGTATCACTCCGGTCGAGCCGGCCCATGCATGCCGAAGCGTGGCTCTCCCACGGTTAAAAAATCTTCTCTCCTCTCTCTCCTTCAAATAGAAACTCTAAACCAAGCGCTTTAATTTTTTTTATTATGAGATATTGTTTAAAACAGCCTCGTTGGTCTAGCTGACAGCGTAAGCGACTGCCGAACAAGAAGTCTCGGATTCAGTTCCCGGGTCGGACTGCTGTTGGGTTTTTCTTACAAAAAAAATTTAACAGCAGCCCGGAGTATGAAATTTGGCGGTATTTCTCGCCCGTGCCTCGGAGAGCACGTAAAGCCGTCGGCCTCATGTCATGAACATTTATGACAATCGTTATTGAGCAATCAGTGTTCTCAAATACACTGATAACTGGCCAAACCTTCGAATTCAGTTCACCCTCAGGTTTGCGGAGGTCCGATGCCAGTATCTCCGTGGAAAAACTGATATTCAGGTAAAACCGGATGAACTGGTAACCGACCCCAATCAACCTTGGGAATAATAAAGGCTAGGAAGATGATGATGAGATATTGTTTACTGACCTGAGTTTGAATACTGACCAGAATACTGGTATGGAAAAATTCCACTCATTGAAAGTGGAATTTTCCTGTTCAAAGACCAAAGTTATAAGCGTTAAATATGTATTATATTTACTGTATATACTACGACGAAATTCTAAAAAAAATGTTTCGTGTCTGCGATATAAATTTTTGGATTATCTTCTCATGGATTACCTGTAATTACATTGTCATCAAAAATAAACCATATTTTTTACTTCTTAGGATAAAATTAGCTAAGTAAACTTTTCCTTTAAATATAAACTAAAATAGTATTAAGAAAGTATCAGTAATAAAGTTTTTTTGGTTGTTTAAAAATGATCGCCGTCAGCGAATAGACCGCCATTTGTTGTATTTATGTATTTTGTGAAATGATATGTGATCATTTAAGTATCGTTTTGTATTATGTACGCAATGAAGATAAATAAATGAATAAAATAAAAATAAAATAAAATAAAGTACTTGAATGACCGAACTTTGCTCGGTATTTTTTTTGGTAAATTTTGAGGAAATGAATCCCAGCTGAACCGATTTATCGCCTCCGAAACCCTTTACATATCTAAAATACTAAATATCATGAAAATTGTTAGAACCGTTTCCGAGATTATAAATATTTTTTAGACTATATATATAAAACAAAAATTCTCGTTTGAAGGTATAAGATATTGGAGCCAAATGAAAAAACTTGGAAGCTAAACATAACTAAAATACAAGAGTAAGTTGTAGGATAGAAACAGTGGGTTGGCTGAAAATAAGGTCGATAAAGCACTATATGTAAGCAAAGAAGACAGAGCTAAGAATTGAAAAAACTGCAACCTAAGCTGTGATGATGGCGGTAATGACTTATTATTGATCTATGTTTTAGGTTCATTGTTTACAGTTTTCAGTTTTTTATTTAACAATTTACACATTAAGGTTATGCATAGAATTCAAAAATACTTTAAGGTTTTTTTGATTCGGTTAATTTGACTCTTTTACTGTAATTCAGGAGTCTCTAGCCGTAATTTGTGAGTTCAGCAACGTTATATACCTAAGTTCAGCCTACAGTCGTTCACAGCTGAATAATGGTCTCTCCTAAAGAGCGCGCCCATCCGCTGCTAGCCCTTTTCTTGGCTAGCACTTGTTGGCTCCAGAGGCAGTCAGATTATTTCGTCTGTAGACATGCCATGCCTACAGACGAACTAATCTGCCATGCCATACATGACATCGCCCCATATTGACTTCAGCGTGCTGATTTTCCGTGTAACATCGGTTACGACAGTTCTCTATCGAATTTTCTCGTTACGAATTCTATCGACTGGAGAAACACCGAGCATCGCACACTCCATCGTACGCTGGATATAGTGTAGGAAAATATATATGTGCGTTTAGAATTTCAGGTTAACTTTAAAATTACGACTGGATAGTGAATGAGTACCTATATACTCACTCAACATCATTTATCACTCACTATCACTGTCTAAATTAGTGCAAATTTTATCGAAGTTCGGGTATTGTAACACTGTTTCACCTAGTAACATGATAAATATCGTGTTGATTTAGTTATATCTGAATTGTTCTCAGTACAAACAAGCACTGAGAACTATGTTATTTATGTTAATTCAGATATATATAATATTACTCGAATCAGAGCTATGCTTTGTCACATATAGGCGGGCTAAACCAAAGTAAAACTCTTGGTTTTAAGCCTACCGCTAGTGGTTTAAGGGCCTGCGTGCAATTTCTTTCGGATATCCCCTACAAGTTGACCGGTGGGATGGTTCCGTTCCATGCCATGAATAAGCAAAAATAACATATTTATTTTAGTATTTATGTCATATTTCTTATCTAATAATTAATTCATAAGAATATCTGTAAACAAAAAACCATATACATAGGTATTAAATGCAAAAACTTTCCGGAATGTCCAACGAAAAATCAAAACAGCTGCTCTCCCTACCAAAGAGAAGACAATTTACGATTTCTGTTTGCTACAGTACCGGGATTAACCTCGATATAAACCAAAGTTATGGCTTCCCACCTGTTACTTTACGTCACAGAAAAATAATAATAATGGTCGACATCTACTTATGTATGTCATAAAAAACTGAAAAATAAAGACATTGAGCGTTACAATTTGAGACCGTATATAGCGGTTAGGTAAGGTAACGCCGTTTCAGCCTTTACTAGAGTCCAGGCCAGTACTATAAAGGAAGTTTTGATCTATCATAGCACGTTGGCCATACGGGTTGGTATGCCTGCTTGGTTAACTCCTTTAGTCGGTTCTTACTATATCCAAGAGATGAATAGAATTTCATCAAAAAGATGCAAATACAGAAAAATATCAGAAACCCATTTGTAAGAAAATCAAAGGTCACTGGAACTTCGTTTTTCGACTTAAAATAAAAGGGCTCTCAATAAAATACAGTCCGCAGAACAATCGAATATGTCGTAGCGGTCCGAGGCAGGCGAGCGACATGCAAAATGTCTCTAAAGGGACGATCGTGAAGAGATTACCATACTACGTGACCTGAATACAACAGGGCTGGTTTTATTCTTTTTTTATTTTTTTAAATTTAAATCTTGTGAGGAACATTACATTACTAGGTAGTGTATAAACAGGACTATAAAAGTATATTTTAAGACGTTTATTAGTTTTAATTTTTATCTACTTATATTTATGATCTTTATACTACATACATTATATTACTGCCTCGGTGGCGCAGTGGTAGCGTACGCGACTGCTGTCCATGAGGTCTCGAATTCTAGGTCGGACCAAATGTTTGTATGATCTACAAATATTTCTTTCGGAGTTTGGATATTTTCTATGCATAATATATGTGTATTTACAAAAAAAAGTATTTATGTATTCATATCAGTTGTCTAGTACCCATAATACAAGCTCCGCTTAGTTTGGGACTAGATGGCGTTGTGTGTTGGGTGTCTGATATTTATTTATTATTTATTTATACGAATACGGTTGCTCACCGTACGAAAGCCTTTCTACAAAGCTCATTATGACGTCATTTCAATATTTCTAGAATTAAACTCAATTGCACTTATTCCACATCGTCAAAGGTTAATCTAAGACATAAAGCGAAACCAGCTAGGTGTAAAAATAGATAAATAAATTAGTGGTATAATTGCATGTGAGATTATTTTAGAATATATAGCAACAAGTTCCATCATGTGTCGCTACTTGAGAGTATAAATTACATTTCAATATTTACTAGTATATAGAAGTATGAAATAGTTCTGGGCTAAATTTATATGGCTAACTTTGTAAATCATCTTAGGAATTATATCTTAAACTGAATAATTTTTATGTAACTATTATTGGCTTTATGTTGCTTAAATTAATATTGAATATTTTTTACGGCATCTTTCAAACAATTATCCGACGATATGTTAGATATTGATATCTTATAGCAGTACGAATTTTATAATCTGTAAGTGTAGTACACTTTTCAAAGACGACGCACAATGTTTTGAGAAAAAAAAATACTTTTGAATGATTCCAATTATATTAAGGAATATATAATAAGGATCAAGAACATGTTTTAATTTCTTATGAAATTCCTGATTCAAAAGACAACTGCCCTAAATTTATCACATTGACACTCCACTCTGGATAGGACCCGGACCATATATTTACCAAGCTCTTACAAGTCAAACTAATTTCACTTGTATAAAACACTACTTAGCTAACCACAAATTATTTATTCACGACACTGGTGTGCACTTGCAGCTATATTAAACCTGTCTTGGTAAACGATTGGATCAATTTCTATTTGCATTATCAAATACTTACAAGTAGATTAAAAGTTATTGAAACTGCAATTGGAGGTAGAGGTTCTGAAGTAAAGTACAAACGAAAAAGAAGAAACAAGTTATGCTGAATTTTACTAAAGAACTAGACTGATCTCGACTGTCACTAAATTTAAGGATTTTAGGATTCATATTTTTGTTTCTTTTAAATTTATAAAATATGAGATAGCGGGATATGAATATTATCAATCCACCTTTGAAGTAAAATTCAACCCAGCCTCATTGTGTTTTAGAGGCCTATAATATATATTATATTTTTACTCCCAAAATTCAAGTGTATTCACAAGTATTTCAGGGTAAGATATTAATCGCTGCATCGGTATTTAGAAAATCGATTAAATCATTATATATCGATTAAAAAAACATTCGATAGGCAACCCTCTCGTCACGTTCATAAAAGCCACATATTTAAACTAATCTGTAGGAAGGTGCTATGTGAACCGTCTTTATAGACTATAATGTAAAAGAAAATATCTCGTAAATCTTTACTCGTAAAGATGTATGGCACGGTTCAATGTTCCGCACCGGAAGATGATCTGCCTCATCCTTCAGCGAACCGCTCTCGTAAAGTAACGCAATTTATTAGGGCTTCGCAGTCGAACTAGAAAGATACAATATCAGTTTGGCTGGTTTATCACAAACCGACCAAATATGGGTTGTATTCCGAAAAGACGTAGAGTGATTGGTTGCGATTCGCAGATATTGGTGAATATCGCAGTTGAGTGATTGGTTAAGTTTCAAATTAGGTCAATCTGTAATGACAGTGAAGGGGATCTAACACCTATAAATAAATAATTTTTCGTAAAACACTCTTAATTTTTGAAAAGATAACCACATTAAAAATAGAAATCCAGTGCCTTGGGGACTTTAAAAACATACATTAAATGGAAACAAAGAACACCCAGACTCAGAACAACTATTTGTGGATCACACAAAGTGTTGTCCCATGTAGAATTTGAACCTACAACACTTGACGCAGTAGAGAGCGGCGTGGCGACCGCTTGAACCACTTTTTTATGTGTGGAAACCCCTTCGGGCCTTCACCCCACCGGGGTTTGCAGTGAGGTGGTGAGTCGGAATCGAACTGACTAAAACCACACTGTGTGCCACTCTGCGCCTGAGATGGGAGGGATCTGGGATCCGCTTTCTTACGCCATCAATCCCAGCGCCTGCCCGCACTAAAGCGGGCACCGGCTGCTGTTAAAAACTCTCAATTTAGGCGACGTACCGCACACGCGTAACGTCGCCTCCTCGCGGCTGGCCTCTGAAGCGGATGGAGGGGAAAACCCGTCCCGACCATCCGCAGCCACACCTACGGCGGCACGAGGCGCTGGTAGGCGCGCCTCTGCCTCCGACGCCTCCTTCTGCGAGATGACTTCCTCGCAGAAGGTCGCGACCACGGTAAAACTGCTCTCGCTACCGGCCATGGAGCATACGACGGCCGTTAGCGAGAGATCCCCTCCGATGACTGCAGTGAGGGTCCGACACTGCGGCGCCCAAGCGGGGCACACCGTCAGCTTGTGCTGGGTCGAATCCTTACTGCAGTCGTAGTGGTGGCAGGCAGGACTCAGTTCCCTCCTGGCGACCGAGTGCAGTTACTTCTCAAAGCAACCGTGCCCGGAAAGCACCTGCGTCAGTCAGAAAGAAAGGGTCCCGTGCTGCCACCCTGCCCACTCGAGGATGACCTGCTGGAAAGCCTCCACGTTGGCGAAGCCAGCACGTGGAGCCTAAGGATTTCAAAGAATGATATTTTGGTTTATGTGCCGTGTATATATACATACATATGTATTTAGCAAAAAACGGTTATTTTAATATTACAAACAAACGCTCCAATTTAATTTATTTCGACTTAGCTTGCACTTGATTTTACTAAAAGATTACATTTATTCATTTTTTTCCCGACTGCGAAAGGAGGAGGGTTCTGTTTTCGAGTGTATATGTGTGTTTGTATGTATATTGCCACGCCCTGGAGCCTAAACAGCTTGTCGTATTTTAGTATTTGTATAGAGTATAGATATCGCTTTTTTGTAGATCAGGCACAGCAGTCGCATACGCTACCACTGCGGCAGTCAGTCGAGTCTTTACAACACCAATCGCGGGTTACATTATGGCGTGTAGCTAGTAAGATACAAATTATTTAGAAAAACTTGGATGTTATTCTGCACACGTACTTGTTCTGAAACAAGTTATACGCGTGCTTATTACATATGTAAAAGTATCTACTTAGACCCAACACCACATATAAATATTATAACAATATATAAACATACATTTGATCAAGCTCTATATATATTCATTTCATGATTCGTTACTTTATTATGTAATTGTATGTGCTCAGTAATGAAAAACATCACTAGGCCGCCATTTTGCATTGTCTACATTCACAAAGAGTGTGGTGAACATCACTCTTGGATTAAGCTCATACTTGCCATCAGACAGACTAGAGTCAATTTGGGAGTTCCATACATAAAAAAGTAGGTACACTTTGCCATATCACAAATTACTTTAAGTTTACTAAAAATTACTACTATAGTTGTATATAGCGAGTTGCAGCTATATGCAAATATTAGGCGAGAACTTTCATTCCTTCATATAGAATAAGTAATTCGGTATGTCTTCCTAAGACAGCATAAATATAAATATGTTTTCTATTTGTATGTGGAAGTTACCACAATACTAGTGAGTCGTGTTGATGTCTGTCTATCAATTATAATAACAGCAACTTATTTCGGATATCAGTCTGAGAACAAAAATAGGATTTAACGTAAGTAGGCGAAAATTGGTGTGAAACAGCGCTTGCAGTGTTTGACCGAGTGAGTGAGGATACCGGAGGCCCATAATTCAACCCTTCCCCTCATCCCCCTCCCTATCCTCCAAGACCGGTAACGCACTTGTGACGCCTCTAGTGTTACGGGTGTCCATGGGCGATGCCAAAAGCTTGTCATCAGGCGAAACGTCAGCTCGTTGCCACTATTCCTTAAAAAAAAGTAGAACTATATTACAAAATTGTTAGCATATGCCTAAACGCAATGTTAACCATCCTTTCTTAGGCACGCAAGCACACATTGAAAAAAACATGAAATTCGGTTAGATAGTTTCGGAGTTCATCGTGACATAGAAATAAAATATTCATGATAAATTGATTAAAATATTTATTAATCGGGAGGATAGGAGATTCACTCAGTGAAAGACAACGAACGAGTTTTAGCATTCAACTCGCTTGTACTTATTCTACTATTTTAATTATCTTCAACACTGATGGGTTCCACCTTATGTGGAGGAACGGGTCACATGTTCCTCCAACTCAAAGGGAGGATCCTCCGACCAGGCGAGGTGATCATGCCTGGCGAGCCACTGCCCAACGGTTGATGTTGGTAAGTTGTATATGTGTTAATCGGCGCGAGAAATTCTATTGCGCGATTTAGGATTGGTAGTTTCTTAGTTTTCTTCGTTGCTCCGTAGTTCGATGTTTCTTCGGTAGATGGCGCTGTTATATATTTTATGTTGTTGCCGTTTATGTGGAAGTCGCCACACCTTATATCATTATCAAAGGTTAAATAAAATAGTGGAATAAATACAAGTGAGTTTAATTCTAGAATATATTTTAACAAGTTCCATTTCATGCCGACAATTCCTCAACACTGGTTTTCTGTGAGACCGCAGTAATTACTAAGTCGAACCGGTCCATTTACACCAAAGCATTATTCTTCGATGTAAGAAACGTTTTTAATATTGTCAGACATTGCATGTAAATGCTTAAAGCACGCATTAAAACAGAAAATAACTATGCTAAGGTAGAATTAACATACGAAATTCTCACACTCAACAATTTGGCACTCTGCCAAACGTCTGTACGTGAAACCCCGAAGTTGAATTTATTATTGTCGTTAAGCTAGCTCCTTTGTTTATTCTCATTTAAAGAACCCGTAAGATTTCACGTTGAAAGAAAAATATGGTTAAAGCAATTATTTTATTGTTTTTCCTAGAGTAAGGTACTCCGTGTGGTGCTTGACTCTACTCTGCCTGATGGTAAGCATGAGCAGAATCCAAGAGTGTTGGTCATCATACTCATTGCGGATGCATCAATGCAGCATGGTGACCCACAACATGGCGGCCCAGTGATGCTTCTATTTATATGGGACGCCGGTGTCACACTCACCAACGAAACATGGCAAGACGAATGCTGCATTTTACGTTGATCTTCTGTGCGAGGGTAGTACTGCCCCGATCGAGCCGCTCATTCGTGCTGATATCAGCGTGGCTCTACTACCTGCAATTATGTATTGAGAATACGCAGTGTCTCCACCCTATTCATCCTGTGGTAGTCCTCAGAGCCGAGTAAGGGACAAACAGCGTAGGACAACATCGCAGCAAAGAGAAGACAAATTTGAAATAAACCCTTTTTTACGTGTGGAAACCCCCTCGGGCCTTCACCCCACCATGGTTTGCGGCGGGGCGGTGAGTCGGAATCGAACCGACTAAAATTACACGGTGTGTCACTCTGCTCTTGAGATGGTAGGGATCCGGGAAACGCTTTATTACGATATCCAGACCCTTTCCCAAAATTTGAAACAAATCCTATACTAATCCGTCTGTAACTCTCTCGTTATCATCATCAACTTAATTTTTTTGTTTGTTTGTTTTTTAAAAGATAAAGACACATAGACTCAGAACAAAAATTTGTGGATCACACAAAGTATTGCCCCACGTAGGATATGAACCTAAAACACTAGGCGAACTGGCAAGTGCCGTGGCGACTGCTTTAACTACTTGGCCAACTCATTCTCCTTAGAAAGAGGGTATTGAATAATTTATAATTGGAATGCACTTCTTTTGAATCCGTTTTGAAAATAAATAAAGTGTAATTTTATCTGCACGTCTATATGTTCCAAAAGAATATAAATTCACATGTGTACTCTTTTACAAATGTTAGTTATATATATTTATACAAATACTTTATAGCTTTAAATATTGGTAAAATCTATCAGTCTGCTGACTGTGTTCTCACAGCTAAATCACTGAACCGATTTCAATCAAATTTGGTATGGAGATACTTCAATTCCTCTGGAAGGACATAGGTTCCTCTTTACTAAGATAATTAATATATATGCGGCTGCAGGCTAGGGAAAAAACAAATAAATTTATATTTGAAAAAGTAAGTTAACGTCTTCGATGTAATAATAAGGATCTACACGTAATATGAAAGATGAAAGACCAGTTTAAGACTCTGCGACGATTTGCCTACTATTTTAAAATGTTTGTAAGCTTTTGGCAGCTGTGAACTGAATCGTACCGGTAAGGCAGTGTATTTTTATTCTTAACTTTACATAACTTGCTCGACGCCAAACTGGCAAAAGGCCAATCTTGCATTTTATTTCAAAGTATAATATGTTTCGATTTTTATTTTAAACCGTAACCCGTGATATACGATTTGCAGAGGTGTGAGTATCGCTTATACTTAGAATAGAGTAAACTTTATCGTACACAAGTTAGCAAAGTTTATATTTAAAAGCATAAATTTAACGACAATGTACAAAATTATCGGCGGCCTTATCGTTAAAAACGTTAAGTTAAACCTACATATTTCAGGCGCTGGGAGAAGTCCGGATGGCGTAAGAAAGCGGTTCCCGGATCCCTCCCGTCTCAGGCACAGAGTGGCACACCGTGTGGTTTTAGTCGGTTCGATACCGACACACCGTACCGCCGCAAACCCCGGTGGGGTGAAGGCCCGAGGGGAATTCCACACGTAAAAACTAAGGGGCCTCCGGTATCCTCACTCACTCGCTGAAACACAGATCAGGCGCTGTTTCAAACCACTTTTCTGTGAGGCCGTGATATCATTCGGGTCGAGCCGGACCATGCATGCCGCTATTTTTGTCACGATAACAGTCATGTACGCAGGCGGAGCTGCGTGCAAAAACTAGTGTTATATAACTAAATTTACTTTAAGGAGGTATTAAAAAACCTTTGCTGCGTTGCGTTACGCACAATTTATTGTACAGCGAAGTAAGATTGAATGGAGTTACGTTAAATTAAACCCTACGGGGCTAGGTAAGTCAATGGTCCACATCCATTTGTTACTTTTGTTTTTCTTATGCCTTTTTGTATTTCACTCGAGCAACGAGGTATCAATTCGTATTGTGTTTTATTATCAGTCTGAAATACTAAGTGATGTATGTTATGCTTAGTTTGGAAAAACCTTTACCAAAAATTTGGGGTGACAAACTTCCTTACATATTTATGATCTACACCGCGGGAGAGCCACGCTTCGGCATAAATGGGCCGGTACGATCGGAGTGACACGTCATGTGTTTTTGATTTTGTGTATTTAAGAGTGAGAATACTGGAGGCTCATACTCTAACCCCTTTCTCCATTTCCCTCCCCATCCTCTAAAGGCCGCCATCGCACTTGTGACGCCTCTGGAGTTGCGGGTGTCCATGAGCGGTGGTAATAGTTTATTATCGGGCGAGGCGTCTGCTCGTTTGCCCTCTATTTCATAAAAATATTATGTGATGAGATCTTCTTACTATTTTAGGTGCGTAGTATTATTTTTCTCGAAATATTTGTTACGAAAATTTATTTTATTCTCTGACTTGTCATTCTTGGTAGAGCGGTCGTGCTCACGAAGAGATGTCTACGTCGGTGGTAGAGAAGGACTCGCGTACAATCTACCGCCATCTGTAATTTTGCATACAATTTTTTTTTGCTCTGACCCTGTAATCTTACCCGAAACCAGTCACAGCAGTGGCCACTACGCTGCCGGGGTAGTCATTGGATGTTTTGGGTGGATTACTCAAAGGCCCGGCTACGCATTTGGAACCCTTGCTTCTATAGATGTTCTTGTATAACGGTAATTACTAACCGTCTGTTCCATTTTGCTAGCTTGCTTACGAAAAGACCTTGTAAGTTATTTAAACCGAGCATAACATTCACCTATTTTGAATTGACAAATATCAACAGCCTGTATACTATAGCAACAAACCGTGCAATGTCGTAAACACACAGTAAGTGGTTTTAAAATCTCCCGACCATAAAACTCTCGAACATTTTATTTACACCCGGTGCACTGTGTTCGAAAATAAACAGCGGGAATTTTTACTGCTACTGGTTTGAACCTGTTAATGGTAGGTGGCGACGTGGCGGGTAATAATTTATGAATATTCACAGGGGATTATTATTCGAATAATTCACATTTTACCGGTGTCTGAGTTGCGGTGTGGTCTGACTATAGATGTCAGCGTTATGGCGAATAATTTTGAACAAATTTATTAAGACAAGCTAATGGTTTAAATGCCCTTTTTGTTAATCCTATTATTCCATTTGTTCACTTTCCTTCTAATCCATTCGCAATAGTACTATAAATTCGAAAGTAACTCTGCCTGCTTGTCTGTTTTTCTTTAATGGCTTAATGGCTGTACCGATTTTAAAGCAATTTAAATGTGATATAAATTTTGTAACATATACTTCAACGTGTTTTTTTAGTGATGTATATATTATATAAAGTTCTCGTGCCACGTTGTTGCTCACGACGAACTCCGAAACTATTTAACCGATTCTTACGTTTTTTAAATCTATTTTACTGGTGTGCCTAAAATGGATAATTAACATTACACTTAGACCAATAAGAGCCAAGCATAATTAAAACGCAAATTGTTGACCATAAATTAACGCAAATAAAATAACATCGGTCAGCTACATTTTTATAAAATTGTAGTTTCGCTCTGTGATGTTTTCGAAATATTTTCTACTAGGTTCAAGAGAAAACATCAGTCTAGATAGTTGGTAGTTTAATTTCAACCATGTAGTGTTATGTTAAAAACTCTGAAATAAAAATGTTAATGTTGGACCGTTGTTAAGATAATCTCACATTTGCACCTGTATGATAAGAGGATTTGTTTTTATAGAATTCACACATCAGTTTTGTTAGACAGAATGTTGTAAAACTTGGTAGCTTTTCATACAAAATGCTAGAGTAGATTGAAGAGGATTGAATTGAAAGTTACCAATTTAAATATAAAGTACCTGTAACTTTCATCATATAGCTAGACTTATTCTCGATAAAATGATTTAGAAAGTTACGATACTTTCTACTTCCCGATGTTTCGAACGGGTTATAAGTATTTTTGGTCACGGGCAGACTCAATCACGATCACTAATAAGTCCTGCATAAAGTAGCAGTGCCAAAATCTATCTGGATTTTAAAATCAACAGGTAGCTATAATATTGTCAGGAGAGAGAAGAAGAAAGCTTGGTATACAGAAATATATTATCACTTAACTTTACCTACCTTCTAGTCTTTAAATCCGCTTATTCTCGTAAATTGTGGACCTAAAGGAGATTTTAACTGATTTCCATTTTCCTGATTGACAGTCAAATAGATCCCGCAGGTGGTGACCTTCTCGACATGAAAATCTAAATATTTATAGAGGCCCTTGCTTTTTGTTTCAATATCACGACGTCACTTGTATCACTAGAGTGTAAAGGTTACTAAAAAGGGTAACGGGCTGTTCTTTTTCTTATTTTTCAAGTACAATCTCAATTACGGAGGTCGGCAACCACACGTATGTATGTTTTCCTGCCTTCAGTCATGCGAATTAGCGCCCTCTACCTCTTCTGCGCTTCCCTTCCATTTTTTCTTCATTATACTCATACTGAGAGCATATGTCTCTTCTCCAGTCACAGATTTGACATCGCTGGGCCTGGCAACTCTTCGACGCCAAACGTTAGTCGGTTCACATAGCTTACTACACTTTTATTTGGATATGACATAATATGGTTTCACTAAGGGCGAACATATTATATAATTGGGCCCCAGAACCCTTCTACATTAAAGGTTGTTTGGCGCGGGGAATGGATACGATTATACCGCTATTGACTTGGTCTCTAGTGCCCCGATCGTTGTCTAGCCTGGAGCACCACCCTAACCAATTTTTCGGGTTACATTTTAATAACAAACTTAAAAAACTGTTGTATGTATTCAGTTTATTTATTATTGAGAACCTTAAACAAAAGACATTTTAAGAAACAATAAGATTTTGGATAGTATACTTCTTCAATTATAAGAAGCAACAGGAACTGCACTAAAATTTTGGGTACTAACATTGTTAAAAACACAGAAACAGGTAATGAACGTAACTAAAAATATTAAATTCAGTTAAAAATATAAATGACTATTTATAAAGATACATAGTTTCAATAGTAAATCCTGTAAATCAAAGTTTTACCAATGATAAATAGGTGTCTACAGTAATACTTGACAGTAATCACTTGATTTAGCCTCATATTTATTTTTTCTACAAACTTGTGCGAAATTACTTTTTACCAGATTGCGAAAGAAGGAGGCTTATGTTTTTCGAGTGGAAATGTTTGTATGTATGTATGTATGTATGTATGTATGTATATTTCTTTGGCACGTCTTAGAGACTAAACGGCTTAAAGTTTTGAGTGATATTTAAAGAAGTCCTATTTCTAAGAGGTAGAAAAGTAACTTTAATCATTATGAATGCACGGTCAAAGCTTGTTTTCTATATACTCCGATAATTATCTTCTCGAGGTAGGTGTTTGTCAAAAGAACGTTGAAATCTACTTAAAAATGCCTAATGAAGTGTAGGTGGCGCATACACTGGAATAGAGGGGCCAGGTGTTCTGAAAATATTGTTTTAAAAATATATTTCGTTAAGTTTAGCGCTTTAGGCATCAAGAATAATCTAGTCAAGTTCAATGTTGTGTGTAGTAGTATCAATGACAACGTTCAAACTTCAAAAACTAGCTGAACCGGCGAACTTCGCACCGCCATATTTTTTTTAGTAAATATTTTTAAAATATTTAAAAACTTATTTTAATAATTATGCCCGCCTCAGCTTCCCACAGGTAGTGTACAGTCGCGTACAAAAAAAAGTAACTTTTCCGATTTCATTCGGTTATTTCCATTTTCTTCTATACAAAGTTTGTCCTAACAATACCGAACACATAAAAAATTAAGTATCCAATTTGGTTCTTTCGATCAGAAGTTATGCGTGTACATTCATTTCGGCGTTTCATTTTTATTTTTATGTATACATGTTTTCATTTAAATGCTTGTCCCAATCATTAAAGATAACTAATTGAATGTGTTTTTAATTTCTTCATGACTTCGTAATTTATACACTTAAGTATCAAAACCAATATGAGTAAAAATAAAAGCCATTATTTCTTTACATGATCGAGAATACTGAATGATATCTATAGCGCAATTTTCAAGTAAATACTCTCATTTTGTTATGTATTGCGATCTATATAAAGACTTAATTTAAAACTATCACGCATTGCGACCCTACCAATGCACGAGACGGCGCAAACTGTGTGCTACATATGTGCACACTGTCGTGCAACTTGAAATCTATACCCAGAGAAGCTAGCAAAACTATGTAGTATGTTAAAATAATATTGAGATTTAACCTAATTTTCATTTCATGCCATCATTTTATTAATTTAGCCCACCGATGCTTGTATTAAATAAATAAATAAACGTATATTTAGATAACTTTAAAACTTGCACTCGGTGATTAGAAACAATCATCGAGGGTAAGCAACGACGGCGGGTTCAGTACCTGGATGGGTTACCGCTGGTGGCATGTTACCATGAGCGCCTCCGTGAGGTGGAGGTCACGTTAAGCAGTCGGTCTCCGTTGTTATCAGAGAATAACAGTCGTGAAGCTTAGTTGGTAGTCTTTAGGCGGCTTAAAAACATCCAACGGCGTAGCCACAACGTTGCCTTGCCAGTCCCCAACCCGCACTTGGCCAGCGTGGGGACGTATGGCCTTAACCCTCTCCTGAGAGGAGACCCGTGACCAGCAGTGGGACATTATGGGTTGTTGATGATTGATGATGATATATATACTAATACTACTATATATACTAATATTATTTTATTTATTAATTATATATACTAATATTATAAAGAGGTAAAGTTTCTAACTTTGTTTGTATGGTTGTAGGAGGTAATCTTTGGAAGTGCTGTTGCGATCCTGATTTTTTTTTAGTATCAGAAAGCGACACTTTTCAGGAGTGACATATTTTATTATGAATGAACAAATAATTTAGTTAAAAATAATATTTTAGTATTTGTAAATCAAGTCGAAAAAAAGCGGGCGGTTAACGCCCAACGAAGTAGGCAGGGTGAGCTAGTATACTATGTCTGTGTACCATACTAAATATGTGTATATGTAGGTAGCATATTTTGTCAAAAAATTATTAATTATAATAAATATTTGACCAAATGTTTTTATTTTACCTTAGTATTTTGTGTTCTTACTTTAATTTTAACCCAAATTCATATGAAAGCTTTAAGTGACATCATGTGTAAGGTGACAAAATCATACAGCATTTTCTACACTTATTCCGAGTGAATGAGTCGTTTCTGGCGACAGGCGGCGCGATGTGCTTACGATCCAGTTACCTCCGGAGGATCGTGCGCTGTAGGATATTGGACACAGGAGGAAATTAAGGTTTATGTTCGGTTATTAAAGTCATATAACCTCTTTCATTGTTTTATTGAATAAAAGAGTTCGAGTTAAATATTCATTTGACATGTGAATTTCAAAGTAAATAAGTCAAGGGTAATAAATTTACTGCTTAAGCATCTTAAAATAAAATGAGTGTACTAACTGCTAACTAAAAGAATTTCTTATTTACTAGCTACGCCTGACGGTATAACCCACGATTTTAAATGCTTTTGAATCTGATATTGCTTATTTTTTCATTGCTTTAAATTTGTTTTCGCGTAGCTTATTAGTCTGAATAAAAGGACTACCCATAATATCAGATATTATTATATTAGCAAACGTATGGAGGCTTTTAAAACAATGTATTTGGCTCCATACCTACTTTATGTAATGCAATTACAGCGGTTCGGTTCTCTTTATCACTCCACTCCATTTTAATATCCCAAATACTTTACAATATATTGGCGCGAAAATAAAACAACACAATGAACAATCGTATAAAAATGGCAGATTCCAAATTGAAAAGTAATATTTTGTTTATTTTTAATTGTAACAATATTTATGGCCAAGTATTTTTACTATTTTTATAGAACTAAAGTTTGTGAGAAAGATAGAGCGCGATCTCTGGATATGGAGGACAGAAAACCATATTATTTTTGAGTGTCACAGGCCATATATTTACTTGAAAAAATATTAACGTGATATTCAACACACTAAATACTAGTTCTGAAATAATATGACTGCAAATGTTCTGACAGTATTAAAACACATTTTTATAATAAAATCTTTATTCATAATTCATGATCGTGTACCACGGTAAGTTAGACGGTTCTGTCACATAGTAATCGTCTAAGAAAGTATCTGTGATATAGCCGTAATCTGAAATGAAAATAGATTACATAAATTATAAAAAAGCATTCCCTAATATTTATGTTACTTGTTTCGTTGTAATATGATTTAGATATTTAGATGGGAGGAATTGAAAAACCTTCATCTTACACACGGTAATTTCATCCAAAACTTGACAAAAGAATAGTATACAAAGTAAATTGAATACTGGGCAAAGCAGTCTTTATCCCCTTTATTCATAAACGTTGTCTGACTTTAAGCAACGTTTCTGTGTATTTTTTTTATGGTATAGGAGGCAACAGACGAACAGACGTATCGCCTGATGGTAAGCGATTACCGCAGCCCATGGACACCCGCAACACCAGAGGCGTCACAAGTGCGTTGATGGTCTTTTAAAAAGGAGTATGCTCTTTTCTTGAAGGTTTGAAGGTCGTATTGGTCCGGGAATACCGCAGGCGACAGTTTTGTTGTGCGAGGCAGAAAGTTCCTAGAAAAGTGCACAGTTATGGACTGCTAACCATCTAGATGATGGGGATGAAATTACTGTCGCGAAGGACGATGTCGGAAAGAGGCGGCAGGAATCAGCCCGAACAATTCCTCGGTAATCCCCATGGTAAATGCGGTAGAAGATGCACAGTGAATTGTTACTTACTTATTTATGACATATCTTCCTTCTATTATGTCTAACATAACACAAGTATTTTTTTATTTCTTTTTAGCGGCGTTGTGCACTTTATGTGATGGGTAAAATATGTACAACTCGTGTCAGGACACGTGACCTGATCGAAAATTCATAAGACGAAGGGAGAGTAGACCATAATTTGTCATATCGCTTGAGTGAACGGGGCCGCCGAATGTTCCCGAGCGAGAAAGATACAGTATATTCAATTAATATGTAATAATTGACATTATTTGCTTCTTTTCATCGCGCATTTTATTAAAAGAACAAAGAGTTTTATTTCATATGCGTTTAAATAACTGTTTGTTTATTGGTTTGAGTTTCCACTTCTGTGAGCAGTCCTCATGACTGCTTTGTGGCTTTTGTTAGGAAAAAGGTACATACACACATAATCCTTATTTGGTACATAGACGAAGCAGTCACCCATATGCACTATCTGCCATACTGTAATAGAATGAAAACATGCATAGTAATAATTTGAAGCATCTCAGACACGACTCTTGGATACCAAACTAGGCAGAGCCTATGGTAATTAGACCGCTGATAAACATACTTATATTATTATATTTCTATTATTTTCTATTTTACATACATAAATTACAGATAAAATTTGTGTGGTGACGGATTAAGAATGTAAAGTGTCACCTCCCCAATGGAGAATATGCCTGTCTCTTTTTTATTTCTTAATCTTATCATTTAAGTCTCTATAACATAGAAAAAGAATGTGCCTGGAGATCTATAGCACAGGCCTCGGCTAAGTTTGGACTCCAGATCTCCCACAAATTTACGAATTTCTTGTAAAAATTCTGTCAACAATGCTGTAAACATGATATAATTTGTGGAGATAAAATAAATATTTTTATTATTATTATTAATATAAATAGGTTTGAAAACATTCAAACTAATTTTCAAAGTGAAGTTTATAGCACTGACTAAATTACCTATTCAAACGCCGCCATTTTGCGCGCGCTTTTGACACAGCCAATGACGTCATTGTCATTTCGTGTTTGTTTACTATGCAGTGTTTCAGTCACTTCAAACTTATTGACAGTTTTAATTGCTTTAAAAATCATGGGAGCAGGTAATTTTTCTCACAAACACTACTAACACAAATCGATTTTCTACTCCGATAATTTTGATGGAATGACTATCGACGTCACAGTTTGTTTCGACCAATAGTAAACATTTTGTTAGTTTGAATTTCCCTCCCTTAATTTTCAGTTTTTATTTAATAAATTTTGGGTTTAAATAATCACTAAATAAAAAAAAATGCCTTTTAAGTATATTGCGAAGACAATAAAGAATCTAGAAAAAAATTTAAGACAAATATTTTATATATATATGTATACATATTATATAAATTGTATATATTTTTCATTATACATATTTCCTATTCTGGACAACAGTGTTGCAAAGAGAAGAAAAAATTGAAACACTCCGTCTGTGCTATAATATGCAGAAATCTGCTATCCAAGGAGGGGCTTACTAGTACTGAACTATTTTTCTTAATGATAATAATAGATATTTCGGACATCTTACACACAACGCCATCTAGTCCTAAGCTTAGCAGAGCTTGTGTTATGGGCACTAGACAACTGCTATAAGCACATATACCTATACTTTCTTTTTGTAAATACATACACATTATACACAAAAATACCCAAATTCACAAATATTTGCAGATCATACAAACATTTGGTCCGACCCAAAAATCGAACTCGAGACCTCAAGCACAATAGTCGCATACGCTGTTGATGCATTTGATGTATTTTTTTATATATATGTATATGACAGACTAGCTGTCCCTCTCCGCATTTCAGTCGTTTTCCATAAAAAAGATCAAAAGGAGGGAACCTTAAAAGATAGATATACACTATCCCGGATTTTGTTTTAGAAGTTTTAAAGGAAAACAATTCTTTTGTACATGATTTTTGCGAAAGTTTAACCGTTTCCGTACTCAGCGGAACTCCTCAAAAGAAAAAAACCGAATTTAAAATATTCTTCCTTGTTTTTCCGCACCTATTATTCGTAGCGTGATAATAGATAGATAGCATATAGCCTTTCTTGATAAATGGGCTATCTAACACTGAAACAATTGTTAGAATCGGACCAGTAGTTCCTGAGATCAGCGCGATCATGCAAACAAACTCCTTAGCTCTATATATTAATATAGATAAAGCACACCCAGACATAGAAATAAAGATCGTGCTGATCACTAAATATTTGTTCCGGATGGGAATCGAACCCTCGACCTCCGGCTTAGCACTCAGGATCACTCACATATACTAGATCACTAGGATGTCTTACCTTCATAATGTTCATGACAATTGACAAAGTCCATCATACAGTAGTTTTTGAATGTTTCGTAATTGAAATGTATGGTTCTCGCACATATTCTTCCCGTTCTGAAAATCATTGGTAGTATTATCGCTTTAAAAAATTAAAATATGAAGAGAAACCGGAGGCCCAATGATGCAGAAGCATCTCAATAATGTTAGTCATCATACTGCATTGATACATTGTCTGCATTCGCAATGAGTATGGTGACCATTGCTCATGGATTCTGCTCATGCTTTACATTAGGCTCGACCGGATTGATACCACGACCTCACAGAAAACCGGTGTGAAATAGCGCTTGCGCTGTGTTTCACTGTGCTAGCGAGGATACCGGAGGCCTTTCTAAGTCTTACTACTACCCGGCTACTAGTTCAACCGGTTTTACCTGAATATCAGTTTGTCTAGGAAGCAACTGCCATCGGACCTCTATAGCCCTGAAGGTGAACTGAATACAGTTTAACTAGTTGTCAGTATATTTGAGGGTACCGAGTTTCCAATTATGATGGCCATAGATCTTCATGACATCCGGGACCGAGGGTTTAACGTGTTATTTGAGACACGGGTGGGAAGCACCGCCATCTTCCATACTCCGGGCTGCCATGAAGAATATCTTGTACCAACACCAGTTCGACCCGGGAATCGAACCCGAGATCTCTTGATCTCCAGTGGACTACGCTAACCACTATAAGACCAATAAGGCAGTCTCATATGTTTACATATATATAAAAATGAATGTTTGTCTGTATGTCCTTTATAGAATCATAAAATATGCATTTGATGATGTCATGATCTTCAGCCAAGTATTGTGCATAAGCCCTCAAAGGTTTCTGAGTTGGTACGTAAGCTTTGACCGTGGTGTTACCTACGGTTGTTGTTGTACCGCGAATAGCAACGGTTATATTTAATAACAGGGAATTCTATTTTAGCTTATTACGTTACCAACTAAAAGAAAAATAATGAAGTGATATAAAATGCATTGCTATTGCAAAATTAGGGAATGACTGGACCAATTTGGCTAATTTTGATTTTGAAATATTTTTGGAAGTTCAAGTTTTGACTTAAACGGGGAGAAACAAATAATAAGTAACGAAAAATACTAAAAACGTCCATTTGATTTTCCAACAACAACAAACTCCTAACTGGGAAACACTTGACGCTTGTATATTTTTAGAAATAAAAGTTCAGAAATATATATGGGTCCTCAAGAAATTTGTCGGAGATCGTTTTTTTTTTTCAAAGACAGTCCCTATCTCATCCCCATTTATTAAATATTTTATCATAAATTTCATCATGACAAAGACTTAAAGATTCTAAGACTTTAAATTTAAAGACTTTAAATACTTGACTTTGGCATAAATAACTGTTCCAGCTGGTTGCCATATCATCAAAAGAAGAAGAAATTTGTCTCCAGGTGATACGAAGTTCATCGGGTCATTAAGGTTTAAAGAATTCTCATAAACACTCATAAGCCACATTATATATGAAAGCTTATTTCAACTTATCATTAAGTTGAAATAAGCTTGAAATAAGTTAGCAGTAGTATTAAGTTATAAGTAAGTAGTAGCAGGTAGTCATTTAGTAATAGTATAATATTTTATTACCTATCTCAAAAGAATACTAGATAGATTTAAAATATATGCAAATATTATAGAATCAACAGTTTGATATACCTACATCTGTTTTTTACTAACGTTTTATAAATTTAGATGGACAACTATAAACGAACCAATAATACATTACTGATAAGCTCTCATGCAAAACACGGCCAAGCCGTCGCACCGATCCTTGATTGTCACAATGTACGGAAATGTCCGTCCTGTCGATTTTGTTGTAGTTGAAGTTCTGTAAAAGAAAACATATAAAATTCCGTTTATTTTTTTTTTATGGAGACATGGTCAAACGAGTAGAAATACCGCCTGATAGTATACGGTTACCGTCTTCCATGGATACTCGCAACACCAGGGGCGTCAAAAGTGCGTGTCTGGTCCTTGGGTGATGGGAGGAAGATGGGGGAGGGGTTGGGTGTAAAGGCCTCCGTTATCCTCATTCACTCGGTTAAACTCAGCGCAAGTGCTGTTTTACACCGGTTTTCTGTGAGGCCGTATTATCACTACGGCTTAGCCGGCCCATTCATTCTAAAGCGTGACTCTCCTACGGTAAAATTGGTCTCATGAATGTGAGAATAGTTCATAGTAAACTTTTGACCAATAAACAGTAATATCAAATTAATTTGCTTCATCATCATCAATGACCTTTTACTGGCCTCCCCTTATAGTGTGTTCAATCTAAGAAGCTGATTTTGACAGGTGAAACTAACGAACGTGACTGGACAACGCAAACTAAGCACTATTGAAACGTACCATGAAACTATAATGATTCAAATTTAGCAATTCTTTTATACAAAATTATTTATATGGTCGAGTTGATTTTATGTTCTAATGATATTTTATTACTTAAATTGAAATTCTACAAAACTAATAAATGGGTGTGACGTCATGTCAGAGCTAACTCACGCGGACAAATCTAAATATTAACCAAAAATATATGAGAATAGAGGAGTTAGCCAATGTAGAAAGAGATACTGTGAGGTACATTTTTATCTTGGATAAGGGACAAATAGCTTCAACCAAACACACAAATTCTTCAACATTATAATATTAAATAGTACTAACTCATAACCTGGTAATTTTATTATTACTTCGTCCGGCGTGGACGAATTTGACGCTGTCGGTTCCACTACTCCTTCATTCATACAATCTTTGACTGAAACATAAGATTGATATTTGAAAAAAAAACCATTGAGTAAAGGTTTAGCCCATTCGTTTAGATAGTAACGGTACACCCGCACGCAACTGTAGATATTGTTGAGAAATGAAAATATATTAATTCATATACCGGCGTAAACTGACCAATCATACTTACTTGTGGGTGTACGCCACAGGCGGGTCCTTTGATTTCATGGCGGCATTGCATTGACAAAAGTCGGACTTGCGATGGCGCTATCAGAGTGACCGTATCTAAGCGAATGGACTATACTGGGTGTATTGTCTATGAACTTGGGAGAGTCAAGTGAGAAGTTTAGGGATACAGTACATGATACTCGATGCTGATAATCACATCATCACATTCACAGCCTTTAACAGTGCAATGTTGGACAGAAGCCTCTCCCAGCCAGGTATTGACCTGCTATGCCACCCTGGTCAGAGAGATTAGTATAGTTCTAGGTAGTTTACTTTCTTACTCGTCTCCTAAGGCATGCATGGAATGAACAGGGGTGGTGACACTGCGTGGTTTTAGTTTCTCACCACACGGAGTTAAACACTAAAAATTATTCATCGCTCAACTTTGTATGCGTATCTCAAAAGGATTATTTTTCCCATTTTCGCAACATATTTTAGTGATGCTCAGCTCCTATTATTTATTTATTTATAAACTTATTTATTTATAAACTTTATGCACTACATTGTACATCGGCGGACTTAATGCCCAGGGCATTCTCTTCCAGTCAACCTTCGGGTGATGTAGATAGTTTGTAAGGTAGGTGCACAGAGAGGTTACATACTTATAAGACATATACAGTTCACAATTTATTTGAACGTATACACACATACATAGACTTAAATATAACGTACATATATAAATATATGCAAATATATAATAGTTTAACATATACATAAATACTATATTTGTTTATATACTATAAAACCCTGTAACGTGAGGTATGTTATGGATTAGATTGTTCTGCCATTTCAGTTAGAAGAAGCTCGTGTACCTTCTTTTTAAAGGTAAATCGGTTGGTGGACATCCTGACCTCGAGCGGGAGCGCATTCCAGAGCAGCACTGCTTGAACAAAGAACGAACAGTTCACGAAATCAGAATTGTGAGAGGGACATGAGAGAAGCAGATTATTAACTGAACGAAGATTTCTGTCGTGATTAGAGCACAGGTATCGGAAATATGGAGCAAGGTAGGCAGGTAACGATGATGAGTTAAGAAATGAAAATAGGAAAGTAAGTGCTCGTTGATTGCGCCGTAGGCGTATAGGCAACCACCCTAACTTGGAACGCAAAGCAGATACGTGATCATACTTACGAAGATTAAAAATGTATTATCCATAGCCTGATGTCATACGAGTATGACAGGAAGGTTAGACTCCTCCTTTCTTTTATAGATCCTTACTAAAATAAATTCACAATGCAAATCAATAGTTTCTAGTCGCGTTCGCTCAAACAAACAAACTTTTCAACTTTAAATATTAGTATCAGTTTACATACAATACTTACTTAATAATAGAAAAACACTCAAAATTTTAAGATTCATGTTATTTTTGAGGGTTACTTAATAATTTTTCGTGTGTAATAAATGAAGAATCAAGCAAAATCTATTTTAAAAACACCAAAGTTAATACTATAGTAGTATCTACATATAGTCCTAACTATTTAAAACTAGTTGGGTAAATGTTTCAATCGCCTTTAAAAAATAATTGATTTGAGACTTTATTGACTGTGATATCGATACTGGGAATGGAATTTTCGTAAACATTTCTGTGAACACAGAATGCAATCATAATTACGTTTAACATCAACAATATCTACAGTGAATAAATAACCTGTAAATAACCTGCTGTAACTGGACTGTAACTACCTATATATAATAATCTATCCCATATCGCGTGAGACTATACACACATACATAAAACAGATGCGGAGAACACCAAGACTTAAAACAACAAAGTGTAGATCACCCAAAGAGTTGTTCCATGTGGGATTTGAACCCACAACACTTTACAAAATAGGAAACGGTGTGGATAGATATACATAAATACTTAACTTATGGTCTTTTTGACCTAGACTGATTGCAGGCCCGTTTCCTCATTCAAAACTTGCAGTCTTCTGTGTTTATCATTTTCCTTGCATCAATTAATATGTTTCTTTGACCTTTGATGTCTTTTTTTCTATGAGCCCGTAATAGTGACTCTATCTCTATGTTGGAAAACATGAGCAGAATCCAGGACTGATGACTGCCATAGTCATTGCTAGTGCAGACAATGCAACAATGGGGCATAGTGATCCATTCTATGACGGCCGGCTGAGATGTGTCTGCATATAGTTTTTATTTGTGTAACGTTAATCAGGCAATTGGCCAAAATTTATGACATACACAATTCTTTACAATGTTCCATACAATGTAACAGTTTAGACCTGAATAGAAAATTAACGAAAATGAAAAAAATATGATCATGAAAGTTTAGACAGAATTTTGGACAAATTAGTACTCCGAGTCGATAACATAGCTCCTTGTAATATATCCCAGCGTCTTTTCATCCTATTATCTTGATTTCTATGGTATACCTTTTTTCTCTGTGCGGAAATCCCCCGGATACCAACTTGCTAATGACATGTCGGACTCGAACCAACTTAAAGCGCACACTGTTTTAGGGTACTAGAAGCTGGGGACCCAGGTGCACTATAGAAAAGAAAACCCTGGAACTCTGCAATATATCGTGGAAATAATTAAAACCGAAATAAGTATTACTGATAAGAAAATACACATTAATTTTGAAATAAACTTCGTGTAGATATATGCATTGCGTTTACTGTGGAAGCATAAATATAAAGACACGATGTTATTTTTAAAAATATTGCCGTATTTTCCTATAGAAAGATTACTTTTGCTTTTATTACTAGTAAAGTTATGTGAGTGTTTAGCCTACTTTATTATTGACTTATTAATTATAGTAAATTAAGAACACAGCGAGCATATTTCAATCAGTGACTTTTTTTATGGAATAGGGGGCAAATAAGCAGACGTATCGCCACCAGAGGCGTCACAAGTGCGTTACCGGCCTTGGGGGATGGGAAGGAGAATGAGGGGAAGGATTGGATTATGGGTCTCCGGTATTCTCACTCACTCGGTGAAGCATAGCGCAGGTGCTGTTCACATCGGTTTTTTGTGAGGCCGTGGTAGCACTCCGGTCGAGCCGGCCCATGCATGCCGATGCGTGGCTCTCACACGGTGTAATAACTTGTACACGGTGTAATGTGTAAGGCTGGGTCTTGCTTAGTTAAGATACATTCGTATCTGATCTCGTACTAATTGTGTATCTCAATTACCCCAAAGCGAATAAGGAAATAAAGGAAATAAAAATAGTAGAGAGAATAGGTTAGATGTGGGAATCCCACCCACCATGAGAATGAAAGCAGAGACGAATGTAAGAAAGAAACGGTATGAAGTAAGACAGTGCGAGAAGCATAAGACATAGAACTGGAGTGACACAGAGAATTAGTGACAATAGGCTCCGATTATGTTGGAGGTAGGTTGCTGTAAAAAAAAAAAAAAAGATACATTCGTATGGTGTCTTATTAGGTTTATGGAGAACTCTATTGATTCCTTGTGCCATAAGGGTCGACTAAAGGAGTAAACTACGACTAAGAAAGGAGGTTTTCATCCATTGCACTAGCTAGTGCAATGGATGAAAACCTCCTTTCTTACCTCCTTTCTTACCTGACAACAACTCGTCTGACCAGCTGGTCAGACGAGTTGTTGTGAGGTAAGCGTTATTTTGCTCAATTTATTGCTTACGAACTTCGGCTTAGCAGTGAGGTTCTGTAGTAACTAGATCAACTGACCCATCTGAAATGGAATCCTGGATTAATGGATTGACTTAAGTATATTAATAAATAAACTGAATAGTCGGTTATTGAGCTATTGTGATTTTATGTCTGTGTGTAAATGTTTTGCGAATTCCTTCGGTAGTTTTCTTATTAATTGATTAAATGAATGTTTTTGTAGCCATAGCACATTTAACATCAACAAGTTCAGCAAACCCGACTATTGTTGCTGACGCTGCTAATGCTACTAATGCTGATAAAAGCATAGTTTTAGATAACGTTGAAGAGTCCAAGGCTACAGATGATTCTTCAGAAAAGTAAGTTTATTTATTTTCATCATGTTAAAATAGTTGTTTCTTGTAGCAAATATGTGTTCCACAGTTTCGTAATGTTAAATTATTAATGTGAATCATTATCGTTTTCTCTGATTCATTTGTCTCTTTAAGCAAGATAGGGACCGTACAGTTCTTAAATTTTTTAAAGTGGTTATTTAGTTATTATCTTAAAGCGTAAAGTACATATCAAAAAAAATGGTAACGATTTGGTATTTTCAATATAAGTGGTATAAGCTCATAGCTACTAGCGCGACGATTTTGTTGAAATAGACAGGGATAGTAAATTATTTTTTATAGATAAGGAAAAATTTAAAACCTTTTACCACTAATGAAGAATTCAATCATTTGTCTAGATTTTATTTCTAAAAATACTTACTAATCTGGCCTCTCCTTAGGAATAAGGTTTTGAACTATAATACCATAGTGACTAAACGAGTTGGTGTAGGATTTGTTTCAAATTTCCTTTGTATACGCAGTGATTATGTTGTGGTCCTTTGAAGTGTACTTCATTAGTTGGCTCTTGCGAGACCTGTTCTTGCCTCTATGTATCCATTAAAAACTAATATTTATATATATTTTAAATGTAACAGTCTTTTCGCACTAATGTTTTATTTTCAGTGCCACATCACGAGTGTACACCCAAAGGTTATATAATCGCACTGCACCACATCGAGAACCGTATCCTGATTTATGCACACACAAGATTACTTACTGCTTAAGGGCTTACGTGTACGTTATTTTTATCATATAAGGCAGAAGCTTATTTGACGGCATTAGGAATAAAAAAAGTACTGGTTTACGCAAAATGTTGTCTCATGCAAGGACAAAATCCCACAATACTCAACGTTGTAGGAAGCAATGAGATTACCGCTTAATGGGTCTTGCCGTCACACAGACATCTATTTTCTTTGATTTTTGAACGAGTGGTTTTATTTAGCTTGACCTGTTGTTTATTAGTAATTAAAATTTGACCCTTTTTCTGTTGACAGATTTATTTGAAATTTGGAACATAACTTTAAAAAATAAATAAATAAAAAATCTGTTTCATTGTATATCCAAGATGGCCGTTTACAAATTTTGCCAATACGATTGGTATCAAATGAAAGGGCTTGACTAGCAGAACATAGTCATCATTATGAAAAATTAAAAAATTGCAAATAAAAAAATATTTATTTAAAAAATAGAACGATTTTATTGAAAATAATGTACTAAAAGCAAAAAAATAAAATCGTTGGGCGTAACGTACACTAAGTTAACTGTACGTAAACACGGGCCCGACAAATTTTTTTTGTCTGCTTAATGCCTTAGATTGATGAGGGAGAGAAGTGTGATGACAAGAACCTGGGACCTACCGAATTATTTTTTAGCTTTTAGTACATTATTTTCAAACAAAACCGTTTAAATCATTTTTTTACATTATTTTTTATCGAGTTCTTCCTCGGGCGTAGTTTATGTTACCCATATTGTCAAGTCTAATAGACCATTTTATTGTACACCAGATTAATGACAAAGATGTCTTAAAAATAGGTGGCTGCCTTATCGCTCGAAGGCAATCTTACGGGTGGTTATCAAGTCATCTATGCCACTACGTATGGCTATTATCACATTTCACGGAAGTTACCCACGGTGAAGCTGCTTTGCTATCTTCACGTTGAGGTCGGCATTTTTGAAGTGAAAACCTCTTTAGCAGTGTTGTACACTTTTTTGTGATGGGTAAAAAATGTTAAACTCGCATCAGGACACGGGTCCTGATCGAAAATTCGTAAGAAGAAGGGGGAGTAGACCTTAATTGTCATACCGCTCGGGTGAACTCGGGCCCGCCGAATGTACCCGAGCGAGAAAGATACAGTCAGCTGCTTTTCGCTGTTGTGTCGCTGTGTTTAGTTTATTAAATTAATACGTATTAATTTTCATTGTTTACTTCTTTTTATTGCGCATTTTATTTAAAGAGCAAAGAGGTTCATTTCAGATGAGCTAAAATAACTATTTGTTTATATTTTGGTTTTGAGTTTTGACTTCTGTCCTCAGTCCTCATGACTGCTTTTTGTTTTTTTTCATACCATCTAGTTTAACTGTATATAAGCAAAGTTTGCTGACTAAATCTTAATATTTTAGTACGGGTAAAATTTGTGCAAGAGTGGGTTGGGGTGCTTATAGAACATTCAACAGTTACTGTTGGATGGATTTCATGAATTGTAAGGAAGGCCTAGAAAGTAAGTTCATTTATTTCTATTGTTTACTGTAGAATACTAAGAAAATACATAAGAATAAATAAGATACCTGAGCAGATGAACTGTTTGTATGACCTGCAAGTGTTGGTTTTAGAGTTTGGATGTTTTATATGCGTAATATCAGTGAATTTGGTTTTAATATTACAAGCTCTGATTAGTTTAAAATTAGGGGGCGTTATGTGATGGATGTCCGAAATATTTAAATATCTATATGATTTTATGTGCGAACTCTGCGATTAATGGAGATATAATAAGGAATTATTACATTCACAATATATTTTTCATGTACTGTTCCTCAGTCTGTAGAGGCTAAGCATCAAATTTCGAAAATTGAGATACTGCTCAAAATTTTTTTGGGTAACTAATATTTTTGCTGAAAAGAAACATTGTTCCTCCACATTTTTTTTATATAATCTATAAAAATTTGTATACAGAAACTGTCAATGAGGAATAATTATCAGACTTGGGGAATAAATTATTATTATATAACAATAAAAACATGTAAAAATAAAAAAAAAAACTTGTGTACTTATGTATTTCTTATTAAGTTAAACAATCATCATCAGTCTATCGCAGTCCACAGGTGGACAAAGGCCTCTCTGATTGCACGCCACTGGGATCGATCCTCGTAAATGGTTCTGCTTTTATAATTCAGAATATTCTATGTTACAGTCTGGACACATTTTCATATGGGACCCTGCTTTGAACTACCAAGACCAAAAAAGTATAACTTTCCCAAGGGTAATTATGTTTCAAAATCTAATCATATTCATACCTTTACTTAGGAAGGGGGAGGTGCAGAAGACTAGGAAACGTGTCATTTTATAAACACCTGCAAGAGATATAAGTATTTATCAACCCTTAAGTGACCCTTTGCTTCGGAATTTATGAGGTTCCGTCATTTATTTTAGACTGCCTTGTGGGTATAGCGATAAGCAAACGCTATCATTGATGAAGATGTCTCGGGCCTCGGGTTTAATTACCAAGTCGGGTCAAAAAATATTATTGGGTTTTTCAGACCAGAAATTAGACCGAATTTTAAAATTTGGCATTAAAGCTCATTCCTTAGATAGTCACATCCTTCGAAAGGGGATTTTGGCCTACAATACGACTCAGGCCGGATGGCTTGGTATTGGTTTGTTTTATGTTTTTCTTCTCTTCACAGAGATTTGTCGTGTGTAGCTTTAAAAGGACCACCTTTTAAAGCTACACACGACAGTTGATTGATAAATGATGACGACTAGAATGATTAGAGGTCCGACACCACAGGGATCACGGTTTCAAAATGGTCGGCTTCAAATAAGAAGATCCGGCTTCATAGTGTATGTATTGTTAGATTTATTCTACCTGCGTAAATTTACATTATATATGTGTGTTACACCGTTAAGTATTTCATTATACTTTTACAAGCATGAGAATTGGCAATATTCGGTTCCTTCTCTCATACTTTTGAAAATTGTCATTTGAAGCACTGGTACTATACTGTTGACTTCTACTGGCCCTGTTATTTCGTGTACCATGTGTACAACATAATATATCATAGCAATTAAATTCGTCTTGGAACTCCATTTAAGTTAAAGTTATATAAGTATACTTACATATAAATGTATTATATCATTTCAGAATATCACGTTTACGATGACAACTTTATGGATCAAACTTATGTGTACCCGTACGATATTTAAGAGTAGCAGTATCAATAAGTTTATAACAAATAAAAATCAGAGTGATTTTCTCTTTATTTATTTTTCATCGTCTACCTCGGTACTGCATGTGCTATTGCTGTGCTGAGGTGTTGAGTCTGATTCCCGAATCGGACCAAAGTTTTGTAGGATCTGTAACTATTTGTTTCCGAATGAGTTCGGTGTTTTCTATGTATAATTGTACCTATACATTAACAATAATTTATATAAGTTTTCTATCAGTGATTATAGCTTTCATAGAACAAGCTTTGATGAGTTTGAAACTAGATAGCGTTTTGTGTCAGATGTCCGGCCATAATAAAAAAGCCTTAATTTTTTAAGTATGACAAGACTGACAAGAAAAACAGAGATCCTTTGCATATTTGATGTCATGTCGCAGTTGATCATGCCTGGTAGGCAACAGCCAGCCGGCCAATCTAGTCTGGTTAATGACACGAAGTAGCATATATACTAAGCGGTATGAGAATTATTTATATTGTGATACAGGATTAGTTGTTGCTTTCTAGTTCTGCGTGTCTTCGTAAGATGGCGCTGTTATACGTTTTCCTGTATATGGAAACCGCTACACTTTCCGAACTAAACGCAATCAAAGCCCTCTTAGATGTTATCATTAGACAAGGGACTATCATAATATACACGTATATGTACGCGACAGTATACACTACGTCTATCGCCTTATTTAT
This sequence comes from Hyphantria cunea, assembly GCA_003709505.1. Classification (NCBI taxonomy): domain Eukaryota; kingdom Metazoa; phylum Arthropoda; class Insecta; order Lepidoptera; family Erebidae; genus Hyphantria; species Hyphantria cunea. The sequence continues at coordinate 390,860 of PKRV01000832.1, read as the reverse complement.
ATTCTTTTGACACGTATGTAATATTTAACTAGCGAAACTATATTCAATCTTGCGGATTGCAATAAAAGTAATGAATTATTTCACTTAACCATACATTTTTGGTGTTTATGGTGTATGGTGGAGGTAACTTTAACACTTTTATAGCAATATTAGCATAACATCAATTTGTATCCTAAAACTGGGAAAAGAAAGAGGAATATGCTATAAGAGAAAAACATGATACATCAAAATGCTTCGATTCCGCGCTAGAGTGAGTTGAGGCTAAGGGAGCACTTTCTGCTTGATAACAACTTGAGAGGTACTTCTCGGAATAAACTCTATTGAGACTCGTCTGCACAATGCGCTAGTCCTATTTTTTTTAAAGAGAAGCCTATTGCCTCGACTGTGGATTAACAACCTATAATTATGATAAACTAAGAATTGGTATTTCTTTTCACGTTATTGTATAAATTATGCGGCCGGTTGCTTTGCTAGTTACAACGTCACTAGCACATCTCTGCAGTACAATGTTGTATGACATTCCAAAAAAAAACGGAAAATTGTTAGGTTCTAGGTGTTATTTTGCATAATTCTAGACCTTAGAGCACCATTAAAGAACCTTAGAGCAGCCAATAGTTTAGAGCATTCTAACTACCTGTGATGGTGGCGATAGTTATTCGTCTGGAAAAAAAGACTGACGGCTTGCTTTTCGAGGCATGTTGATACGAGAATTCAATGCAACGCAAAGGTAGTAGAGCCACGCTGATTTCAACACGAACGGACCTGCTCGACTGGGGCAGTACTACCATCGCGCAGAAAATCAACGTAAAATGACAGCGTTCATGCTGTCATGTAATGTGGATGACTGCATCACTGGACCGCCATGGTGTGAGTCACCCTGTAGCATTGATGTTCTGTCTGCATTCGTATGGTGACTAGCACTCTTGGACTCTGCTTATGCTTTCGATCAGGCAGAGTAGTAATTTAGGCAGGTCAATAATAAAAAAATTCGAGGTTAGGAAGTTTAATAACAGGTATACAACTAGTTTTTTTTTAGAACACAGAGTCCTCCTTCCACCGAGATATCACAAGTTAAAGGGACTAAAAATCATTAGAGCTAACAAAGCAATTACATGCAGAAAGTTTTCCGGGTAAAACTTATACCATATTTGTTTGGGATTTATTACTTGAACTTACATAATATGTAATATACATACTGTACATACTCGTATGTCAAGTTGTTAACTGCAAGTAGATAATAATTTAGAAATACTCTTAAAAAAGAAAAGAAAAATAAGCAAGTATCCTTTTTGAAATTTAAGTAAAAGGGTTTATTTTCTATTCTATGAGATCTTTTTGATATTTAGATAAGTTTAGGATTCTATATTCGCGAAGCTTGCGCTAGCCTATAGGAAGCTTTCCGGATGGCGTAAGAAAGCGGTTCCCGGATCCCTCCCTTCTCAGGCGCAGAGTGGCACACCCTGGTGGTTTAGTGGGTAGTCTGGCTGGTGTCAGTCAGGAGTCCCACACAAAGCGAACCCCCTGTACCCGCAGGGGGGGAGCGAAGTGCGTAAAGGCATTCCACCACGTCAAAAAAAAAAAAGCCTATAAGAAGCTTCATAGTAGTTCTAAATTCTAATCACTTTATCATCGTGTGCTCATTACTTTTATCAACTCCCAAAATATTTCAGGGAAGTTGTGGCATTATTTTATTGACTATTCAACAATTTTTAAAACTTTCTGTTAGCATTCACCTTTATGTTTGTTTGTAAGGGCATTTTTTATATTTTTAAACTAAAATTTATTTATTATCACATTGCTTTTGGATTTTAATAACATCTGTCTTGATTCACCATGATAAAGTTTTTTTTTTTTAATCAACTCCCGCATTAGAAATATACATTCCTGTGTCGCGGAGATCTTTACAAACATACATGAGACGGACACAATGTACACAATGTTCCTCGTTTGTCGTTTATTACTCAAAAATATTTGTTCTTTTAATTCCAGCTTTATATTTTTCATTATCACGTCTATCAAACTGAGTCTTAATTCGACAAAAAAAAATAGATTTGGAGTGTCTTTTTTTATTTGAAGCCTTGTTTGAATATTAGGGTATTCCTATAATATCAATAAAAACACCTTGAGGTATGTATGCTTCAACTGAATCACTATCTATAACCATTAACTTTGTAAGTCCAGTTATTATGCCTTTAGTAGGAGCTCTATTTTTCAAATAAATTTTCACCTCGTACATTAATTCAATACATAGAGTCAGATCACGTGCTCTTGTAGTACCTATAAAACTAAAATTCAATTAGTTTTCGAGGAAGCCGCTGTGTAATTAATTTTATCAAGAATTACGAAGAGTATTTAGTAGTTTAGTAACAAGTTTAAAAGGCGAATGAAGAGAATAAAAAATACTTTTTTAGCTAAAAGATTTAATACGTATGTGTGAATGATAATAGACATTGCAAAATTTATCAATTTCTACACAAAATGGCTTTGATGTATATATATTTTGGTATATTATTACGTAAGTTGACCTCCTATTATAATAATTTATTAGTTTATTTGCCAGATATTTCGTTCAACTGTTTATGTGTTAATATATTTTTATTCATAATATTTTGCAATATAATTGTTATCAATCAAATCAAGTTAGCTTATTTGTGACTAGGGTCTCTATAAAAATATGCTATCCTCAATCATCATCATCATCCACAACCTATAATGTCCCACTGCTGGGCTCGGGTCTCCTCTCTGGAGAGGGTTAAGGCCATACGTCCCCACGCTGGCCAAGCGCGGGTTGGGGACTGGCAAGAATACGTTGTGGTTACGTATCTTACCGTTGGATGTTTTTAAGCCTCCCGAAGGCCTCCAACTAAGCTTCACGAATGTTATCGTATGATAACAACCAGGACCGACTCCTTAATGTGACCTCCGAATCACGGAGACGCTCATGGTAACATGCCACCAGCGGTCAAATCACCAATCCAGGTGCTTGATTGTTTCTAATCACCGAGTGCAACTGGGCTATGAAAGTATGCTATAGTCCTTCGTTATAGGCATAAAATCTATTTCAGTTACTTTCTAGACTTACATTCTCCAGCCTAGTTTAATTTAACAACCTTCTTGGTATTTCGGTAAACATTCTTTATCCAGCGAGTCATGACGTCATTTTTTTGTATTTTGTTGGATGGCTCTGTCATGTTACAAATTTTATCTTTTTAAAAATTCAAGCACAGCTTTGTCTGTTAACCGTTGCATGACTTTAAAGTTACTCCCAGCCGATTTTGACCACGGTGGTCAAATTGAAAGGAGACTAGCTAACTACGCAAGTGATATTATAGTGCACAAGTATGTGCGCAAACACAGGTGCACTCTCTGTTCCTTCATGCTTATAACACGACGGGATGGTTATCAGACACGACCAATGACAAATCAGGCATAGTATGGGCGGTTTTTGTTTTCACCTATTATAATTTCAGCATTGTTATTCTATTATGTGTGGTTTTAATTAATCATTGGAAGCCCTTTATTTGCTTGATAATTTTTAATTTGTGTGGGACAAATTGTCCGCAATAAGCAAGTAACATTTTTTGAATGCAAAACGGCTTATGGACATCCTGGTTTCGAATGGGAGCGAATTTCAGAGCAGTGCCGCTTGGATAAAGAACGAAGAGTTCACAAAGTCAGAGTTGTGGGAGGGACATAAGATAAGCAGGTTATTTTGTGAACTAAAAGATCTATCGAAAATAGAGGACAGATAACGTAAAAATTGAGCAAGCATGAAGGTGAAAATGGTGAGTTGAAAAGTGAAAATAATGTAGTAACCGGTCGCTGATTGCGACGCAAACAAATTGGTAACCATTTTAATTAGGGCAGACACATGCTCGTATTTCCGGATATTAAAGACGTATTTATTGTAGTTATTAAGAAGTTTACTGAGGAATTCTGCATTCCAGTCGAAATAACGTAAATCAATAATTGGAATTATAAGGGACTACATTAGAATGGTTTTGTTATTATTAGGCTGGAAGTTCATGAGACGATAAAGTGTTCGAAGGTTTCCAGATACGTTTTGGCTGACCTAAGTAATTTAAGCTCACCAATTAAGGGTCGAGTCGATGAGTAAGCCTAGATCTTTGACTATAGGGCTGAACAGAATAACTGAATCATTAAAGACGATCGGTGAGATCGAGGATCGATACTCATTATACATTTGCTGCCTAATATTATCGCCTGACATTTCGATAAGCCTTCAATAAGCCAGTTACTTTAAGAATATCGCCAGTCCCTTTAAGGAGAGCGGTAACTGTGTTGTGATCGGGCCTAAAGCCGGATTGCATAGGGCTTTATAATTGATTTCTGTGAATAAATTGTAAGAGTTGTTTATAAACGCATGCCTTAAGTACCTTAGATAGGAAAGAAAGAATGGAAATAGAGCAGAAGTGTTCAGGAAGCGTACGTTTCTTATTTTTTGGGAGAGGAATGATATCAGCCTTGCGCCACAAGGAGAGGAAAATTTCGAAGTTAAGAGAGCAATTGATTAAGTGATTAATTGCTCGAAGAATGCAGTCCAAGCTGGTGGCAATCATGCAAAGGCTAATGTCATCACATCCTACGGCATCAGAATGGATAAATAGAATAATCTTTTTGATATCCTCAGGAGGCATCGGATGGCATGTCGTTTTCGCTTTCCACACAGCAGCTCGAGTCTCCGCTGTAGAGAACATAGCCAGCACAGGACAAGGACGATCCTTAGATGGGGTACCAATGCAATGTCATATTTTGCTATTGGATATTGTGATATCTTGAGACCCATCTTCTGGTTAAGTATGCTCAGTAAGGTTTTACTGAAATCCTCCTTGATGGCCTCAGGCTCTCCGAGAAACACAAGTGCCTTGCGCTCTCTAAAAAGCTCTCTTCCAAACTGCTCTTGGATGTCAGCGAGTTGAGACATTATGAATATAGATAGTACAGACAGTTGTTAGTGTTTAACTTGAAAATTGAAAATTGTGCAAATAGGCTGGCAGGTTGTTCAACACTTAATTCCACATATGACCATTCTGGTAGCTGTTAGTGTTTTAGAAACTATTCATTTATATACTTAAATTTATGTTAATATTTTATATTTTAGATATAAATATTTTTTCAATTTAGAGGTTTTACAAGTGTGTGCTGACTTTTTAAGCACCAACCGTCAATATCGAATATATAGTATAATTCTTCTTACAAATTTAAGTTTCAGAGTCCACGGTGAGTCAAAATACGACTATACAAGATGACAGTCAATTTGTATGGGTTACAACAGGAAAACCAACTATTACAAGGGATCCCGATATCCTATCGGAAGATGAAATAAAAAACTTGGGTATACCTGAAGAAAAACCATCAAAGTAAATGTTTAAATTACTGAATTTCTATGATAGCATACTATGAAAAGCATTCTCACTACACACAAGCCGCCATAGTGTGGATCACCATGTTACACTGTCTACATTGCAGCACCTTAGATTCTTTCACTTATCTCTTAGGCAGACTAGACCTATTTAAAAAAAGCAAAGCAAATAAAAATAAAGTATAAATGCTTAATTTACTAAAGGATTCCAGTTATATTAATTAACCGTGACTATATATTAAAGGTTAAATCGAATAGAAGGATCAGCTAAAACAATTACAGTTAAAAAGTGGGTTGATGTCAGCCTATAGGATTAACAAGCCAAAACTTGGTATTGCACTTATAGGTATAGGGTATACGCCATAAAACTTCACTTTTTCAATGTGATATGTATTGTGCTTGAAATAATTTAATTCCCCCCAGGGATGTCTTTATCTATAGCACAGGGTGTGCAGTGAAAACGGCCGCAACACGGCGCTAGAGTAATGATTGTACCCGCGCGCTTCGCGGGCCGGAGACGCCTCTGATAACTTCATTATAATGGAACAAATTATGCTAGTTATTGAATAGGGGAGGTGGTGGTTAAAAGTCACACTCATATACTCAGTCCTGCCGTGAATATTGTTTTAAGAAAAAAAAAAACAAGATATATAAATAAAAACATTTTATTTTATTGGACATAACATTTATTACAATTACAGTGTGTTAGCTTAATACATTATATTAAAACTGTTGGAAATACTTAAAGCTTATTCCAAGTGGCGTGAAATTGGAGAGGCCTATGTCCAGCAGTGGACTGCGACAGTCTGATGATGATGATGATTCCAAGTGGTTTTCATTAGCTGCAATACAGTCCTGTAAACGTCGAGGACAGTTATCCATAACAACACGCACTTTTTCTATGCGAAAATTCTTCACTGCCAATCGTATGGATTGTTTTAGAGACTTAAATTATCATGGCATTTAGAACAAGCCTTTTTCTCTAAAACTGACAATAAATCATAATCCAGTGGATTAAGATCAGGACTAGATGATGGCCAGTCGTCAGCTCTGATGAACTCCGGAACGTTCGTTTCTAACCAAGATTTACTGGATTGAGCTTTATGACCCAGTGTCGAGCCTTGCTGAAAGAACCATTATTGGTTATTGAGCACGGTGTTGTTGAGAGGCTTAACTACTTTCTCAGGAATGGTATCTTGATAAAGTTGTGCCGATGTTTTGATACCTTTTACCAAAAATATGACTCAGTCACTCCTTCATAGCTAAATCCTCACCAAACTATCACTGAAGTCGGATAAAGCCCACATACTACTCTTTTGACACATTGAAAAGCATTTTTAGAGCTTTCAATAAAAATATGGTCATTTTGTTTTTTAAAATATTGCTCAATTTTATTTTTTTTAAATCTCATCCCTTAACCATTTTTTCCTGTATCTTCCCTTTGCGCACCGCTTTAGCAGTTGTTTCGATGTTACAACCCTATTCGCTTTTAAATTATCGCAGTAGTAGATCGTATGTAGTCAGATGAGCATCTGCTCACTGGCCCCCTTAAGCTTTAACAAAATTTAATTTCATTCATTATATATATTTCTCTTTTTTCCAGTGAAAGCACAAAAGCAAAAGCACCTGTTTGGACAGAACCAACAGATGCAACAACATTAGTGCCACCATCAGTTTCTTTTGAGAACTACTGCGACGCTTATATAGTGTTTTGCATGAGAGTCCACGAGTAGATATATGTATTTCTTGTTATGGGTATAACGTAACTTTTAGTCTAAGATATACTAACACATACTCACATCCACTCACACGCGCGCCCACACACACACATGTTTTTCAATCTCAGCAGTCGAGAAGAGCTCCAAGAATGCATTTGCGGCTTCTGGCGTCGTCCACGACTGAGGTACATCCCGGGATGTTCAGAGTCACTGCTGGGGCAAGACGTGAAATAGCCACGCACGAATAGGCCGGCTCAATCGGAGAGAGAAATAGCGCTTGCGCTGTGTTTCACTGAGTGAGCGAGGATACCGGAGGCTCATACCCCAACCCTCCCCCCATCCCCATCCTCCTCCCCAATCCCCAAAGGCCGGTAACGCACTTGTGATGCCTCTGGTGTTGCAGATGTCCATGGGCGGCGGTAATCGCTTGTCGTCATGCGATACGTCTGATCGTTTGCCCGAGATTCCATAAAAAAGGACGCTGTCACGCCTCACGCTGCTCTACACAGTAAGAGGCGGAATACCTACCCGCCTCAGAGGACACACCCCGGTCGCACCGGGGTGTCACCTGTCCTGGATCGTTTGTAGCGGTCACATTTCTCCAATTTTTTTTTTAAATATAAATAATTCAGACATCTAATACACAACGCTATCTAGTCTCAAGCTAGGCAGAGCTTGTGTCATGTGTACTAGATACTGATATAAATACATATATACATTTTTTTGTAAATACATACGTAATATACATAAAAAACGCCCAAACTCCGAAACAAATCACTGCAGATCATATAAACATTTGGTCCTATCCGGGAATCAAACCCGAGACCTCAAGTACAGCAGTCACATACGCTACCACTATGCCACCGAGGCAGATGTGACCGCAGCGACCTCTACCGCGTTCCCTTCGCCGCCACTTTCGAGTGGAATGAGTATCTGAGTCAATCTGTGGGTGACACAGTCGGTCCTCCCTATCCAAGCTTCGAAGGTCGACCAAACTGCTCCGACGCGCGTTGGTTGGCTAGCTCTGAATTTCGAGCCGTGACCGCCAAGCGCGCATGCGTATGCGCATTCCGAGCTCCTAGTACAGCGCTGACTCATCGCCATTCCGACCGACAGAACCTATTTGGTCGTAGACCATCGTGTACATGTCAGCCAGAATGTCGAAGGGTGGATATCACACCAGGACCGTCACTGCCTTGAATGAAATCGTGTACCATGGATCGTAAGACACCCATTTAGAGGCAGCGAACTTCTTCAAGTGGTTCCCCGAGATTGGGCAGCAGACGATGTACAGTGCATGAGACATGAGCTGAGTGGTTCCTGGCGCTTGCGTAGGCCATAAAACCATACTGCCTCATTTTTCTGATGTGCCACAGGCACAGCTCCCGATTTTTTTTCACAACACAATTCAACCCCTGCTCGACGAGCAGAAGAATTTCCTCAAAAAGGGACCCGCAAGCGACACATGCCCGCCAGGGGAGGGTGTCGCCTCCTCGATCGGACTACGACTCCAACAGGGAACAAACATATCTTATAGCATCCACTGTTGAACGTACCCGTCGGCATTCAAACTGGCAGTCCAACAGATCAGGGCCCACTCACGACAGGATGGTCTGAGAGTTTCCCATCCCATGTTTATCATCTTGCTGGTTGCTGCTGGCTGGCTGGCAAAGTACGTGTTCTAGTTTACGGTCATACTACCGTGTGTGTCATGTATGAAGTTATTATATTATTTGATTTAATGTTGTGTACTTTCAGAAGTGCAATAAAGAATTAATAGTGTTTGGAATTAAATTGAATTCGAATAGTGCTACCAAAATGGCCATAGATAATTAAAGCATCAATATAAATAATGAATTTTTGCATCTAGACATTCATTTGATAGTCATTAAGTATTTAGTTAGTTGTTTGTAATTTCTTTTGCTCAAGTCGTAGGACTATCACAAATCGCTCCTGACAATCTGTAGGCTGGACGTAATATAGTTTATCCATTGAAATGTATAATATTAGTCCCAATTGCGTTATACATACACGACTATGGATGGCGACCGATTACTAGGAAATTGCATTTCTGTTAACAATTTAATAGAAATGTCGTTAGTATAAGGTTTGAGTGTTTTTTATTTCAAATAAAAAGTCTTAAATTTAGCGAAACACGTGTGTGAAGTAAATGTTAAAGATATAACCATTTGGTTCTAATTAATCTACATATATACATAAATAGTTTGACAGAATTCTAACTATTCTTAGCAAAATATTTGAGTATTATATACAATTCTTATGTTGTTCTATAGCACAGGCAAACTTTGCGCCAGATCAATACATTTTACCTACCATGAGTTTCCAAACTACTGTACTTTTGAATACATTAATTGTATGGAAGGCAATAATGGTGAGTGCCATTTATTATCAGCCGTTACCCTTAAGTGACTATTACTGTTTCGCTCTATTGGGACGCAGCGTATTGATATATATACAATAAACGTAAAAATATACTGTATTTAAATAGGGATTTTTTTTTCAAATTTTCACAATGAATGATAAATGTGTTTTAACAGATTATCTACACAAATAAATAAAATTGGATTATCTGTTTGTTATATTAAAATAATCGCTTATTAATTAATGCATACGTATTTTATGTATACACGCTACATAATATACCAATATATATTGTTTGTACCGGCTAATATCTGGAACAGCTGGACTGGTTTCTCTGGCAGATAGCTGTTGATGCAAGGAGTAACTTAAGCTACATTATTTTAAGTAAGCTTTGCTCCGCAGCGTTATCCTTAGTTTTTGTTGTATAAGATATACTAACACCGCAGCGTTCAGCTACTTAACAAGTAATCGTATTGACGGTTGTCCGTGTGTTGATGGATTTGTCATCACCTTTACTCATCCGATAGATGGAGATGTAGCTGTGGGAAAAACCTAGTACTTAGACAAATTATTTTTTTATCGTGGGAGAGCCACGCTTCGGCATGAATGGGCCGGCTCGACCGGAGTGATACCACGGCCTCACAGAAAACCGGTGTGAAACAGCGCTTACGCTGTGTTTCATCGAGTGAGTGAGGATACCGGAGGCCCATACCCCAATCCAACGCCCCCTATCCCCCTCACCATCCCCTTTCCCCCCAGGCCGCCATAGTGTGGGTCACCATGCTGCATTGTTCTTTTTCGCATTGAGGATGGTGACCACCACTCTTGGATTCTGCTCATGCTTTCCATCAGGCAGGGCAGAGTCATTTTGGCAGCTTAAATATAAAAAAAAAAAGAAAGAAAAAAAACAAATCAATTACTGTTTACAGTATGGGAAATATCACATATGGGTGGTTGTCTCCAGGTGCCGCTAATAGATCAAGAAACCAATGTATGTAAGTAAATATTTTTTATGTACAGCTGTCTTAAGCTTGTGGTCAAAAACTTGATTGGTCAGAGCAAACAGTAATAGTTTTTTGTTATGTATGAAGTCTTATCATACCGTAACTACTTCTAGGTTTTTTGGTGGGTTGGAGTTTTAATATCGAACTCTTTAAGATACAATGTGATTGAAATCAATTGAAGGACTTCAATTATTGTAAATGCTTAATTAGCATGCTAAAGACTACCTGCAGTTGGAGTGTTTGCGGCAGTAGTTACTTGGCGTCAGGTGACCAGACTGCCCATTTGATTCTTGAAACCTTAAAAATTGCTGCTACACAATGCTATCTGCCTACATATATCTTCTCTTGGAACTCTTCCACGTGTAGTAGTAGACTAATATAGCCTATTGTTGGTGATAAAACATTTTAAAACAAATCAATTCATTTACTGATGATCAAGTCATCCGAATCATTGTATGTAATTCTGATTTTTATAAAAAAAAACTAGCTAAACCCCGCGGCGTTATCTCGGTATAACACCAAACGCGGGTAACAATGCGGGCAAAGCTAATCTAAAAAGTAGTCTAAGTTACTCTTTATATTACCAGCTACCTGCTAGTGAAAGTCCCGTCATCGGTCAAGCCGTTTCAGAGATCAGCCGGGACAAAAAGACAGACAGACCGACAGACAGATAGCCAAACAAATATTTAAAATAATTTTTTTGGTGTAAGTTCTGTGTACACATATTGTGTGTGTACATTGAGTAAAAAGCAGTTATTTTAATATTACAAACAGACACTTCAATTTTATTTATTTGTATAGATTGCCAAGTTATGTCTGAATGATTTGCAATTTTTGCGTTCATTGCGGGCTGCCCAAGATTGAAATAGTTGGCGCTTTTTGGGAAAACCGTTCATTCAGCAGTAGACGGCGATTGATTGATATTATTATTGTTAATTTATTCATTTTCTTTTCAGACTACACTTACATTAATGATAATCATTTGGATCAATACTACGTGATGAATGACTGGTGAAGAGAATATGGACCTGGACTGAACCGACCCCACCTCTACTTGATTCAGCTGTATTCTATTAAACAATACAATTCGATTGTACAAGTTAGTCATATCGTTTTATCAATATGGCCTACTCGATACATTTCTAATAATGAAATATTTCAACTACAAATTAAAAATTGCTTTTTTTCTTAAGAACGGACATTTATAAGAAGTTAAGGAAACAGAAAATAATACATCACATCTTCGACAGTAAAAGTAAAAGTAGGTTTTTTTTCCACTTGACTAAGGAGTAACTGTAACTCTTTTAGCGAGTGGTTCTCAGTACTACTAAACTATTAAATATGTTATTATTTATTACTATTAAAATGAATGAGGTATTAACTCTGTTTCACCGGTTACAAATAAGTTTCAGATATCTTATATCACAAAAAAAATTAAGTAAATTCCATGTAAATTGTGTCAAACCATCTGTCGCCTATACGGAATTTAACGGTAACTTTTTACTTTATGCATATACTACATGTAAATAATTCTATAAAATAAATGTAGCATACATTATGTATTTATAAATCCTACTAATATTATAAACGCGAAAGTTTGTATGGATGGATGTTTGTTACTGTTTCGCGTAAAAACTACTCAACGGATTTGGACGAAACTTTACAGTAATATAGCTGATACATCAGAATATCACACAAGCTACTATTTACCGCGATAATCGACATACACGCGGGCGGAGTCGCGGGCATAGACTAGTTAAATATAATATGAAGTAACGACTAGTCTTAGACCCTGTTTCATCTGTTACTGATAAGTTTCGGATAGCTTATATGATGAAAAATCGACATATTCCATATAAAGTCATCAGTCAAATAAGCTATCCGGAACTTATCGATAACTAATTACTTTATGCATACACTACAAGTATCTTAATCTTTAAAATAAATCATAGCAATACACACACAACTTCATTTCACAAAGAAAGGTAAAACCGGCAAAGATACGTTTAGTGGAGCATAGATTTATGACAAACTGGATGTTCATTGAAAATATTCAAAAATAAATTGTTTATTATATACATACTAATGAAACACTTGAAGCAAAACATTTACACTTCACACTATCACAGGAATGCAGAGAGCTCGCTCCTTACCGTATTAGTATTATTTTTGCTTTACCCGCATCGTGTCAATGATGCTATTTTGTTCAATATTGTTCTCATAATACCTAGGTTATTCTGAAAATTGATAGCCACAGGATAAATATAATTTCTTCTTTCATGAAACTATTTGGGATGGATGTTTTTTTTATATTTCCAAGGGTAAAAAATGCTTCGTGAGCGAAAATTTAGCACTGCAGATGAGGCCTGGAGAATTTCAGCGGCTGTTTATAGATCTCCCGCAAGACACGTTTTTAAATATTTTGAAAGCTGGATCACTCGAATACATAAGTGCATTGTGATTGGAGGGGATATTTTGGAAAGCTGTAAATAAACTTCAAACTATTTTTCTATTTTCGTAACAGCCCACGTTAGTGACGATTGTTTTAATGAGAAAAAAAGATCTTTAAACCGAACTGGTGAAACAGAGCCATAGAATACTTTATTTTAAGAAAGAAAATGAAAATTCAGTGTTGCTTTAACAAATAGTAATTTACTCTGTTCCTCGTTGGTCTGTTGGTGGTTAGCGTAAGCGACAGCAGATCAAGAAGTCTCGGGTTCTATACCCGTGTCGGACTGCTGTTGGATTTTTCTTACAAGAAATTGTTAATAGCAGCCCGGAGTATGAAATATCGCGGTGTCTCCCGCTCGTGCCTCGGATGAATGTAAAAACAAGCACTTTAAACCGGTCCTGGTTGTCATGAACATTTGTGGCAATCGTTATTGGGAAGTCAATGCCCTCAAATATACTGACAACTAGTTCAACCTTCGAATTCAGTTCAACCTTAGGGTTTCGGAGGTTCAATGCCAGTTGCTCCGCATAAAAACTAACATTCAGGTAAAACTGGGTAAACTAGTAGCCGACCCCAAATCTTGGTAATAATAAAGGCTAGGAAGATGATGAATTTACTCCGTTGTACTAGGAAACTTTGTAACGAATTACTTAAAGTTTCAATAGTGTCTTTAAGTTACTATGATACTTTTTCAATCTGTATACGTTTGCCTCTTTTAATATTATTCCTCATAGAATTTTTTTTAAATAACATATGTAATATATCTTGTAACAAATTATTGAATTTGTACTACATGCAAAATAATAATTATTATTTTATTAATAACTCGAACACCTGCTTAATAACAAACGACATAACTGCACGGTTGACTGCGGTCGCCACGCCACGGTTTCTACATCGCTAAATATTGTGGGTACAAATCCCACATGGGACAACACTTCGTGTGATCCGCAAATTGTTGTTCTGAATCTGAATGTACTTTGGGTCCATTTCATGTATGTTTGTAAAGTCCCCCACCAAACAGTATGTATGTTCCTAATGTGGGAGTTGTCTTTTTAAAGAAAAAAATGTGTTCCTTTGATGAGATCCTTGTTGAAGACCACATTGAAGTTATTTTAGGAGTTCTTTAATTTCACACAAATTCTGTTCTTTAGGAATTATTTGTGGTCTATTATCGTTATATTAAGAATACTAAAATAAAAACCATAAATAAAAATTAAATTTTATACCCATTGTAATGTGAAAATGCTAGAAAATTTTTAGAAGTGTGAATTGTAGGTGAATGAATTTCTGTTCAATTTCGGTCGGGCCGGATATGTCCTGTAGCATGTCTTCCATACATTTGGAATGTTACAACTGTTAATATAATATGTTAAATGACTGTATTGTAAATAAATACCGATGTCTTTTCGTTAAAACAAATATTAAAAAACATCTCGGCAAATTATTACAGCTTTTCATTCCCATTACAAATATTAATCAAACAAACATTGAGATATATTGCTCAATTGAGTAGTTTAAAACAGTGACGTCATAAGTTTGTGCTTAGTACATATTTCCCACAAATTTATGGTATTGTCAGAGGATAAAAAGTAACTGATTTGACTAAAGTGTCGTCTATCCTATTGGAAAAAAATATTACATTATTTAATGGAATATGTTTCTGTATTTTCGACTTTGCCCTAGTTAGTTAGTAGTTCGTAAGTAATTGTTATTCAATAGTTAAATAAAAATAAGGATAGTTTGTAAAACCATTTTGTAATTATTAATAAATAAAATTGTTATGTAAACCAATACTTGGTCTTTTGATCCTGTGACATTAACCGGCTTGATCCCCTGACTTGACTAGTTTTATCTTACCCAAGCATGGAATTGCCTTCTCTGTATTATAGTTGATATCGATGATGACGGTAAAAGTATACTTAAAATAGCAAATAAATATATTGAAATTCGCATGTAGTATCATCTGACATCAACTAATCTAATGGGCTGGCTCGACCGGAGTGATACCACGGCCTCACAGAAAACCGGTATGAAACAGAGCCTGCGCTGTGTTTAACCGAGTGAGTGAAGTTACCGGAGGCCCATAATCCAACCTTTCTCCTCAGCCCCCACATCCCCCAAGTCAGGCTACGCACTTGCAGCGCCTCTGGTGTTGCGGGTGTCCATGGACGGCGGTAATCGCTTACCATCAGACGATACGTCCGCTCGTTTGCCAGCTATTCCACAAAAAAAACTGTTACAGATCCAGTGAAACGTTAAAAAAAATTACAATAATATCAATCTATCAATTTACATGAAGCTCAATGACATATACAAATATATAAAAATTACCAGCTGAGCCACGCAACTTCTTCTACATCTTTTTTCAACCATGCTCAACTCCTTTTGGTCAAATCGTGATGTTAACTATCTTATCTTAGGTACGGCAACAAAACACATATTTTTGACTTCACGGTTGGCCTAGTGGTTTAAGAGGTCGCCACGCCGCTTTCTACTGCGTCAAGTGTTGTGGGTTCAAATCCTACTTGGGAACAAGACTTTGTGTGATTCACAAATTGTTGCTCTGAGACTGTGTGTTTTTCTGTTCGTTTCCATGTACGTTTGTAAAGTCCTCCACGACACAGGATGTATATCCCTAATGCGGGAGTTGTCTTTTAAAGCAAAATAAAAAAATAACACAGGTATTATATAAAACAGATTTACACAAAGAAATCCGTTTACTTCCAAGACGCTGAAATGAAATATCCAATTGTGTACTAATTGTGTACTAATTCATGTAAATTATATATTCCGTCAGAAGTTCTTGGAGGTATTCTTCTTTCGTTGAAATTAACACTCGTCGACTAAAGAATCAGGTCGTTTTGTGAACTCACGCGTAAGTGACGACAAAGCGTACTGATTCTAATGTCAGCGAATGATTTTTTCTTCTTTCTTGTTATTTCTCTGGTCAATAAACTTCTGAAGACTGAAATATAATATAAAGAAGTAAGTAACGAATATAATTGCATATAAAGGCCTGTTTAAGGTACTTAATCACATAGGCCTTTGCATTTTAATTTCAAACTATACTAAAATCAAGCTATTACCGTCTTCTGTTGAATACCTTAACATGCCTATGTATCTTAAATACAATTTTCGAAAATAATTGTATATAAGGTATA
This sequence comes from Hyphantria cunea, assembly GCA_003709505.1. Classification (NCBI taxonomy): domain Eukaryota; kingdom Metazoa; phylum Arthropoda; class Insecta; order Lepidoptera; family Erebidae; genus Hyphantria; species Hyphantria cunea. Next base: position 374,757 of record PKRV01000832.1, on the reverse strand, counting down.
GTTAAATAGCTTTAAAAATATTAACGTTGTTTGAAGACTTTATTGAGTCAGTGAAAATATTAACCTGTATGAATTATTTACACACATTCGACTGCCTCGGTGGCCTAGCGTAAGTGACTGCTGTTACTGAGGTCTCGGGTTCGATTCCCGGGTCGGATCAAATGTTTGTATGATCTGCAAATATTTGTTACGGAGTTTGGGTGTTTTCTGTTTATGATATGTATGTATTAACAAAAAAAAGTATATAAGTATTATATCAGTTGTCTAGTACCCATAACACAAGCTCTGCTTAGTTTGGGACTAGATGGCGTTGTGTGTTAGATGTCGGAAATATTTATATTTATTTATTTAAAAAAAAACAGCTTCCACATCTAGCCGATCAACAATCGGCTGATCACGATTTGCCAGATGCTTTGTTAAAATGATTAATAATAAATCATCCCTGGTAACTTCTGGAATGATATATAAAATATTTTAATATTATGGATAAATAGAGTACACAATATGGTTTGGTGGTAATTTTATTAAATGCATTGTTAGCGTAGGATCTACAAAAATCTACAAAGTGACACTGAGTATTGATTTTCTCCTCTCGTATTGTCTTTAAAACTCGAACATTTGGTTCCAAGAAATCACAGCGTGGCATAATGTTGGATACCGTAAAAGTTTACGATTTAATCTCTATAAACTGTAAAATAGAATTCGATTTATTGTTAATGAATATACTTACACAGTACTTTCGATAGCAGCTTAAGTCACGTAATATTTGTAACAGAACTGCTATAAAATGAAAATCGAATTGAATCAATAAACTTCAAATTATATATAGATATATATTCGTAATCATCGTTCTTTATTTTGATATCACACTCGACGTATCATGAAAACATTTATTTTCGAGATTAATTTTTAGCCAAAATCATCAATCTTGTTTTTTTTGTTCCTCCTTCAAACATCATGGTTACGAAAATCCGTTGCAGAGCCGAATAAGTAATTTTTAATACTTGAAAACTAAACTAATAACCACATCGCCTAAAAGAACTTAATTACATAGAATTCAAATTCAAATCTTTATTCCTAAGTGTAGGTACATTTCATGGTTTTATATTATAGTTTGTCTCAACTTGGTAGCCTTTTCCAGGCATTGCAAATTAAACAGAAGATGGTGACCTAATTTTAGGAGCTAAACTTCTGACTGTAAAAGAATTAAAACTCACTATAAATGAATGATAAATTGGTCTTTATTCAGCTAGGAACAAAACACAAAATAGCTTTTTATCTTTTACACAATAAAATATTACAATTAATCACACTTTGCACGTATAAACTGTTTAAATAACTTCAACATAAAGTACTGAAATGGATACATAAATAAATTTTAACGTAATAATTATTAATAATGCAATTTATTAGGGCTACAGAGGAACATGGTGAGGGTAGCCCTACACAGGCGTTCCCATCTGTCTAAACATTACGCATGTTAGATGACACAGAATGTATTTATATGTGCTTGAAATTCTTTATGCTTCGTTTTAATTGTTATGTGTGAGTTCATAGTGACAGGATATTGTTTTCGTATTTCACACATACACTTTTAGAGTGTCAATTTAAGAAGTGTATGTATCATTATTTCCCCCACCAAAAGTGACGTACTAATTTGTACTTGAAAAAGACTCTTTGGCTTCACCCGTGTAGAGTTAAGTCTTATAAAATCGATATTTCCAGCAGAAATTCTGTTAAATTTTCACGGGTAAATTATCTCTCAAGGATATGACTAAAATACTTCATAGCCAGAATAATTATGCTGTAAAATTTTCCCATGAAAACTTCTCTTGCAAACCAAGCACAAAGTCATTTTTGATAAATTATCTCAACTGAGAAAGATAAGCAAAAAGTTTTTAAAAAAAGTTAAATGCTGCTGTAGTTGCTGTCTATCTTTATAGTGACTTAAATTTAATTTATACTTATACTAATTATTAATTATAAATTTATTTATTATAATTTAGAATATTTCAGCTTCTTGATGTTACGTGATAAATTACTATAAAGCGTTTGTTTTAACAACTATGTTCTTTTAGAAAGAGTTTTCTGTATTTTTTTAGAAATTATTTTACGGGTATATTATATAGGTAGTATTTTTAAACTATTTTTGTGTTCTTTTTTCCGAAAGAACAAGATTGTTTTACAATACCTATAATTATTAATATTATAATCTACTATGTCGTAAGATGCAATACAAATTAGGGTGGGGTATTCGTTTTATTTTTAATTAGGAACTGTGTAATCCACACACTTCTGTTTTCACCCTAAATTCATATCATGTCTAGGCACCGTTAATAAAGTTACAAGCTATGTCAAAAAAAATGAGTTTAATTGTATACGTCTGTAATCGGAACAGTTTTTTAATGATACACATTTATATAGATAAAAGAGCAAAATAAATGGCGTATTAAAAATGCTTTTAATTAGAAAAAATACAAGTAAAAGAGAGACATGTTGTGGTTAACTATAACACTAATACTACTGTAATACTTCTACTATCATTCAAAACAATACTTAATACGGCAAAGTTCCGGGGAGGTTTTGGTACATGGATGGCGACAAGAAGACAGCAACTTTTAATTTTGCTACTAGCGCCATCCAGTTTCTATGTTTAACTAAATCTTTATTTGAAAATTGTAATATGAATTTAACTTGATATTTATCTTGATAAACTACCAACCCGTTTGTCTTTTCACGGGATACAGAGTATATATATGCTTACATTTTGTCATAGTTCTTTAAAGTTAATATAATAGTTATTAAATGAAATATAAGACTACAAAGTATCAAAATCATTTGTAATCTTATTTTAAAGCAATCTATTTATGTATACGATTTAAATAGGAAATCAAATATTTATCGTATGGGCCCTTGAGAAATTATCAAAATAGGTATTCCATTAAATGAAGGGCCTAAACGTGGTACTGACTATTAATGCGGATATTGTTAGTTTGGTCACGTAGTCTGTTCTTTATAAACGTCCTAATGGGGTATTAGATCTTGCTCCCTTTAAACATACCTTCGACGAGATGAAATAAGCAATTATTAAGCAGGATTTTTCTTTGAAACATTCATTTTATTCATTCAACAACAAATATAAAACATTCTAGAGTTCAATTCACTTGTACTTATTTTACTATTTTAATTAACTTTATTCTTGAGCGATTTTGCCTTAATATTAAAAAGTTACCTAAAGTGAGTGATAGATAATGTCATAGGGCGAAACCGTCAGCATTAAAGTTCATAAAAATAATGAAAAAAGTACAAGTGAGCATAATTCTAAAATTTATTTAAAGAGATTCCATCATCAAGAGTATAAATTACACTTAAAGATGACAATTTCATTTGAGGATACTCTGTCTGTTAGTTTTGAATGACGTTTTTGATGTTATTGATAAATTTGTTTCTCTATGTATTAACCTTACCAAATACACTGTCCCTAGGTTTTATGTTTTTGCGAAATTATTTCATTATCCAGATTTTTTTATCATTTTTAAAGTGAGACTTTTATTACTTCGTCTCAATTTTTTTTGGTCTGTGTATCGCATGTCGCTTGACGGTCGGCCGCGGAGTAGGGACAAAGTGACTAGCGCTCGTCAGAGCAGCCGAGGCCAATATGGCTGCGTCTATAGTTCCATCAGCTGACCGTGTAGTGTAAAGACTCATTTGTGCCAGTGCTCCACGCTATTTTGTTTGTTTTTGTCAGTGTTTAATGTAAATTTTGTTATTTATTTGCTTTATTAGATTTATTTATTTTCATGTGAAAAAAAGTTTCACTTTTACCGTGGGTTCATAAAACCACACAATCCATTTTTTGACATTAATTCTATCACGACGAAAACTTGAAGACTTAGAATTGAAATCTTTAAGTACTTGACATTTGCAGATATAGCTGATCCGGCTGGTTGCTATCGAAGAAGCAGTTGAATGAACTCTGTGTCCTTATTCTGTAGTCAAACTGATAGGTTCTTATTCTAATGTATGTCTTCTCCTTTTAGAAAGTGTGTGGGTAGATAAAATCTCTAACTTCTCCAGCAATCAAATGTGTTCATGAAAGCTTCATGTTCTGAAAATCTTACCTAAAACTTCGATATTTCATGTAATTGTATCAGGGGGTGCCTTTACCTATAGTGCAGGGTGTGAAATGCAAACGGGTTTAGCGGTGTTTAAATAAACCTGCGCGCTTACTGAAGGGCGCTACGCTTACTAAAGGATGCTAAAGTAATGATTGCACACGGGCGCTTCTCGGGCTAGGAAGGCCGTTGAGTTTTGTGATATATATATAATATGTAACAATCTATTTTGCTCTTTTATTTTGCCGGCATTCGTAGGTTAATATTGTAAAATAGGTTATTACGCCAGTGTTATAGTCTATATCTAACAAATCAGTATTAAAGTTAATATTATAATTCTATAAGTTACATCTAGATATATAGAAAAGAATTTAATCGTGATTTAATTAATAAAGCGTCAATTGTGTGTGATATTATTCTATGAAATACATTACGTCTAAGTAATGAAACTAGGGTACCTACTTATAATATTTTAATTTAAAATTTTACTGCTGCGATGTTTTTTTAATAAATATCATTGAAATAAAATAAAAAATCGACGTCTGAGTCGCACTCGTGCACCGAGGGTTCCGTACAAACTATTAGTTAAGTAGGGACAAACTTAACTTTGTCCTTGGAAAACTGTTTTCCCCATTCCGACATAGGTCATAGTTAGTGTACTAAGAACAACACAAAAAAAATGTAATGCAACAAAAATTTTATGACTTTCCGATTTTTTCCTTTGCTTATGCTACATGATATTACTTTATGTCAAATATTTTAGTTCTGGGTCAACCAGAATTACTCTATAGGTTTTGATTCCCTCGTGAGCGTCAAAGTGTGCAGCAAAAACAAAACATAAAAAGCCATATCCTTTGACCGCGTCGATTTAGACCTCTGACCTGAGTATTTGATACTAATTTGACTGCCTAAGTCAAGTAACTAAGTTAGTCAACTTGATACCTCCACGTGTTCACGAAAAAAACGGTCTTGACAGATGAACAATCAGTCAGACAAACGGATAACGAAGTAATTGTATTGTAATCCTTTTTTAGTATGCAGTACGGAACCCTAAAAATGAAAAACATTCGAAAATAACCTGAATCTAATGTATCTGCAAATTATATAAATCCTACCCATATGTGAAGAGGAAATCGAAAACAAGTACACAACGTAATATACACTTTACACAGCAGTAAAATTCCACTTGAAAATTTTCTAGTATAATTTCGTCTATCATTATTCATTTAATTGTTTGTTATTAATATCAGATCATATTTAAGATATTATGTGTTTCCCTTTACAACTTTAGATTAAATGAGAAACTTAGACGAAGACTTTTATTTCTAAAAAATAAAATCAAAACTAATATTCTTACTCCAAAACAATGTTTCACAACTTTCATCTTTATTTCATTGGCTAGTTTATGAAATGATTTTAGTTTTGAGTGTTTAAGAAAGGATGTAAAGAAATAATCACATAATTGACCTAAAAGTATTTTACATTAATATAATTAAAACAATTTTCGTCAATGGAACTCAACTCAAAAAAAATGTGCAGTTAATCAAATTAAGTATTAAACGGGTTATAAAACGTATTTAAACACGATACTTGTGAATCAATCGTTTTTATTAAATCAGTGCAGTCTAGTACTGTCACCGATATGAATATTATATTGTCTTCTGAGTTCTTTTTATTGTAATTTGACTTGATTTTATGATATGATACAAACATTATTTTCAAATTATATGTAATTCCCTTGCTAGTCAGCTGTAATCGAATATGTTATCCCTTGGAGCTTTCCCTTCTAGATATCTCAAATCAAATGTTTACTAGCCTTTTTATTGTTTCGAGATGACATTCCAAAACTTTTGACACGAAAAATATGTAATAGCTTTTTGTTATTGTTTGTACTTTTCAGTTAAATTAAAAATTTAAGTGTGCCTCGGAGAGCACTTTAAACCGTCGATCCCTATTGTCACGAACATCTATAGCAATCGGCATTAGGAAGTCATTGCCCTTAAACTTACTGACAACTAGTTCAATCTTCGAATCCAATCCACCCTCAGGGTTGCGGAGGTCCGATGACTGTCGTTCCGTGAAAATCTGATATTCAGGTAAAACGGGTTGAACTAGTACCCGACTACAAATAATCTTAGGTATAGTAACAGCTGGGAAGATGATACTCATATTTAAATGTGTGTACAAACAAATTTCAGCAGACGAAAAAATCTGAATATGTAGCATTTAAAACTAAATCTAACAGTTTTTTAAGGTAGCGCAAACCTTTGTGTGTCTAACTAAAAATATTTTAATGTTTTATAAACCAGCAAACCAAGCTTATAGGGCAACAGTACAATTGGGAAGTAAAACTTTAAACAAGTGAGAACCCTTCTGCACACTAAGATATTGTAGATCTAAATGCCCTTTCCAAAGACAGGCCTAGAACCAAAAATGACTCTAAAGGCTACTGAAATCAAGATCATTGTATATGAATATAATTATAGTCAAATTAGTAGACAAAAGAAGCGCAGTAAGATATCGAACACAGGTGTAATCTTAATGTTGGATAATGTACGGTCAGCGCGCGACCGCAACGGTGAGTAGTACGGTTATAAATGCAAGTATTTTCATTGGTTGAGTTGAGAACGCGTCGTTGCATTCATCTCCCTCGCAGCAAAATGTGCGGGCACCCCACCATTCTGTAAAAAAAGATTAAATTTATGTATAATTTTTAACTTCGCTTGAATCTATACTAAAATTATAATACTGAAGAGTATTTATTTGGTTAAACGCGCTAATCTCAGGAAGTACTGGTCCGATTTGCAAAATTATTTTACTGTTACATGGCCCACTTATTGAGAAAGGCTATGGACTATATTTTATCACGCTACGACTAAAAGAAGCGGAGTATCAATAACAAAATAATAAATATTTCGAATATCTAACACACAACGTCATCCAGTCCCAAGCTAAGCAGAGCTTGTATTATGGGTACTAGACAACTGATATAAATATATATATATGTATACTTTTTTTTTAAAAATATTGTTTTTTAAAAAATTGTTAAATCATGAACGACCATCTTTTGAATCTCTCTAGTGGAAAGCTCACGGATCGACAACACACTTACATTTTTTGAATTTGAAGCGTATACATGGGTGTATCAAACTATACTTAATAATATATTTGTATTCGGTATGTCATAATTTTGGTGCATATAGTAGTACTTTTTATAAATACCAGCTTTAGCCCGCGATTCCGTTCACATGTTTGTTGGTTTTTGTAGTAAAAGCTACCTTATGTTATTTTTTTACCCCCAACGCAAAAAGAGGGGTGTTGTAAGTTTGATATCGATGTCTGTCTGTCTGTCTATGTGTGTGTGTCTGTCGGGGGCATCGTTACTCTCAAATAGATGGGCCGATTTCAATCCGCTTCTTTCATTTGAAAGCCAGTTTCCTTGCGGTAGTTCTTAGCTATGTTTGGTTAATGATCTTAACCAAACACTGTAAGTAGTCCAGTACTGTAAGAGTGAAAGCTCTTTTCCAAAATGGTGTTAAGTATTTCTGATGTATGACTACGCGATTGAGTGCTTGCGTAGGGTTTTTTTTTTAAATTTTAGCTTATATTTTTCTAAGTATGACCCTGCCGAAATTACTCTTACAGCCTAAGGGAAAGCATAAGCAGAATCCAAGAGTGGTGATCACCATACTCTTTGAGCATGCTGGCAGTGCCACAATACAGGAAAAATAACGGAACCCTTAAAGGATCACTTTATTGTTCGTCTATCTGTCAAGACCCTTTCCTTCAGGAAGGCGTGGAAGTATCATACTGAAATTCATATCACATACTCAGGTCTACTATCCCTTAGAGCTGTGAAAAAATCAAACTTCTAAGCCAACCCAATCAAAAGACACAGCTGGTTATGATGTAAATTTTCGACACTCGTAAGAGAATTAAAACCTACAGAGAAATGAAATTTGGCACAAAGCAATGTTTTATAGCACAGATAAAGGAAAACTGCCATAAACATACATTTTATATAAAATTTTAAACTTACTACTCCATTCCTCATGAACGTTATTTAGCAATAAAAATACCGTAACTTTTACTTATATACGTTTTGTACGGAACTTTCGGGTTTCGTTTTGTTCGGTGCGAGTCGTTACCCGCTGTTGTAGTTACAATAACGGAGGGCAACGCCGCGAGCGAGATATCACAATTAAAAGTTTTCATATGTTTCCAAATGTTATTATTATAGATAAATAAATTTAAAAGTTATTTGCGTGCCTATAATTATCTATGGTCATGATAGGATGGTCACGGAAATCAAAGTTTTCACAAACACAATTTATAAACATTCGCAGTTCACACTCATTATTATAATTGGTTCAATAGCGTGTTAGTTATCAACAGGATTTTACTGGTAAAATACACGAAACAAAAAAAAATTATAATTTCATCATGGTAACACCACAATCTATGCATAATAATAGTTTTTGGCATTTTTGGAAATTATAATACTTAAAAAAGAGAATTCTGTTTCCGCCCGGGATCGAACCGGGGGCCTTGTGCGTGTGAAGCACACGTGATAACCACTACACTACGGAAACTTAATGATAGAAAACCGAATTTTGATAGATGTTCAAATTTTCTGTACATTACCACAAAGGATGAATTTGGGATCAATGCGATTCCCTACAAACTTATCGTCCTTTTCAGACCAAACTAACTCAACTAATTATATCAACTTGATTACTAATAAGTCTCAAGGACACTTGCTAGATTTCTTACACACTGAGAGTCACATCGACCTATCATAATAACGACAAAGTAAATACATTCAAGGAATGCTGGCAACTTTAGTGGTTTAAATCTATGCAGGTGTTTATACGGAAATAGTATAAGTCTTAGGTACATAGCTTTGTTACTTAGTTTGAGATCTGTTAGGATCTTAATGAATCACTATGTATGTAAAAATATTTTAGACTTTACATGATTGTAAATATTATTTTTAATCTAGCTTTAAAGCGTATAGGTCGATTATCGCGATGATTCTTCAAATTGGCGTAAATTGTTATTTATGAACCGATTGAAATGAAACAAAAACTAAATGTTAAGTGCAGTAAAAACCGCAATGTATTACTGAAAAATTTGTTCAAATCGATTCAGAGGTTTGCGTATACATACGTACAAACAAACAGACATACATATCCAACAAGGAGTGTTTCCAAATGCCTTAAAGAGGGCATTAGTTCACCCGGTCTACAAGGAAGGAGACAGAAGCTGTGTAAGCAACTATAGACCTATCTCTATATTATCTGCCCTTTCTAAACTGCTAGAAAAAATTCTTAATAATAACTTAAAAACCTACTTACAAAAATATGAAATCATAGCTAAAAATCAGTTTGGCTTTCGACCTGGGGTCTCCACGGAAGATGCGGTACTTGAACTCACACAACTGGTAGCTAAGCAACTGGACAAACAATATAAATGTCTCGGTATATTTTTGGATCTCTCAAAAGCTTTTGACACGGTTTCTGTCCCACTCCTAACCTCCAAGTTGGAGCTTCTTGGTGTTCGCGGCACGCCTTTGGAAATTTTCAAAGACTATCTCAAAAATCGCACACAGACCGTTAAAATAGATTCGTACCTGAGTAACGAGGAGCTGGTAAGTTTCGGTATTCCTCAAGGTAGCATCCTGGGACCGACCTTGTTCCAAATTTACGTCAATGATTTGTGTTTGATAAGGCTCCCTGAATGCGTTAACCTCTACGCGTATGCCGACGACACCGCAATTATTATCTATGGCACTACGTGGGAATCCATTAGAGTTGAAGCAGAACTAGCTTTAAGCAAAGTCATCAACTGGCTAAATTTAAACATCCTCAGCATAAATGTACAAAAGACAGCTTACATTCCTTTCGCGATTCGGCATAATGCCTCACCCATCGACTCCTTTGAGATCATAGCCCATTCATGTCCCGATCGGCAATCTTACTGTTCTTGTCCTGCACTCAATAGAGCAAGCTGTATTAAATATCTCGGGGTACTAATTGATTGTGGACTAAGATGGGACAAACACATAAGATTAATTACCACCAGAACGATGCGACTCATTCATATCTTCAAATCACTTCGGAGGTCGGCTAGCTTTGAAATTATTAAGCTTGTTTACCTCGCATTGTGCCAATCAGTTATTGGATATTGCATTGCTGTTTGGGGTGGTGCTGCCAAGACGTGCCTAATGGAAATGGAAAGAGCACAGCGAGCCATACTGAAAGTGATGATTTGTAAACCATTCAGGTATCCAACCGTCAAACTTTATTACGACTGTGGGGTATTAACTGTGAGGCAGCTTTACATTCTTCGGACAACCCTCAGGTACCATAGTTTCATTCCACCTCCAAAACGCAATAAACGAAGATTTAATGCACCTCCTATTAGACACAAAACAACATTCTCCGAGCATCAATTCTACACTTTGGGCGCATACCTATACAGTAATATTAACAGGGACTTAAACATCTTGCAATTAAACAGATTTAAAGTTAAGCATCGACTAACCGAGTGGCTATTACTTAAAGATTATTCAACTACGGAAATACTTCTGCAATTCTTAAAGTGACAGTATTATAAACATACACATTCACACACACACGCGCACACGCACACGCACACACTCACTCCACACACACACACACTCAACACACAACACACACAAACACACACACGCACACGCACTACACACACACACACACACACACACACATACATGTAATTTATAACTGATATTTGCACATATTGTACATACGGTAATCATATATTATAATCAACTCAGTGCCTTTATTGTCTCAAGGCCCAACGAAAATCACTATTAGGAAAACTTATAGCTGAAAATTGTCTCTTAAGATACAGGCATTGCCTAGTTTAAGGGACAAGGTTCAAATTTTTGTAATTGCAATTTCGTAAAACCAACAAAACTTTAACCTACAATATTGTAAAGTGTCAGTGGATTTATTATGTTTTTACTATTGTAAATATTTTAGATCAATAAATCATTATTATTATTATTATTATACAGACAATTAGTCAAAGCCATGTACAGACAGCGACCATATACGTTTTTATAATATGTATACGACTTTAATCTACCTTCATCGTAGAGAATTATAAAAAGGGCCTAGTTATTAAAATTTGATAAAATGTGGGTAAGAGTGAAATTCAAGACTAAAGAAATCATTTTTCGGCGACAAATCATGGCTGTATGTGTAGAAAAGAATTACTGAAGACTAGCTGAACCCTGCGGTTTACCCGCGGTCCAACAATAATCGCGGGTAACGCCGGGTGGCAAAGCTAGTCTAAAATAGTTGCCTAAGTTACTACTATATCATCAGCTTCTTAGCCATGTATAGCGTGAGAGGAGGAGAGCCACGCTTCGGCATTCATGGGCCAGCTCGACCGGAGTGATAACACGGCCTCACAGAAAACGGGTGCGAAACAGCGCCTGCGCTGTGTTTCACCGAGTGAGTGAGGATACCGGAGGCCCATAATCCATGTCTTGTCGCTTTCTACTGCGCTAGGGTGTAGATGTTTCAAATCCCACATGGGAAACACTTTGTGACCCAAAAATTGTTGTTCTGAGTCTGGGTGTTCTTCGTGTCCGTTTCATATAGGTTAGTAAAGTCTCCGTGACACAGGATGTATATTCCTAATGTGCGAGTTATCTTAATAAAAGGAAGAAAAGAATGACTTGCTAATCCTTAAATGATAAATTTAATGAGCTTAATGGCCCCAACAAATTTCTGGTTATTTCTTTTGTAATAGAGTGGGAAAACAATCGGAGATAATTATAATTTATATCAAGAAATTTTACACGTTCATAATTTAGTTTTTATAAGAACACAACGTAAGGAACTGCTTAATAATTTCGATAAAAATGAACAAATCAATAACATACAACTATACTCATCTCTGTCATCATCTTTAGGCCGTTGCAGACCATTGGCATAGGCTGATAGGCCTCACCCAACTCGCGCCACAAAGCCCTGTTTGTTGCTTTATTGTGGTAACTACAATGGGGGTAAATATAATGGATAGGTGTGCCTAAATGAAATATAATTTATCATGTTTATGCTATGAAGTTAGATATATTTTGTTACCAAGTTCAACAAAAACTTCTCTGTGTGTATGTAGCATTAAAATCACGGCAACCTTACCCAATTCGGAGTACTTGAAAACTTGCCTTAAACAATATAATGAAGGGAAAAACCAGTTAACAGGCTTCATAATTAGTATTCGGTGTAATCATGTTTATAACTTTCTTTTTATGGGATAGAGGGAAAACGAACGTATCTCCTGATGGTAAGCGATTACCGCGGCCCATGGACACCAACAACAGCAGAGGCGCCTTGTGCGCCTTCTGGGGATGGAGGGACCGGATGGCGTAAGAAAGCGGTTCCCGGCTCCCTCCCGTCTCAGGCGCAGAGTGGCACACAGTGTGGTTTTAGTCGGTTCGATTCCGACACACCGTCCCGCCGCAAACCTCAGTGTAGTGAAGTCCCGAGTGAGTTTCAACACGTTAAAAAAAGGGGGTAGCAGGAAGTGGTTGGAGTATGGGCCTCCGGCATCCTCAGTCACTTGGTGAAATACAGCGCAAGCGCTGTTTCACACTGCTTTCCAGGGAGGCTGTGGTATCACTCTGGTCAAGCCGGCACATTCATGCCAAAGCGTGGCTCTTCCACGGTATAATAAATGTTGCTGTTTTATAAACTACACTAAGTTTAATATAACTATTGAAACTTTGTCCTAATTTGTTTAATATTCTTGTAACTTACAAAAATGGTGTATTTACTGTTATATAAAAGTAGTAATAATACACAGTTGCATCAATGATTACCTAGATTTTTGTGAATAATGAGCATCAATTGAAACTTTCAGAAAGCAGTTACAATAAAGATTGTTTTTGAACTGCTTACAAAAGTCGGTTGCAAACAAACAAACATATAGAGGAAGCCAAGAAAGGTGTGTTGAAAAAAATGTTGCTAAAATCTTTAGTTTTATATAAACTTACAAAATGTATATTTCAACAAGGGATCCAAACGGGGGCCTTGTGCGTATGAAGCACACATTATAACCGCTACTCTACGGAAACATGAATTGTTTGTCTGAAATATTTCTAGTATTACACCTTAGTAAGTATTATTTACTCAAACTTTACCTAACTACTTCTAACCTCGTATATACTATTAAGATCTAAGCAGGTTTTAAATAAGTTATAGGCATTTATAAAAAAAAATTCTTAATTCGATATTTGAATTTGAATGATATATTAACTCAGTTTTGAGATGGATTATTATAGAACAATTAAGGAGGTTTAAATAAAAAATAAAAATAATAAGTCTATGAGGTTATGACACAAATACAAATAAGTAAAAATTATTTAAAAAACCGATTGCGTTAATATCTGCCATCTTTATAAAATTGAGGATATTTTTTTTATTTTTTTTATTTATACCCTGTGTCGCGACTAACACGAATCTATTGACATCACTCACATAAAAATACGAAAAGCTGGTTAGGCTCTAAGGCATACCAAAGAAATATACTTATAGTCGAAAAATATAACCCTCCTTCTATCGCAGTTGGGTAAAAAGGGTATAAAAAAATCTGATGAATGAATGATCCTTAACAAATACTTTATCGTATCAAAAGCAAAAGAAATCAAAAGACTTGGTTTCATTCCGTTAAAATCATACACTATTTTACCCCTAATCGATTTCGTATTAGATCTCACCTTTTGAAGACGATAGTAACCTATTTCATTATGCTTTTACCTATTTATGTACGTGTATTTTCATGATATTTGTGAGAAAGTAAACATCTGGGGTCGACATCGAGTTGTTTTATTTTTGAAGACTAAATCGGATACTAATCCGAGTAGCGCGTGTACTTACTTAAAGTGTGTACAAAATAGATGATGGACTGGCCAGATCCACAGATATTGTGGTAATGTTTTTATACATAACGGAGTTCGCAGATGGCACGTGTAATAGGTAACACACTCTTGTGAGTTGTGATAATGTTTAGCAGAAGGTCAATTCTCGTAATATTTTTTTTTTCATTTAGTTCAAATTTACTCTCAAACTTAAAAATATTAATATTTATGAAAATATACCTTCAATTATAGTAACTTTCCAGTGTGGCACACTTTAACCGCAATGCTATTAATGTTAGACATTTTCTGACATCTATACCAAAATTGTTAGTAATAATCATGAAATATTTCGGACATCTAACGGAGTTTGTGTTATGGGTACCAGACAACTGATATAAATACATGTACACTTTTATTTGTAAATACATACATGTCATACATAGAAAACACCAAACTATCAAACTTTGGATTTTTTGGCGCTCATAGCTCAGTTGCACTCGGTGATTAGGAACAATCACTGAGGATAGGCAACGATGGCGCGTCAGTACCTAGATGGGTGGCTGGTGACATATTACCATGAGCGTCTCCGTGATTCGGAGGTCACGTAAAGCAGTCGGTCCCGATTGTTATTATAGGATAACAATCGTGAAGCTTAGTTGGAGGCATTTGGGTGGCTTAAAAACATCCAACGGTAAGGTTACGAAGCCACAACGTTGTCTTTCCAGTCCCCAACCCGCACTTGGCCAGCGTGGGCACGTATGGCCTTAACCCTCTTCTGAGGGGAGACCCGAGCCCAACAGTGGGACAATATGGATTTTCGATGATACATTCATATCAGTTGTATAGTACCTATAACACGAGCTCTGCATAGCTTAAGATTAGATAGCGTTGTGCGTAAAATGTCCGAAAGATTTATTTATTTATTAATTATATAAATAAAGATAAGTATTCCTAGTTTTACTAGCAGTTTCAAAAAAATTATAAAATAAACTGGGTAAAGGATTGTGAGGTTTGATGAAACCACGATAAAAGTGAAACTTTTTTTCACATGCAAATAAATAAATCTAATAAGGCAAATAAATAACAACATTTACATTAAACACTGACAAAAACAAACAAATTAGCATGGAGCACTGGCACAAACGCTGCCATATTGGCCTCGGCTGCTCTGACGAGCACCTTTCACTTTATCCATTTTTTTTAACGTGTGGAAACCCCTTCGGGCCTTCACCCCACCGGGGTTTACGGCGGGGCAGTGTGTCAGATTCGAACCGACTAAAACCACACGGTGTGCCACTCTGCGCCTGAGACGAGAGAGGTCCGGGAACCGCTTTCTTACGCCATCCGGACCCCTCCCAACGCCTGCCCGCACTGAAGCGGGCTCCTTCGTCTGATGGTAAACTCTCAATTTAGGCGACACGCCTTTCACTTTCACCCTACTCCGCGGCCGACCGTCACGCGACATGCGATACACAGACCAAAAAATTTGAGATGATGTAATAAAAGTTTCACTTTAAAATGAACTTAGCAATTTTCAATAACTTATACTTAAGTAACTGTAACGTATAACACGGATTTTAAATAATAACCCTATAATGCCATAGCACTTAGCACGCTTTTCGTGTAACCTTCAAATGTCAACGGAGCACTCAATGTGCCACGCAAGATTTACTAAACAGATACTCCCCGTCAAGAAGGAACTTGGGAGTAAACAATGACAGTGAGAGTTACATTGAATGAGTTGTGACATGTCAAGTGGCACCCTCGAAAGTTGAACAAGATTTTTATTGGCCTCCCCTCTTTTAACTTATTAAGGTATGTTGAAAGAAATTTCTTATTTTTTATGTGAAATGTTACAAATTATTTTCACTGTTTTACCTGAAAGTGATTTTACTTAGAATGACTAGTAGAATACTTAAATACTTTTTTCATAATTAGAAAGCAAATAAAGGTAGCAAACAAATAATTTCGGCCATACAAATGTCAGGTCCTACCCGGGAATGGAACCACAGTAGCTACAGCAGAGTACCACTACATCAATAGCCAGTCTTGCAATAATATCATGCGGAAGTAAAATTTGTCTTTGTGTCATTTCTTCCTATAACTTTGGGAATACATTCGAGAATAAGTTCATGGTTTTATCTCAAAGTGATTTTACTAAGATATAAATAAATTAATAATTCGTACAATTGAAACAACACCGTTTAGTTTTTAACTAAGCGTAGCTTGTACTGTGAATTTTTTTTTTATGGAATCGCGGGCAAACTAGCATATATATCGCCTGATGGTAAGCGGTAATCGCCGTCCGTGGACAACTGCAACACCAGAGGCGTCACAAGTGCGTTGCCAGCCTTTGGGGGATGGGGAGGAGAAGGGGAACGGGAAGAGGGGTTGGGGTATGGGCCTCCGGTATCCTCACTCACTCGGTGAAACATAGCGCAAGCGCTATTTCACGCCGTGGTATCACTCCGGTCGAGCCGGGCCATTCATGCCGAAGCGTGGCTCTTCCACAGTAAAATTACAAATATAAACTAGATTGACTTACAGAATACTTAAATACTTTTAGTAGTTAAGTAGTAAACAAATATTTTCAGATTATACAAATATTTGGTCCGACCCGGGAATCAAACCATAGTAGCTACAGCACGTTACCACTACACTAACAAGCAGTCGTGCAATAGAATAGTACGGAAGTAAGATTATATATGTCATTTTTTCTATAATTTTGGGAATGCATTCGAATAGATTTTAAAATACAATCACTTTATACCATGCGTCTCTTAGAACGCCATTATCACTCACTATGTAAAAAAAATTGTCATTTATTTTGTTCGTATGTTGTGTCGGCATTTAGGAGCGTATCTGATCGAAAATAGTTATATAGGAAAGTTCTGTTGTATTTTCTAAAAGTATTTTAAAATTTGTATTGTAATTTTATGGTGTTTTCATATCACTGAAGTATAATATATTTTATAGAACTATAATACTTATATAATGGTCCGACCCCTGCAATTTCGTTTGCGTTTCATTTTAATCATACTTCGCTTCTGATGATGAGATTCTCGTAGTCGACTTCAGCCTCGGTGGCCAATATCAACGGAGACCAGCCAACAAGAGCCCACTCTGTTCCCACTTTTTCATAATACGATGGGGCTTGACTTCTATTTATCAAAGCGTGATGTTAACTATCCTATCATAGGAACGCCAGGAAAACATACGTATAAAAAAGTCAAAATCATTTAAAAAGTTTCCGAGTTTATCGTGACGTGCAACGTGACATAATAATATAAAATATTTACCTACGTAGGCTGCTAAGCAAGGGATTGTAGTAGGTAGGTAGGACACATGACTACACGGTTGGCCTAGTGGTTTCAGTGGTCGCCACACCGCTTCCTACTGCGCCAAGTGTGTTGTGGGTTCAAATCCTACATGGGACAACACTTTGCGTGATCCATAAATTGTTGTTCTAAGTCTGGGTGTACTTTGTGTCCGTTTCATGTATGTTTGTAAAGATCCCCACGACACAGGAATTTACATTCCTAATGCGGGAGTTGTCTTTAAAAAAAAAGGCCGACGTAATTCTAGCCGCTAGTTGGCGCTGTCATCTCGCATCATTTTATATTTATCAGCGAGGTGGGCCCAGACCTGTCGGACGCCCAATTCGGGTTCCGAGAGGGGCGTTCGACGGTCGATGCCGTGGTGCGCCTGAGGGCCGTGACCGAAGAGGCGGTGAGCTGTGGCGGCGTGGTGTTGGCGGTGTCTCTCGACATCGCCAACGCCTTTAATAGTCTGCATTCAGCTGCATCAGGGAAGCACTCCAGTACCACGGGGTGCCAGAGTACCTGAGGCGGCTGGTGGCAGACTATTTGGAGGAGCGTACCGTCGTGTACGAGGATCGAGATGGCGCCTTGAGACGGCGACCCCTGTCGTGCGACGTTCCGCAGGGATCTGTCCTTGGACCACTCCTGTGGAACGTGAGGTACGACTGGGTCCTTCGCGAGCGTCTCCCCTCCGGGCTGGGCGTAATTTGTTACGCAGATGACACATTGGTCACAGCCCGGGGGGCAAACTTTCAGGAGGCCGCGTGCCTGGCCACCAGGGGAGTGTCTCTGGTGGTCGGACGCATCGAGGCGCTGGGCTTGCGGGTGGCCCTGGACAAGACGGAGGCCCTGCTCTTCCACGGGCCCCGTCGCGGGCCGCCCCCTAGCGCCTCCATAGTGGTCAACTCGGTCCTCGTACCGGTTCGGGCCCAGATGAGGTATCCGGGCCTGATCCTCGACGGTAGGTGGCTCTTCGACGAGCACTTCCGACAGCTTGCTCCCAAGCTGGTCGACACTGCCTCCGCCCTAGGGCGACTTTTGCCCAATCTGGGTGGAGCCAGTGTCGCAACGAGAAGCCTCTTCACGGGGGTGGTCCGGTCGATGGCGCTGTACGGCGCACCGGTGTGGGCGTCGGCTCTGACCGCCCAGAATAAGGCGCGCCTCTGGCGCCCTCAGAGGGTATTGGCGATCAGAGCCATACGCGGATACCGCACGGTGTCGACCGAGGCGGCGTGCGCCTTGGCCGGTACACCCCCGTGGGATTTGGAGGCGGAAGTGCTCGCCGAAGTTTATCGACGGGTGGCTGAATTCCGGGCGGAGAGTGGCGTGCGCCCTCCGCCCGAAGAGGTACGCGAGTGGCGTGAAGCCGCCCGTCGAGCCACTATGGTTCGGTGGTCGTCGCGGCTGGAGGCTCCACGTGCTGGCTTCGCCACCGTGGAGGCGCTCCAGCCCGTCATCCTCGAGTGGGCAGGGCGGCAGCACGGGACCCTTTCCTTCCGACTGACGCAGGTGCTTTCCGGGCACGGTTGCTTCGGGAAGTACCTGCACTCGGTCGCGCGGAGGGAATTGAGTCCCGCCTGCCACCACTGCGACTGCAGTGAGGACTCGGCCCAGCACACGCTGGCCGCGTGCCCCGCTTGGGCGCCGCAGCGTCGGGCCCTCACTGCAGTCATCGGAGGAGATCTCTCGCTGCCGGCCGTCGTACGCTCCATGGCCGGCGGCGAGAGCAGTTTTACCGCGGTCGCGACCTTCTGCGAGGAAGTCATCTCGCAGAAGGAGGCGGCGGAGAAGGCCCGAGAGGACGATCTCCACTCGGACCCGATCCGCCGCCGGCGAACCGGGCGGCGGAGGCGCGCCTACCAGCGCCTCATGCCGCCCTGAGTGTGGCCGCGGATGGGCGGGACGGGTTTTCCCCCCCATCCGCTTAGAGGCCACCCGCGAGGGGGGGCGACGTAATGCGTGTGCCGTACGTCGCCCACCTTGAGAGTTTACCATCGGAGACGGAGCCCGCCTCAGTGCGGGCTGGCGCTGGGAGGGGTCCGGATGGCGTAAGAAAGCGGTTCCCGGACCCCTCCCGTCTCAGGCGCAGAGTGGCACACCGTGGTGGTTTAGTGGGTAGTCTGGCTGTTGTCAGCCAGGAGTCCCACACGAAGCGAACCCCCTGTACCCGCAGGCGGGGAGCGAAGCGCGTAAAGGCATTCCACCAGCCACCACCACAGGTTGGTAGGACACGCGGGCGAAGCTGCGGTTCAAATTATACATTTTTTTTCCGATCGGTTGAAAATGCCAGCAATATTATTTACAAAATTTAAATTCAGTGGGTGGTTTTATTGAAATGGAGGTTGCAATCGCTGGCCAACATTTGCATAATGACCCTCGATATTATCGAATATATTAAACGGATATTGTTAGGTTGTGATATTACGCTCTGAATGAAACCATTTTAAGTAACTTCCGGACCCACGAATAGACTAATATCCTGAAACGTTAATATGTATGAAATATTCATAACAAGCTGACCCGGCGAACTTCGTAAGGCCGTATTTATTATCGTGAATATTTAATAAATTACCTAATAACTTACTTTAATATTTAAGCTCACTTCAACTTCCCGCAGAGCCGCAATGCATAGCACTAAGCGGATTAAGAAAATATAGCACCACCGATTTTTTTTAATTTTCTTCTATACAAACCTTATCCTGACGAAAACGAACCCATAAAAAAGAATTATCCAATATGGCTAACACTTACACCCATTATGCTTTTATTCACAAAAAGAATTAAAAGACTAACAATAAAAAATAAATTAATCCATTTAAAATTAGAATAAAGATATCTATTGGTTTTATTTCTTTTTAAAAAAGACAACTTCTTTTAAAAAGACAACTCCCGCATTAGGAATATACATTCCTGTGTCGCGAGGATCTTTACAAACATACATGAAACGGACACAAAGTACACCCAGACTTAGAACAACAATTTATGGATCACACAAAGTGTTGTCCCATGTAGGATTTGAACCCACAACACTTGGCGCAGTAGGAAGTCGCGTGGCGGCCACTGTAACCTCTAGGCCCACCGTGTAGTAGTAGTAGTGTAGGTTTGCAATTCACACCTTTACGCAAGTCGATCGATAGTTCTAATATTTTATTGGTAATGGTGTTTTTCGAGATGCAGCCATGAACAGGCATGATAGATATATTAGGAAGAGTATTGCTTTTTTTTTAAATTAGGTACTACTAACTAAAAGCATTTTTGTTTGAGTTTTGTGTTTTATGTATACTTGTGCTGTGTAAATTTGACTTTCCTAAATAATCTGTTGTAATAGACCAACTCCGTCTCGCCTAAAAACCCTTTTGGTTTAAGTGAGAGAATCTGTCTTTATATAAATATGTAGATAAATTTTTGAGCACTAAACAAAAAACAAAGAAAACAATTTCACTATAGACTCAAACTAGGCCGTTAAATAATAAGAATAGAAGTTTATTGACAACCTACCAATAAATTATTATAAAATCATTAGTGAAATTGTAATATCACGGCCTTGGCAATATATCTCCGACATAAAAATAAAATATAAACATCAACCATTGGCCCAAGGCCCACCAAACATGATCACCCTTATTGGTTAACTACTCCAATTTTAATTTATTCTGAAAAGAAAATTCTAATATAAATTTCACGTTTTATTGTACCTACATATCTACAGTAATATTACAAAGAGGAAATATTTGATTGTTTGCATTGAATAGGCTCCGCAACTACTGAAACGAAAAATCCTTTCATCATTAGAAAGCTAAATCTTCGAATTTCGAAAAAGTTAGGGATTCATATATAACTTCAAGACTTTGTCAAATGCTCAGAAAGTTTGCAAAGAGCGTGTTAAAAAAAGCCGTGTAAAAAACAGACCTTAAAGCAGCACATGTGAATAGTCACATAATAATAAGAATTAATTTTGGCCAAATAATTATGTCTACTTCTAATTTAAGGTCAAAACGAAACAATCCTTGGTCTCAGTTCGGTACTGTGGGACGTTGATATTCTGTCATGCTTGGTTTCGACTATCATTGGAGATTTATTATCTGGTCAACCACAAAGCCTTAAAAGGGTCTTCGAAAATCTCCTCATTATTTAAGTGAGGATATAGAAACATCTTAAACTTAAAATCAAGTTAGCGGAACATGTTTATATTTACAATATGTACTTATATGAACATCAATTATTTGCTGATAAGGACTAATCCTGCCCACACATTCACTACCGTAACTCTTGTAAAACTGTAAGTATGGATGGATGATCCTTACTCTTTCACCTTAAAAGTACTAAAAGGATTTTAATTAAACTTTACCAATAATATACCTTATACATCAGAATAAATCATAGGCTACCTTGTTTGTCGTGTAGTGTTTGGTTTGTCGCGATAACCGACGTATACACGGCGCTAACTTAGAAAAACACTATTTTCTTCGACCCTAATGTTATGTTTAGACGGTTTTATTCCACCAAAGTATACAGCGCCGGAGAGGGGGAAGGGGTAACGGAATTAGCCCGATTAAAACCGTAAAAGTTTGATCGTTGTTTAAGTCAAAATGTTCTACACAAAAAAAAAATACATAGAAACGTTGTAAAAGTGTAGTAATCAATTATTTAAACATGAAAATATTTATCATTACATCAAGTGACATGAGTGCTATATTTTGCGCTCAAGTGCTAAGAAATGTTTTGATTGTCATGATTCCCTGAATCACAAAAAACTCTCCATCGATTTATCATCAGCACAAAAGTATTGTGACGCAATAACAATAGAATGATAAATGACTTCTACTTTCGCATTCCTTGTCCAGAAAATACAAATGAACTTGCTATTTATAGATTTAAGATACGAACTATACGAAATTGTACCTAAAGAAGTTTACATAAAGTTTAGATTTACACTTAATGATTTCGAAAAGAATAGTCATTTATTTATTGAAATAGGAATCAAACTATTTAGGCTAGTTATATATACATAAATATATATAGCCAGGCAAATATTGTAAATATTACATTGATTAAACAGTTATAATTTTAACTTCAAACAATAGAAAAATAATATATCAATAGCACTTTTTATTAATTGAAAATACAATCTGTGCAATACCAATAGGGTTGATATAAATCATTGAGTTTTCTTTTCACGCTTTTAAAACACGGAAATCCAATCATTGTTTAAAAAATTGGCAGTCCTAAGGAATATCGATAGAAGCGAAAACTTATTACTTAGAATGTTACTTATAAAATAAATGTGTTAAATTTCATTATGTTTAAATTTAAATTATCAATATCAAATATTAGCATGTCGGTGACGCGAACCCATAAGATTTTACCGTGCAAGAAGTGCTCAACGCGGCCTAAGAAGTTTGGTGACGTCAGCATGACGGTGATGCGGTGATGGGGTGACGCGAACTCAAAAGATTTCCCCCTATCAAAAATTGATTTTAGTTCACCTAAAAAATGCCCAACTCGCCTAACGAAGTTTTCACTTCAAAAAATATTGGACTTTAATTTATTTTTTTATTATTCATTAGTATTTTTCTATTATCATTCTAGTTTGTAAGTTTGTTATTTGTGTATGAGTCGATTTTGCTGTATATATTTCACGTCTTTTATACTATACTGTGATGTGAGCATATTCATAAATTGCTACCAACCATTGCACAAACAAATCTATAACTTTTATACATCTTGCAATGTAAGCAGTAATTAAATACGATGTTTTATTAATTTTCTCTAGTCTCTATGCTGACTCATTATCCGATTTACATTTCCATTCTAATCACTTGACAAAACCTCTTATTGAAGTTTACTTAGTGGTCTGTAAAGTTCCCGACCTCAACGTGAAGAGAGCAACACTCGTTATTAGAATCTAATGAATGTAGTTGTGAATTGTGTATCATTGTGAGATATGTATAAAGTTCAAGAGGACCGTACAGAAAAAAAACTGTCTTATATCATCGTTAGATCGTTTTTTTTTATTGAAGTTACGAGCATACGAGCCACCGTATCGCCTTTTGGTAAGCGACCACGGACACCCGCAACACCAGAGGCGTCACAAGTGTGTTGCCGGCCTTTCGGGGACAGGGAGGAGAATGGCGAAGGGGTTGGGGTATGGGCCTCCGGTATCCTCACTCACTCGGTGAAACACAGTTCAGACGCCGTTTCACACTGTTTTCCCATATACATGTTCATTGTAGTGTATTTATAAGTAGGTATGTGAATAAATATAACGGTATGCAATATTAATATATAAAATTCGCGTGTCGTTTGTCAACAAACTCCTCCAAAACGGATGAAATTTTGTGCCCATATCTGGTAGGTCTGAGAATCGGCCAACATCTATTTCTCACCCTTGTGAATTCTCTAAACTTATTTTTTTTTATATGACAAAACAACGTTTGCCGGGTCAACTAGAAATATATAATAATATTAAAAGTACGTAAATGAATAAGTGTATACATGATATTGTAATATTTTTTTTATAAATGATAAAAAAGTGTACATTAGTATCAGGGGTCAGGCTCAAAAATTTATAGTTCGTTAGTGCGAGTTTAGGGAACAATATTCATAATTTTCATAAGAGTTAAGGAGTTCTTTGTACTTTGTATCACGTATTTATAATGGGTACAGCATTAAACAACTGCTGTGAAAATTTTTGTCTTCGTTAATATGTATTAGTACAAACTTTTAATATCTTCTTGTGATTCTCTGTGGCCATAATAAAATTATTAAAAGAACAAAGAATAAAGTCTAAGTAAAATCAGTGTCAAAAGAAGGGATTACAAATTAAACATGTTTTTACCCTTCTAAATTACCAAAGTTTTAAACCTTCATATGCTACAAATCTCTAAGATACAGGAAAACGTTTATACTTGTTAAAATTAATGCTGTTGTTTAACTGAGCTACACTATGTAAGTTGGTCTAAAAATTATTTAGCTTATACCACTACTAATATCCGTCCATATTAATAAAGGATTTCCATGGTTTAAAAGAACAAAACAAACATTCTTTCAGTCTTTGTTATATGTTGGTCTACAATTTAAAGTATTCAAATTTTAACGATCCGAAATACTTTTGTAAATTTTATAAAATGCTCACGAGCCCCATGCTTTAAAATTCTAACCAAACATTTATTTGATCATCATTTCCCGACCGTTGGTCTCTTTCCTAAATCCAATATACAATATAAACATTATTCTACATTCATAAAAAAACGCAATATCATTTCAAATGTCAGTCGTAATTCTGTATAATTTATGTTCGAGTTTTTATTAAAAACGAAACGAATCGTAACAATTAATTGTTATTTAATCTCATAAAAAATCATGGAGCTTAGATGGGAAATGAAATTAGGTATGCTAATGAAAATGGATTGGACGCTTTGTTGGTAGTAGTTTCGTGTAATAATGTAAATATCGTGTTTGAATAGTGCTGCTTGCTGTAGAGTGAAGCCAATTAAATTGTATTCGCTGTTTAGTTGGTTGGAAACGTCAAATTCCAATAATAATCCTTATTTGTCTCTTATCTCTTATACGTATCTGATTAGGGTTCTAAACTGTGTGAAACTCAGCACTGCTTTAAAGACGGTTTTTGTTTAATAATACGTATTTACATCAACTGAGAATTTAAAAAAAAAATTAACTGTTTAACTACCACGGTCCGTGAGATACAGTTTGGTGACATACAGACGAATAGTAAAATCTTAGTAATACCTGATGTTGACTATCCTATCTAAAGCACGCCAGCTAAACATACAAAAAGAATTGTTAAAAATGGTAAGATAGTTTTGGAATTCAACGTAAGCACCGACGTGACACGAGAAATATATAAATAATGAATTGTAAATAGACGATTGTTATCGGTATAACTATTTATATAATATAGGTATAATATAGGTATAATTATAACGGTAATATGTAAAATAAAGTACCTCCATCTAAATCTATATATTGCTTCCTCAGCCCTTCATATGAAAATGATGTATGTGTTCAATATATCATTCAAATCATCAATCGATCATTCTGTTAAATTCAAGATACGTTTTAGTTCACCCTCTTGAACCTAGATAGAGATAGTGACAAAATTAAAAGTCGCTGTCTTGGTATCGCTATCCATCTATAAAAAGTTTCACAAAGCTTAGCCGATTAAGTTGTCTTATAAGTAAAAATAAAAGTGTTACAGAAGTGTGTGATTAATATATAATTAACCACATTTCCAATTCTTATTGATTAAAGTGTGGGCTTGTTATATTGGAGTGGATATAACTATCCTGTTATTAATAGGCTTCAGGATCGTATTAGCTTACTATTCAGGGTGGCTGAAAATTAGATACTAGTTTATCCACGGCTTCTCCGTAGATTAGCTTGTGGCTTTCCTCAAGAATCAAAGTACCTCCTTGCCAAATTTCATTGATATCGCTTAAGCGGTTTAGCTGTATACCGTAACAGGCTGACAAGAGTCATTTTCGAATTTACATTATAAGTTCTGGATAAAGTCTTTTCTCCTCTAGTTATGCAATAAACTCACTATAGGGACAAAAACAAACCTAATTTACTTCCCTTTATCTCATAAACTTCGCAAAGGTATATTACCTACCTTTTTCACTGCACGTCGGCACACAGTCGCGCACTGTCGTCAGCTCACTCACATATTTCTGTAACAAAAACAAAACAGTATAAACACAACACCCCTAAAGGATATAATTAAGTAGCATACCACGTACAAAGGTACACAAACTTTATTTACAAAACATTAGACTCCTTTTTTCAACGGTTCATTTCCATTCGGCACACGAAAATGCAAATTTTGTAAATAAAATTAAACATATAATGTGTACTTTTCGGTTTGTATTTAACAGAAGCCAGAGTTTTGGACAACAGTAATACGAATAAAGTACCACTACCTTTATTAAAAATATTTTTCGTGTTTAAAATTGAACGAAAATGTAAGTACACAATAAAACAATCGTTGTTTATTAGACGTATTTATTTATTATACATTTATATTTTAAAAGAAGCTTGTAGTTAATACCCTATATATTATCTACGTTTTAGGTCATTTAATTTTTTCTGTAGGTGCCTCTGAGTAACATACGCCAAAGAAGCTAACAGATTGGGGCTTTCATAAAACGGTGGGTTTCTATCGAGCTGACCCGTATCCGAACTGCAAAGTATACATCGTGATAAATTGTAACAATATATTATTTTCGTACATGAGTAATGAAGGATACAGTTTTACCCTTATTTTTTCCCGAAATTAAGAAAAAAAGAATTTTCTAAGTTTGTTCAAAAACTTGCAACCGTACTACCGTTTGTCCGTTAATAAAAAGAGTGACTTTCTTTCACAGTCAGGCAATCAGCTTCGACAGTCTTCAACTGCCAGTGCTGCTGCTGCTTACAGCCGCTGAAAATGCTCTCAGCAGTCTTTCCTTGGCAGTTAAGTTCGGAACATTATGTTTAATTGATTATCCTCTTATGATATTAATCAATCAACAACCCATGCCCACTGCTGGGCCCGGGTCTCCTCTCCGAAGAGGGTTAAGGCTATACGTCCAAGTGCGTGTTGGGGACTGGCAAGAATACGTTGTGGCTACGTAATCATGCCGTTCGATGTTTTTAAGCCGCCCAAGGCCTCCAACTAAGCTTCACGACCGTTATTCTATGATAACAACCGGGACCAACTGCTTAACGTGACCTCCGAATCATAGCTTAGTATGATTGGATTAGAACAGGTGGTGTTAACGATATATGAAAATGATAGTGTACTACTAAAATCTTTGGTAAACTGCTTGAGTTTGGCTTAAGAGCTTATTTTTCCTTTCTGCGCGTAGTTTGCTCTTAAATGCATTTATTATCTTTTAATTACAGGCAGACAAAATAGTAACTATTATTATACGGCATTTAAAGAAATCAAAAGTACACATAACTTTGAATACTAAGTTTCAGAATGAATATTTAAAATTCAAACATTGATTACAGATAATTTACACTTTAAGTGAGTGGACGTGTAATAACAAATATGTCACGCTGTTAATTTTTTTGAAGATTAATTGTTATTTTCAGTTATTTTTAACCCTAAATTTTTATTATGTGTTCCGGCTGTGATGCCGAAATTACAAATTGATCATTTATAGAATGTTCGCAAGAAATATGTCATGAATTATATCAGCTGAAGTGTCTTGCATTATCAACTGAAAAGTTTGAAAACTTTACTGAAGAGTATAAGTGTCAATGGATGTACACTACCCAGAATAGTCCAACATGCAAAATGCTTAATGTTCGCAGACGACCTCAAGCTCTCCCTCCCTATAAGCAACTTGGAGGACTGCAAGAGGCTTTAGACAGATATTGATAGGGTGATAAGCTGGAGTAAAGACAATCTCTTGCAGTTTAACACCTCAAAATGCCTGACAATCACCTTCTCTCGATTACGTGCACCCATCTCATACAACTATACAGTAGACGAGACACCGATGGGATGGGTCACAGAAGTTAAGGATTTAGGGGTTTGTCTTAACACTGAGCTAAGATTTCGGGGTCATATTGTCACGTGTTGTAAAAAGGCTTACAGAAACTTAGGTTTAGTTTTGCGAACGGTAAAAGACTTCAGCAACCTCAATACAATTATAGTATTGTATAACGCACTAGTAAAAAGTCTAGTAAGAAGCTAAATACGACCTCATGTTGGTAAGAGTTCAAAATAAATTTATAAGATTTTTGTACCAGAGATAATATGTAATATATCCATTTTATCCATTGATGTATCCCACGTTATTTGTTCTGGGTATGGTGGGAAACAACGAATTGAGGGTCAGAAGGGAATTAACACTCGCCTCGTACCTGTTCAGAGTACTTAGGGGTGAGATGCAAAATACGGACACGCTAGGCCGAATCACAATAAGTATTTCAGAGAGATGTGTGGCGGCGCCGCCAGCCACTGCTGCTAGCTGTCCCGCGCGCTCTTCGCACACTTAATTTAAATGCGGATGAGGTAGACTTATTCTATTGCTCACTGAGTGAATTCACAACGACAGCATTAAAAATTATTTGTTATTGTAATAAAAAGACTGTAAAATAATTAAATAGATTGTATATCACCATCGCATTGGGCTTCGCCTGTAATGATGGTTGTTTTTAAGTGTAAATAAATAAATAAATAAAAATCAACTGGGCTGCGGCCCTGCTTTGCACGGAAATCATTGAAATTTTCGGATTTCTTTTACTAGTCATAGCTTTAGGTATAATTGAAGTATCTGTAATCAATGTTTGAATATTTAACAAATGCATGTCAATGCATGTTTTACATATATGAATCTTTATTTGGAATATATAGAGTGAATCTTTTGCTAAAAACTACATTAAACTGCGTTAAATGGTTTTAAAGACTTAAGCGATGACTTTTAAATTATGTAAATATACTACAACTATAAGAACGAGAAGAACTATAAGATAATGTAGGGTTTCTTGATAACATAAGATAATGCACAAGGTGGCAGCAAATCAACTCACCACCTAGAAATGTCAGTAATTTAATAGTTTAATAAACAATTACTGTTCTTTACTACAAGCACACAATCTCATAGTCCATTAACAAGTTACTGTTAAGAAACTGCATATAGTAAAAAAAATAAAACAGAAATGTTAAGAACGCCAAAGTTGATCAGAGTGACATACAATGAGAGAGGCATGCTATGATAGATGGTGATAGCCATCTCAGAGGAGCAACAGAGTACAAGTTAACATTATAGGTACATACATAACTATATGTGCTATATACTATAACTTTATTCTCTTTCCAACCATTAACTTTGAAAAACTCAATTCGGTGCTTAATAAGCCTTGAATAAAAAATCTCAGATGGCCTCTTTCGCTGAAATTTTGATTTAGTTGCACTTAATGAGATTTACATTTTAATGAAGTTGTATTTTCTCTGGAGTACACTTTAATAAGGTCAACACTTTCATAAAGAAGGCAATTCTAGAAATATTAATGTTTAATACTTTTTAAAAAAAGAGCAGGTTATCTTAATTTCGAAGTAGGAATCAAATAAAATAATATTATTTGGTTTGCATTTATTTAAAACTTTAGCATAGTCCAACTTAATTTCATAAATTACTGCTATCATTGAAGCAAGTACCTGGATGACCGAGCTTTGCCCCGTTAATTTTTTATATATTTTGTAAAAATGAAACCTGTCCTCCAAAACCCCCTACATTTTAAATTTTATGATCATCGTTGGAACCGTTCGCGAAATTCCGAGTACGTACATATATACATTTAAAGATCCAACATAGATAGATAGTAAGTCAACCCTATTGGAGAAATTACAGGCTGGATAAATTAGTTAATCTAGCTTAGAGGAAAGATATGCCCTATAAACTACGCTGACCCACGCTAATTTGTCACGTAAATTTCTTTTCAATCATAATCAGTTCCCATAGGGCTAAAAGTGATGTTAACTATCCCAACTTAGGCATGCCAGCAAAACACATTAAAAAAAGAAATCTTCATAATCGGTGAGACAGTTTCGAAGTTCATCGTAGCAATATCGTGACACACCGTATCACTCGTATCGTATCACAAATAAGTTAAAACAACATCCTCCACCATGTCTGTCTGTGTGTTCGCGATAAACTTAAAAGCTATGCAAGAATTTCTATTTATTTATAGAGTGATTCTTGAGGAATGTTTTCGTATATATTTATTTACTAAAAATATATATCCATCATAGATGAGCTGGAAATGAAACTTTACTCTTTTCTACCATATAACGTATACTTAGATCAAAAGTTAAGAGTGCAAGACCACATACAAGCTACAAAAAAAAAACTATCTGTAAATAACATATTAGTTTTATTGCCAACAAGTTTATATCTAACTGTTGGTATAAAATAGAACTCTAATTTAGAACCCAAACTGGTTAATATGCCTCGACAAATAATTCTGTAACAATTATGTTAAATTTATACAATAACCGCAGCTTACCCGTAGGAGACTGTTTAGGTAAGTGATATTAAAGCACTTAATTGTATTTATCTGCGTACCTAAATACTGTAATGCCCCATAGTTTAGCCTAAGTGGCTAATTTTACGTGGTTAATTTTTGTCATAAAACTTATCAGCGGCACGTAAGTATAATAAAAGCTGCGATTAGCCTAATTTGTCTAGCTTTTTTGTCACTTGCTAAAATGCCCAAGTAGCACTCGCTTTATCTTGAGTATCAATTGTTTTTATAGCGATTGATATGCCAATAAGAATAAATTGAATCGACATAAAGTATGTACGCGTATAACTTCCGATGGATGGTACCAATTTGGATAATTCTTTTTCCTATGTGTTCGTTATCATAAAAACAAGGCTTGTATATGAAAAAATAAAAGAAAAGAAGAATAAATATATTCTTCTTTTATTTTAAAATAAAAATAAAATAATAGAAATATATTATTTTATTTTTGTATTTCAAGTTTTCCAATAATTAACGTGAATAAAAATGTCATTTTCATGAATTATAGCTAGAAACAGACATTATAGGTTTTTTCTAGAAATCAGTAATACCAAGTTTTATTATAATAAAGATTCCTTCAATTAATTATTCGCTTTTAACAGACTATGTGGCCAAGTATGTGGAGAAGTAGGTACATTAAAAATACCTATTCTCATCAGCAGAGATATCAGGAGTTCATTTATTTGGTAAAAGTCCAATAGACACATTTTCCCGCAAGAGCAGTGGTCGTAAACAGTCGGACAAAAATTTAATTTTGTCTGTATTTACCTAGTCTATTACTGCGGCGTCGTAGAGAAATATGAATCCCTGGAGTTTAAACACAGGCCAGGTGCTGCTTTCAGAAGTATTAAACTACATCGTAAATGCTGGTAATACGTTGTCTTGAGCCCATAAAAATGTTGTTTATAGTTTCAAACAAAAAAAGCTAAAAACTGCAACTTATGAAGTATCGCAGAGGCAATCTATTATTTATAAAAAAACTGGGAGGCTATACTGTTATCAAAACTGTGCCTACGTAATTTTAATCACAAAATGGATGCTGTTCGTTAAACTTTTGATTTAACATAGTAATACTCTACTTTTTTTTATTTAAAATAAAAGATATTCTCTGTAAAAATATATAAGTAATGTGGTGGCATCTTCTCTATGTTTTATTTCTGGTTTTAGAAAATCGCTAATCTGAACATCTTTTGCGCCAATTACTACCCAGTACATATTCCTTTATTAACTAAGTTATTATTAATTATTAACTAAAAGTCATAAATAGTTTAGGAACCCCCAAAAAGAGGGGCCTGTGTCCAGCAGTGTACTGCAACAGGCTGATGATGGTGATAAATTATTTTTAATTTTATAAAAATACTGATAGTCATTTACTCTATTAACTACAAAACTTAATTAGATTAAAAACTTGATTAGATTATTTATAAAGGTTTACACGTGGCCATGGGGTCAAGAAAATTCTGTAACCTTATGTAAATATGTATGATAGCAACATCCTTTAAGTGAGGATCGGCCGTCATCCGTTCCAATCACGATAAGCTCATCTAAGAGTGTTAGTTTTATATGGGGCCCCTATAATGTGCTTTACGTGTTTTCACGACTTGTTTTTTTTATTTTCTGGTGATTTGTTACCGGTGAAATACGATTCTGATTCGCACACTGGACCGTAATCCCAAAAATCCCCTATAGAAACGTGGTCGGAAATGAAACACACATCCAAGCGAGAATAATTCTTATTGATTTAGACGGCACTAATACAATAGTCCGTGGTTTCTAATATCGCAAGACAGAAAATCTAGATAACGCCATCTATCGAGCTCAAGCGAAAACTAATGTACATTAAATACACACCGAGGTTCATATATTTTTATATAAACCATCCAATTTTAGAAATCAGATATTTTCGATCACTCCGCTTTTTATAATACGTACATATTTAATCAATTCATACAAATACAAACATACTAGCATCAAAAAATATGCTGAAACTTCAAAAAATGAAAATATACAGATTTTTAATGATAGTTCACTTAAAAGAACCTACAAAATAGTTTTTGTTCTAAAGTCTCATCCCAGATCTCTCTTTCTCTTGGTTCTTCTCGTAGGTAGGGTAGACCTAATATCTCGGGGTAACCTTTCAATGGTTAGAATCTGTCCAAGAGGTTTTCAGCGCCGCCTGCAACTACAGGTGGGTCACTGGGGTGGGCTCAATGGGCCAGTTGGTATTCTCGATGTGTTGGTATGGTGGGATGGGTGTAACTCACTGGGTTATGTCTTCGTGGGTAGGCCTCATAGGGTGAGTGACCTGCTAGTAACGCCCGAATCTTGTCCAGTACCTGTGCTTAGTGAGGTCTAGCTCCTAGGGGTATGGACCCTGAGGAGGATATATAAAATTCTCGAATCCGTGTTTATTGAAATTTCTCTGGCTGGACGGATTTTTATAAAATTTTGTGTGCATATAGGGTAGATCTGAGAATCAGTGAACATCTATTTTTCACACCCCTAAATATAGTTTTTATAGAGTGACATTGTAATAAATCATTCCTTTTTGACTGATGAAAATTGATTTATAAAACACCTGGCAATTACTTACCTTTTTAATCAACGAAAGATGTTGTGTCATGAAATAGCAATAGCAAGAAACACACGAGAAAGTTTCCTTTGCGCGAAAACACCCTTTATCGTCCTTGTCAGAACAAACTGTGGGCAATAACTTCTCTTTGTCAATACGACCGGATCATTGGGCCTGTTCAATGATGTAGTATGATTGGATGCGACGCGTTATTATGATTGCCGCTCTGAAGTTAGTCACAATGTGATATAGATATATTCTATTTTATATGTTTATATATATCTCAAGGTAGCAAATCCACGCTAATTTCAGCAAGAACGGGATGGCTCGACTGGGGCGGTATAATCCTCTCGCGCAGAAAATCAATGTAAAATTACAGCGTCCGTGCTGTCATATTGCGTTGGTGAGTGCAAGGATTAAGGCCCAATGATGGAGAATCATCGCGAGGCCGACGTAGTGTGGGTCATCATGCTCCATTGTTGCATTGACTGCATTCGCAATGAGTGTTATGACCACCAGTCTTGGATTCTGCTTATGCTTTCCATCAGACAGAGTAGAGTGATTTTGTTAGATCATAATAATATCAAATATTGGATATATAGGAGACAGGTTATGTAATTTTTGGAAATTAATCCGGAACATATTGATGAGGTGATCCGGCAGAGAACGGTACGGAACGGAAGGTTATCAACATTAATAATAATAATAAACTACATAGATTAAAATAATATATATTTTATAATATTCGGACATCTTACACTCAACGCCTAGTCCCAAGCTAAGGAGAGCTCGTGTTATTGGTACTAGATAAATACATATGTACTTTTTGAAGTGTAAGTAAATCTTCTTAAGCCACACTGAGCACTTTTTGGTAAGAGAAAATCTTATGAGTACGCGTCACCACGTCGTCGAAATACTGAAATCAGAAAACTTCTTTGCCCGCGTTGAGCACTTTTTAGTAGAGGAAAAGCTTATGGGTTCACGTCACCGACATGGTAATGTTTGATGTTGATAATTTTAATTTAAACATTATGATACTTTTTAATAACATGTAATTACTAAGAAATATACAGTGAAATTTTTGGTTATAGATTTATTTAAAAAAAATTACCTCTGTTTGATGTGTAATGTAAAATTTCACAGAAATCTGTAGTGCTTTTAGTTAGTTTGAGTAAGTAAATTCAAAATGTCAAATCCCAGATTAGGTAAGACGTTAACACAATATATCCAACCAGACCCTTTAAATAAATACCTCCGTACATGTTCTAATGTAACGTAGGTGTAAATTATATGACAGAACAAATGGCACATTACAACGAAGAACCCTCAAAGAAGATACAGGGGGCTGTTATTTAAGGTTTCACTTGAGACAATGTTTCAAAAGGGTCACACCTTTTATGTGAACCATACGTCCTTGTACTGTCAAAGACAGCTTTATTTACTGCAGGCTTCTTGAAGTACCTGTAAATCCAAACTTACTATAATATATTATAAAATAAGTACAATAGTTTGTTAGGCGTTTTCGTCTCAACTTTTTTAACAAAAATAATGCAAATCGAAACTAAGTTATTTTTGACAAAAAATTATAATATCTGAGGATTAGTCAATGTAGTTGTTATAACCGGCGTGTTTTTTATGGAATATTGCTCAAACGAGCAGGCGCATCGCCTGATGGTAAGCGATTACGCCACCCATGGACACCCGTAACACTAGAGGCATCACAAGTGCCTTGCCGGCCTTAGGGGATGGGGAGGGGGATGAGGGGAAGGGTTGGATTATAGACCTCCGGTATCCTCACTCACTCGGTGAAACACAGAGCAGGCGCTGTTTCACACCGGTTTTCTATGAGGCCGTGGTATCACTCCGGTCGAGCCGGCCCATGCATGCCGAAGCGTGGCTCTCCCACGGCTAAGGCGTGGAAGAAAGCATAAATTATTTATGTTATATATTTCATCAATCAACACCTCACTGCATTTACGGTTTGCCCAACACGTACAGCGAGCTATTACAACAATATAGTATTACAGTTATGATATAAAATATATGGTAAAGAAAAAGCAGATATCTGGATACTGAATGATCATACAGTTAAGTAGACTAATTTTCTAGCAAGTAGAAGCGTATGGTACCGTAAGTTCGTACCTGCGGCGCAGTGGAAGGATGGCACGAGCATGGCCATTACACTGATTTGGTACCCACAACATTCGAGATAACATGTTATTATTATCAATTTTACTATCCAGTTACAATAGTGTACATTAGAGAACACTGAGGACGTAATGTGAGTATTTTACCATGCCTATAATAAAAAATATACCGCTGATCATCTATATACTATTATAAATGCGAATATAAGTTTGTTTCTTACGCTTTCACGTAAAAACTATTTAACCGATCATCATTAAACTTTGTACACATACTCTTGAAAGTATCAGAAGTAACATAGGATACTTTTTATTATAAAAAAATGTTTTTACGAAAGATAAGAAAATTGTTTGTCAAAAAATCGTCAAATTTAGCTACTTCAAAAGCATGAAACTTTACAGTAATATAGCTTATACATCAGAATAACATATACTATTTGCCGCGATAACAGACATATACGCGGGCGGAGCCGCGGGCAGCAGCTAGTAATGGATATAAAAAGGAAAAAACCCATATTGCGTTTTATATAACAAGTGCGTGAAATTTCGTAATACGCCTGCTGAAGTGTCTTTACTCTGCCTGGTGAAAAGCATGTGCAGAATCCAATAGAAGTGTTCAACATACTCATTGTGAATGCAAATATTGCTACAGTACAATATGGTGTCCTACACTATGTCGTCTTATGGCGATGTTTCTACAAAACTGCCAGGTATTCACTTCACCAAACAGTAAACAAAATAAACACTTCAATAGTATGAAAATCAGTGTTCCAGTATTACAAGAGAAAAATAACTTTGTAAAATATGTTGTTGACTTTAATAATAATAATATAGCCTCTTTATTTCCATAATGATCAAATTATAAAACATATGTATGAGAAATCATTAGCACATAACAAGTGCATGCATGAATCAAATTATATGTTAAAATTACTCATATCGCTTTTTAAATTACATAACAAAATAAATTCTAATTAGAAACATAAAATAGTATCCACCAAACAAATTTAGTGAAATTTAAGCTTATACATTTAAATTCCAGTTTATATAATTCACTATGGACCCTTCAACGGGTAAAGGCCTCCTCCATTTTGTTCCAAGTCTGTCTGTCCTTTGACTTTAATAAGGAACACAAATTAGTTACTCCAGTTTCATAATTCGCTTGTCAGAACACGGCTTTTCCATAATCCGACGTAGAAAATGCCAGAGATTTTAGCGCCCCGACTTATGACTGTTACAAAAGTGACACAGGTATTTCCGTGCATATTCATAATCACGAGGCAATGGAAGCGTAAATGTGACAGCCGCGACTTAAACAAGGAAAGGGTTAATAACTTGATGCTCTATTTACTGTTCCACTTGCAGCTAACATTCTGCTTCAGACAAACATTTTTTTTATATCCTCCCTATGTTCAATTATGTTGCAATCAAACATTATGCAAAATTAACAAACAGTACATCATATGTAAGGAATAATATGGATGCGATCATTCTCTAGTAATTTTAAGATATATACACAAGCATACACCACACTCACTATTACCACGTTCAAAAATATGTCGTGTGAGCATTATCTGTCTATTGTTCTTTGAAATTTAAGTATATTCTAAGTAAGTATGGTATTATATTTTTTTTTTTAGTTAATATTTTTTTTGTCTTATTATTTATTAAATAAGTGTTTTTTGTTTTTCAGGTAAATACCTTATTGATATTTTTTGATTGGATCCAAATACCAAGCACCAATTTAAAATAAAATCAGTCTATCTAAAGGTTCCCTGGAAAATATTACTATAAGCAATAAAGTCGCCCTTTGTACATCACATTTTTTGATATTTTTACGACTGTCTATTATTTTTAAGCCATAGTGTACAAATAAATAAATAAATAAATATAAATATTTCCGACATCTAACACACAACGCCATCTAGTCCCAAACTAAGCAGAGCTTGCATTATGGGTACTAGACAACTGATATAATACTTATGTACTTTTTTGTGAATACATACATATCATACATAGAAAACACCCAATTTCCGAAATAAATATTTGCAGATCATACAAACATTTGATTCGACCCGGCAATCGAACCCGAGACCTCAGGAACAGCAGTCGCAGACGCTACCGCTGGGCCACCGAGGCAGTCAAAAGTATTATCTACACTTATGTCCTTATTCCCAAAAGGGTACGTGTAAATAACGTCCATATTTAGTCAACTATGATTTTAATTAGAATTACCTGGGCCGACTCATTGCCGCCAACTAGATACATGTCTTTTTGAGTAAAGGGTAGTTAATTCTTAATACATACACACTTATAGATTAATCTTAGTTTAAATGTGTGTATCAGATTCATCAAAAATGATTATAACTAAAAATAATTGTCTCATGTGAAAATCAAACGCAAGCCCTACTTTAATCTGCTTAACAATAGGAATCGTTATCCATTACACCAATTTAATTGGTTGTTGGTTAACGTGTCTGCATATTTATGTTTTCATTGGAGCTGTTAGCTGTTCTTTCTGGGACTAAAACACCCTAGGTATATTTTATGCTGAGAAAAAAATCCATTTTGGAATCATAAAGCTATTTTAGGAAACAACATCTCGGACTAAGCAAAATACCTACATACATATCGTCCTCAGCACTGTTGTAAAAGTCATAATATAAAAACGAAAATACGAGCTGATTCATTTGTTCCCCTCTGGGACTATCGGTCTCAATTTTATAACTTTTGTAACAATGCTTTACTAACACGTTTGTTTTACCTCTTTCAATTTAAAGCCAATTAATATCGTGTTTTGTTTTATGAAATGAAAATTCAGTTTTATGACCGCACGGATGGCATAGCGGTTTTTAAAGATTCATCACGTCACGCACTCCTCTAAGGGATCGCATTAGAAACTAGGTGATCCGACAAAAAACCAGGGTCATCGACGTAGCCCACAGGATTAGCAAGCTAAAGTGGCAGTGGGCTGGCCACATTTGCCGTAGAACCGATAACCGTTGGGGTAAACGAGTTCTTGAGTGGAGACCGTGTCTCGGCAAACGTAGTTTAGGATGTCCACAGGCCAGTTGGAGCGATGATTTGCGCTAGACGGCTGGCAGGAGCTGGGTGCGAGAATCCATAGATCGAACTAAGTGGCGTGAAATTGGAGAGGCCTATGTCCAGAAGTGAACTGCGGTAGGCTGATGATGATGATGATGATGATGTCGCACTCCTTTACTGAGTGTCCCCGTGGATTATCGTTAAGAGTCCGGGTGTTTGTTGCCTTGATTTTACAAATGTCAAGGAGTTAGCTATACAGGTAAAGTAAGATATGTAAGTTATTTATTTTATTTAATAAAGCGAAACATAAATTCATAGAAATTCAGAGAGGCTTGTCTGCACCAGTGCGATTGCGGAAAATGGACAGCATTGCAAATACTTATTTACACCGATAAATAAATCATTACTCATTCAAATAACATTTATTCAATTTCAGAACCAACTACGGTCATTATAGTGATAGCATGTTAAATAAATACTCCGATAAACGTGGTTGAATAAACAATTACTTCCATTCTCGCGGTCAGATAAACGTTGCCGGTTTGCTCAGAGTTAATGCTAGGTAGTGCATTCCCTGTTCCGATCTGCTGCAGTACGATGGCATACTGCGGCTGACCTCTATATAAAAGTTTGAATCTGTTCATTGGTTAGCAATATGGCTTTGAGTTTTGCATCGCGATTAGATAGTAAATGTTTCCTAATTTCAATTGTGTTAGACATTACCAGTAAAGATCGTTGGACTTGTTAACCACAATACATGTGTGACTAACGATGTTAGTATTAGGTTGACGGATAGAATATTTACCATTGTACACTGTTTTTCATAAATTAAATGCAAATTATGTACTATAGATAACATTTGAAAAAAAGAATTTTAGGAATAACTTTTGAGGTACTAGTTTTTTTTATGTGCATAAGTGATTCTATTCTGCCTGATGGAAAGCATAACAACAATCTAAAAATGGTGGTCACCATACTCATTACGAATGCAAACATTGCAACAGTGCATCATGGTGACCCATATCATGAGATACTTCAGTATCATTGGGCCTCCGGGCTTTTGCCCAAGCTGCGTTTATGTTATTTATCGAAGTAAAAAGTAATCTATGTCCTTTTATCTAGAATCAAAGTATTTCCATCTTAAATTTTATTGAAATCGGTTCAGTGGTTTAACAACGAAAACGTAAAAGACAGACAGAGTTACTTTTGAATTCATGACATTACAATTTTATGCCTGTAAATCCGCCCGCGTGTGTGTCGGCTATAGCGGTAGAAAGTACTTTGCGTTTTAATATATTACGTATAAAAAATTTGTTAATTTTTAATTCATATAAATGTGAACTATTAACAATACATTTAAACAAACAGAGAATACAGAACGGAATTTAATATTCAGAGCACTGTTTGAAGCAAGAATTATTTGCAAGGGAAATCTGTTGAAGCTCAAAATCTTAAATGTCTTGAATACCATTTTACAGATTAGCGTCTTGGGATTGTAATACAATGCTTGTTATAAATGTAATCTAAGCTATTGCTTCCGATTCACCATGTTTATTACCTGAATATTTGACGCATTTTATATGTATTATTTTTTTTAAATATCAAGGTACGTTTTATTTTATATGTTTTATTATTTATACCACTCGTTTTATTTTAATATTTTATGTTTTTGAAACTGTTTAAGTTGGTAAATCAGGCTTTAAAGCAATTCACGTTCACCCAAAAATTGAAACTTATTTGATGAGCATGATGCTTAGCATTAGATAGAACGGTACATTCAGGCACGGGTGCATTTGATCCGTGCCTTAATAATACGTTATCTATAAAATATATCTATGAGATAGGTAAGATATACTAATAAAATACGTAAAAAGTGTGCGGTGCGATTAATTGATTTAATTTGATTTGAACAGTAAATGTGTTTACTCACAATGTGTTTATCATAATAAAAATCTTCAGTATTAGTCTACTAAAGAGCCGATAGATAAAGCTAAGATCAAGGCCAAGCTTTAATCACAGGCTGACTCGCAATCAGGCCGAAACGCCACGCGATTTTAGAACATGCGGAACTTATCATGCGATCTTCACACCCGTATTTATACACAATTAGATAGATAGATAGAAAACTCTTTATTTTTACACCGTAATACAGATATAAAAGAAAGTATAAACAAACAAACAACAACCCATAACGTCCCACTGCTGGGCTCGGGTCTCCTCTCAGGAGAGGGTTAAGGCCATACATCCCCACGCTGGCCAAGTGCGAGTTGGGGACTGGCAAGACAACGTTGTGGCTACGTAATCTTACCGTCGGATGTTTTCAAGCCGCCCAAGGGCCTCCAACTAAGCTTCACGACTGTTATCCTATGATAACAACCGGGACCGACTGCTTAACGTGACCTCCGAATCACGGAGACGCTCATGATAACATGCCACTAGCGGTCACCCATCCAGGTACTGACCGCGCCGTCGTTGCTTACCCTCGGTGATTGTTTCTAAACACCGAGTGCAACTGGGCTATGAGCGCCTCCAAAGAAAGTATAAACAATGACAAATGTGTAATGTACAAAGGGCGGAAAGAGAAAAAAATAGATAAGGGCTTAAGTTTTTCTTGTCTATAAGATAATTCCTTGTGCCTTAAGGATAAAAACAAAAATAACGGGAGTTTGCGCGGTTGAAAATCATAACAATAATAGTTTTCCACTGACACATCACAACTCCGAATGTCAGCTGCTCCGATAGCGGTGGAACAAAAGAAGACAGCATGATAATGTCATTGTGATAATAGCAGTTTTTGAGTTTTGGGCTTAGCACACATTTTCACATAAAGCTCTCGTATAAGGAATAAACATCCTACGTCACGGGGCCATTTCGCAAACATACATGAAACGGACACAAAGAATCCAGAGTCAGAACAGCAATTTATGGACTACACAAAGTGTTGTTCCATGTGGGATTTGAACCCACAACACTTGACGCATTAGAAAGCGGCGTGACAACCGCTTAAACCTCTAGGCCCACCGTGCAGTTAAAACTCAGTTTTTCTATTTCAAATCACGTGCGTATTTGTACATTACAATCAAAATATAATTAATTTTACTATCAAAAGTATAATTTACGTATATACAATGATAAAGATTCTCTAAGAACATTATAACTCACCCAAAAGCTGTTCCTCAATACCAAAACGACTGCAATAACAAAACAATAACATCTTAGCGAAATGAATTTCCCCGACTTTCAGAACACTATTACATTATTAATTATTATCGTGCAAATATTCCAATCTCTCCCCATGTAAAATGTAAACAGAAGTTAATTATGGAATTGTTAAGTACAAACATAATAGAAATGTTCATAAGCCAAAGTTCAATAAGCTTCTGAAGAATATGAATTGGAATTTCAGATTTCATACAGCATTTGCCCGCTGCTTATTTAACTTGTAAATTATTTTTGTTGGAATAGTTCTTGGCAAGAAGCAAGAAAGCCAAGTGATGGCAAGTAATAATCACCGCTTAAAAGGAAAATACCGGCCACGTAACAGTCGGACTCACACACGAATGGTTCCGTATCATTATCTATAAAAACGGCAAAAGAATTACGTTTGTTGCATGGGTGCATCTTTGAATATTTATTTTATTCCGTTATTTGGTATTTTTTTATATAGCGGCAGCAGAAATACATCATTTGTTCAAATTTCAACTATCTAACTATCACGGTTCATGAGATACGGCCTAATGACAGATAGACAGACATACACAGCGGAGTGTTAGTAATTGGATCCCGTTTTAGCCTTTCGGTACGAAACACTAATAACTGAAAACTGGTTTACTGCTAAGCCGTGGTTTCAATCCAGACGTACCGGCCCATGTTTCACTACATGAAAAATACAATATTGTCGTATAACCTAGTGTTGGTGTGTGAGGTGTTTACGCAGTCGCCACGCCGTTTCCTATTTCGCCAAGTGTTATGAGTTCAAATCCCCCATGGAACAACATTTCGTGTAATCCATAAATAGTTGTTCTGAATCTAGGTGTTGTTTGCGTCCATTTCTTGTATGTTTGTAAAGTCCACAACGACACTAAACGGGAGTTGTCTTTAAAAAATATGTATACCTTTGTGTATGCCCATTACAATGTATTTGTAATTATATGAAGGTTGAGATTTTAGATTTTAAATAACATACGTGTACAGTCAATCATGTTGACCTGTTTACGAATATCATTAAAAATCTTTTATACAAATAAATAAAATTGACGTGTCCGCTTGTAATTTTAAATTAACAGCTTTCAATAAATGAAAATATATACATACAGTATCAAAAATATTTTTTTTTGTATGTTAGTATGTCTGTTTCATCGTCATCATCAGTCTATCGCAGTCCACTGCTGAACATAGGCCTCTCCAATTACACGTTACTTAGTTCGATCCTCTAATGCTGTCTCGTGTGCTCGTGTGCTGTTGTTCTTGTTAATCTCTGGAACGGCCAGACCCATTTGGCGGAACTTTCACTGGCACATTGCTAATGTTATAAGGAAAAACTAAAACTACTTTTATTTTGGAAATAGCATCGGATTACGCGAAAATAGATTTAAAACTATAGTGATTTAGGACACTGATTTGTGTGTATTTATAATAAAAGACTGACCAACATTCATCTCTGAAGCAACAAAAGCCATAAAGCAACAGCTAGTACAAAACATATTTTTTAGTAATTTTCTTGTTAAATGTTTTATTTCCCAACTTCATGTATGTAAATTAAGTTCTCACGTGAATATTCAAATAAGTTAGGTTCTATTGAATCGCTCGAACAAAGTTTTGCTTGATATTCTGATTTGCCGAGTCCTACCTAATTCGGGTACTTATTATTAACGTATAGTGATTTTCATCATATGCTAAGTTTGTAGAACTACAGAAAAAGACGGTAATACTTTCTTATTGGAAAGATTATCTGATTGAAGTTTTAGCTGTATTTAAAATATATCAAACCTTTTCAAAATTACCATATCTTTGAATTGTCAAACGGGTTTTAGTTGTACTTTATATTTCAATTAATTTTCACTTCTTAGGATCTTCGTGAACAAATAAAAAAATTAAAAATATAACACACTACGCTATCTAGTCCCAAACTAAGTACAACTTGTATTATGGGCACCAAAGAAATTATTTATATTAATACGTAAAAAAATTCTTTTTGGTAAATACATACAAATTATACATTGAAAGCACCTAAACTCGGAAAAAAATATTTGCAGTTTTTACAAACAGTTGGTTTGACCCGATAATTGAACCTGAGACCTCAAGTACAGCAGTCACATACGCTACCACTGCGCCACCGAAAAGTATAATACGCTAAAAACATTGACAAAGCTAATAATTTTACTATATTTATATTATGCAAAGACTTTTTAATTTTTTATGATTATTGGTTTTTTTAGTTTATACCCTCGATTATAGGCAGTTGGAGAAACTTCTTGTAATAAAAGTCACTGGTATTTTACCCGACTGCGAAAGAAGGTTATGTTTTTCGAGTGTATGTATGTATGTATGTAAATTTATTTGGCACCCACTAGAACTTAAATGGCTTGGCGTATTTTTATGTGAGTGGTGTCAATAGATTC
The DNA here is from genome assembly GCA_003709505.1 of Hyphantria cunea. Taxonomy (NCBI): domain Eukaryota; kingdom Metazoa; phylum Arthropoda; class Insecta; order Lepidoptera; family Erebidae; genus Hyphantria; species Hyphantria cunea. The sequence goes on along the minus strand of PKRV01000832.1, from coordinate 330,986 downwards.
GTCTTAGTTATGAGACTGAAATGGGTACATCCAAATAAAAAAAAAACAATATTAAGGATTTTTGGATCAAAAAAGTAATCTGAAAAAAATGTTTTCAAAACACATCGAGTGTGGTATCAAAATAAGGGCTTTTTAACAGTGATTACGAATAGATATATAACTCGATATGTTTTATATATGATATTGACGCAGTGGGGTTTTATTTTTTTGTTTTACTTGTTATTTCACTATTTAATTCAAATTAATTAGACCGTTTTCGCCCTATGGCATTATCAGAGGTTATTTCAAGTTTTCATTTACAAGGTTATTTTTTATTTTTTTATATATTTTTCTCTCACACAAAATTACAAAAATCTGTTAAATCAAAATATACACAGAAAATTCCAGAAAACAAGAGATCTGTGTGAGAGACTGGTTAACGTACCAGGTAGAACCTGTATGACAGAATAACCAGGCTCTCCTAACTTCAGATAAGTAGGTAAAGAGGGTGTAATAAGATTAATTTTCCGTAGCATGTGAGATGGAATGAAAAAGTCTGTGTGAATATAAATGTGAGTAAGCATTGTGTGTTAGTGTGTGTGTATGTGTGTGTGTGCGTGGTGTATATATGTATGTATGTATCTTTGTGTGTATGAATGTGTGTGTGAGCTACCCTTCGAATGATGAGGACCTGATGATACCAAGCCAACTCATCCACCAACAAGATTTGAACGCTGAGCCAATGTGTTCACATGTCTTATTCAATCAAAAAGGCACATATAGCAGCTTCTCAGTATCCTCATAGTTCAATGATTTGAGCCAGTGTGAAATTCCATTGTAAGCGTACTCGCTTGCAATGGAATATCGGAGAGGAGTAAATACTCAACCTTTGGTTTATTTTATTGTAAAGGTATCTTCCAAGAAAGCCGAAAAATCTTCCAGAGAATACTGTGCTGTGAATTTCAGTCGGAGGACAAACTTTATGTTTGAGGCACTTGTTGGTTTTAGAGGCATCATATGGAAGGAGAGAGTGTTGCTTGAGGACAGTGTGCAGGATAAATAATTGCCGAACCGTGAGTACGTCTGAAAGGTGAAAGAGGTCGGGTACATGAATGACAAGGAGTGACCCACCCTAAGAACCGTCCTTTGAGCTCTCTCTAGCTTTATAAGGAAAGTTTTGCATGCGCCACCCCATACTGAGATACAATATGACAATATGGGTTGACATAAGGAAGTGTAAACCATTTTAATGATTTTTTTGTCTGCTATGTTGCGTAAATTTTTAAAGACAAAAGTTAGTTTCCGCGTTCTAGATGACAGTAGTTCAATATGGTAGTTAAAACTAAGAGTATTGTCGATAATAACGCCAAGATATCTAATTTTAGTGGTGCCTTCTAGTTGGCCGCATGCACAGGACTGATGGTCTAAGCAAGAGTGTGCCACAATACAGTGATCCTGTGCAGAACTGAATGGAGAATTTTTCATTGTAAAGGGAATGTATTTGGTTTTATCTATATTAAGCGTCAGCCCATTTTTCCTGAGCCACGAACACACCGCATCGAAGCCCATCTGTGCGAAGGCAAAGGTTTCTTTCCAATTTTCTCCATGAAAAATCAGGGCAGTGTCATCAGCGAAAGTCACAATTTTGCCATTCTTAAGTTGTAAATTACATAAGTCATTTATGTTAGTAAGAAAGAGCGTAGGACCAAGCACACTGCCTTGCGGTTATTTTTACACTTTCTTTTTTTTGGAATAGGGGGCAAATGAGCAGACGTATCGCCTGATGGTATTACGCGATTACCGCCGCCCATGGACACCCGTAACACCAGAGGCGTCACAAGTGCGTTGCCGGCCTTGGGGGATGGGGAAGGGTATGAGGGGAACGGTTAGATTATGGGCCTTCGGTATCCTCACTCACTCGGTGAAACACAGCGCAGGCGTTGCTTCACACCGGTTTTCTGTGAGGCCGTGGTAAACCTCAGGCCGAGCCGGCCCATGCATGCCGAAGCGTGGCTCTTCCACTGACTTGTTTCTATATTATCATTATTACAAGCTATTCATCGCAGCTTTAAACTTGTTCGTTGTCTCTATTGAGCTCTTAAAGATTACAAGAAAATGACAATGAAATTATCTCAAGAATAAAAAAACTAAAAAATAATACACTCTGGTTATGAAATTAAGAAAAAACAAACAACCAACATAAAAACATTTTTTCAAGATCTAATTTTCATATTATTACTAAGAGATCTCTGATATCTGATCTGTATACCTAAATTTCTGCAAACAAATTAAATGAATGAAAAAAATGTTCAGCTTTAAAAAAACCTAATGTGAATCTGTGAAACATTACAAAAATATTACTCAAGAAACCTTTTTATCCGATACCTAATGTACCCAAAAGCAGAAAACGTTTAAACTCCAAACGTACTAGATTTCCAAAACATTAGAAGTGCAGTCACGTTCGCGTGCGCTATAACTTTAAAAATGAAGATCGACTTCCGTAAGCTGCTTTTGTTATTTACGCATGATAGCAGTGTCTTGTCATTGAGAGCTTACACAGCAATTGACAATAAGGAAATCAGATAAATCTGTTTTTTATTTATTTTATAGCAATATTATTATTTCGTATCATTATTTATTAAATTTGTAATATTTTCGTTATACCCGTAAAATCATTTTTTTGTCTCATACTTAAATACCCTGCACCAGCTTAGAATGAAACCTATCCATCCAAAAGTTGTCTGGAAGAAATTGCTATGAGCAATAAGGCCGCCCTTTGTACATCACATTTTTTTTGTAAATTTTTAGGATTGTATATTGCTTGTAAACCTTGGTGTACAAATAAAGTATTATCCATCTATAAATCATCATATGAATTGGTAAGCAAGATTACATGATACGAAATGGTAGTAAAGCCACGCTGATTTCATCACAAACGGGCTCGACCGGGGCGGAACTACCCTCACTCATAAAATCTACGTATAATAACAGTTTTCACGCTGTCGTGTTTCGTTGGTGAGTGCAAGACTGGAGGCTCAATGATGAAGAAGCATCACTAAACCGCCGTAGTGTGGGTCACCATGCAATATTGTGGCATTGTCTGCATTAGCAATGAGTATAGTGACCACGACCCTTCGATTCAGCTTATGCTTTCATCATTATAATTATTTTATTTAATTATCAAATTTTTATTAAATATTTAATAAAAATCTGATACACCAAGGAACTATTACGTCACAGATAAGGTAAAAAGCTTAACTAATGTATAAATACATTTAATAGACCAACAGGAAGAAGTTTGTGTTCAATGTACTGGAGATTATTTTCTCCCGCTTGTGCTATGTTTGTACTTCAAAGTTTTTTATAAGTCTGCCAATGTGAAGCTACTCTGCCTGATGGAAAGCATATAAGCAGAATGCAGGAGTCACTACAACCATACCTATTATGAAAGCAGAACCTAACAATAGTGGCCTATTAAGAAGCTTCTGAATCATTGCACACCCACCACCCACAAAACACGACTACTGTCATTATATTTTAGATTGGTCTTTAGTAAGTCTTTAGTAACTGGTCCATGGTTATTTTTTTTTAAATATAATAAATGGTAAACAAACAAGCTAAGATCAACAACTGAAGAAACTGCTACATCAGCATATCATCGTAAACAATTTGTTCCATTGCGTTGATTGTACAGACAGACGATTGTATTTTGATAATATGTTTTAAATTAATTACTAAAAAAACTATACGCAGCTTAATACTGCATCGCCCGCGCTTAGTATCAGGTGATTCATCTGCTGGTTTCTCCCTTTATACCGTTAAAAAATACTACAGCCTCATTCCGTAAAAACTTTTGATAAAATTTATATAGCCAAAAACACTGGGGTCATTATTACGATTCTATTGACATCTCATTCATTAAAATCGGTTTAGTAGCTTAGATGCTACGGTCACTAAGATCCGTCAAAAAAACATTACGCTTCCTTTTGGCTTCACTGTAGTCGGGTAAAACTAGTATCCAATACCCAAAACAGTTCTCGTGGTACTCGTATACAAGCTAAATAAAAAAAAATCCCTAAGCAAACACTTAATCAAGTAATCATATACCAAAAACTTTTCATTATTTTGGAACAGAACTGATACTCTTTCACTGCGGGTCCGATATTAACCAAACATTGCTAAAAACCACCACAAGGAAGCTGGCTTTCAAGTGAAAAAAACCGCATCGAATTTCCAAATTGGTCCATTTCTTTAAGAGCTACGATGCTATTAATAGACACACATATGCATAGAGACTCTCAAAGTCAAACTTATAACACGAGCGGTGTTGTTGCGTCGGGGTTTAAAAATAATGATCGTTGAAGCAATAGAACTCCGCCTGAAAATTTATTATACAGCAGTATTGGCTTCACTTTCAGATATTAAATATTTTATATAATGCTTCTAAATAATAAATAAACCACGTATTTATTAAGACAAATGACGTCTCTTTGTGAAGAAAATAACCGCTTAACAAACTGCAAGCTTCAAATAAAAAGTTCATCGAACAAAACAAGAAAATCTCTTTCTTTTATATTTTAAATGCGCTGTCATTATTGAGAGACTGATAATCCTCTAGACGTATTTATTCGAATTGGAAAAAAAGTGAACAAAAGCTTTGTAAGAAACTAAATAAATACCAATAAAGCTTTGGTTTCAAAAGCAAACGAAAATGGGATGTTGTTATGCTTTGTATACAGGCAGTTACTTATTTATGTCAGTATGATTTATTTTACTTCCAGTTTTCCACAGAACCATACCGAACTACACGTCAATGTTTTTCATATTGTGCATGTTCTTAATTGCTTACATAGTATACATTTTAAGAAAAACTAATCAATATCAATTATTATTACTTAAGTTATTAAAACTAAACTACGACCAGTTTTGTCGTATAGGAAAGAGTAGAGAGAGAGTAAGAGTATAAAGTATTATTCGTATAATTTTCAATAAAGAATTTAATTATAAAAAAAATTCAATATCTTTTGAATGCTATTCTGTGTAATTGCGTTTACAGTTACGTGATCGCAGTAAGTGTTTAGCAACAAATTAAAGTTAAAAATAGACTAACTAAAACAAGCCAGTGGTCAAATTCAACCATACTTTATTAATTCATATATTTTTAACTTTCTGCACTCTTCTCTACAGAAACTTTAAGTGTGCTTGACTTCATATTCCACGTACAAAGTTCTTACTTCACGTATTAATAAATATTAGGATTAGGATTTTCATAATTCATTTTCATGAATAAAACTATACATTTTTAGAATAGTAAAATTTATATGAAAATTACTTTAAACACAGATAAGTCCGAAAAAAGATTGAAAAAAAAATTGGTATCAAAACGAAAGATTTTTCTGGCTGTACCTGTTTATTGTAAGCAGAAATTAACGCTTCATGATATCATTTTTTTTTCTAGAGCAACCTGTATAAATTCTTTGCAGTTTTTAATATCGTCGCAATCGACCGAGTTATTGTGTTATTTTTCTAAAGAACTTAACAAGGTTTTTGATTTAGCTCAATACGTAAACACCACAGTGTGTTGCTTTTTAAATAGCTTTTGTTTACGAGATGTATTTTAATGTGATAATTTATTGTTAAACATATTAATGAAATAAATTTTCAACATAGAAAAATAGTTAAAAGAAATTTACTATGTTAATAAAGGAAAATTATGTTGAACCATCACCATTCTCACACCAATAGAAAGAAAGAAAGAAGAAGAAAGAACATATATTCTATTGTTAATACAATTAAATTACATTTGCACCAATAAGGACCATAGATCAGCTGAAATGCTTAGCGTAATGCATTAGCGCTGATTCTCAGCTGCAACCCAAGAGTGTTGCCTCGTGCCTACTTAGAAATATAAATTTACTAGCTGTTGCCCGCGGCTACACCCACGGGCATTTGAATATGATAGTAGAAATTTAGTGATTGTAAAAAATAATTCAATTAGATGTGATTTGGCATAGCACTGCATCAAAGATCACGGCTGACTAACTATAATAGAATACGTATATTTACAATTTCCTAACATCAACCGTTTGCCTGCGGCCAGCCAGGTATGATTCTCTCGCCTGGTCGGAGGATCCTCCCCTTGTTTTGAAAGGATTTGACACCCATTTATTCACAACGTGTCCACAATCATTTGCCAAAATATTGTAATAAAATTTACGATACATAGTATAACAAACAAAATAATCATTTATTCCAAACTTTGCAAGTTTTCGAATGACCTAATGTATACTTCTGAAGTTTCTTCCTTCATCACACTTCTCACCTTGTTCATAAAATAAAGTGTTCTTCCAAACCATTCGCTGCACTTAAAAACTTACAAATCGTTTTTGACAGATACAGATGTTTTCGTCTTATTTTTGTAGTTTGTTATGGAAGCTTCGAAGTAAACGACGGTCTTTATGTACAAAGTTAAGTGATTTTAAAGTTTAATATTGAGTAAACTGTAAATTAAATTATAAAGAAGAGAAAACACGGTTGGTTAAAATGTGAAAATTTTAACTGGCTCTCATAGCCCAGTTGCACTCTTTGATTAGAAACAATCGGCAAAGGTAAGCAACGGCGGCGCGGTCCGCACCTGGATGGGTGACCACTGGTGGCACAATACTATGAGCATCCGCTTGAATCGGAGGTCGCGTTAAGCTATTGGTCAGGGTTGCTATCATACGATAACAGTCGTGAAGCTTTGTTGGAGGCCTTTGGGCGGCTTATAAACATCCAACGGTAATATAGCCACAACTTTGTCTTGGCAGTCCCCAACCCGCTACTTGGCCAGTGTGGGGACGTATGACCTTAACTCTCTCCTAAAAAGAGACCCGAGCGCAGCAGTGGGACATTATTATTGATGTAGATTAAAACTAAAAGATCCCTTCTCTTTTAATAAGCAAAGTTTAAACGGAAAACAAGACTCATAAGTATCTAGTATATTAAGTGGTAAAGCGTTCATAATGAGTTTCAAATGACAAACTCGCTCATGCGCTCATAAGACGTAAACGAAACCGATTAATCTTGACTTATACTCTCATTTATAATTATTTTAATATGTTCACGTATCTCACATACAACCATCTGAGAGCAAATTAGGCAAACCCTGTGCAATGGTAAACCGACGTCTGATAAACATACTGATATATTTCTAAATAAATATATACATATTGAAGAGAAATTACACCCAGACACCGAATAAATGATCTTATTCATCACACAAAGATTGGTAACTTAACTTAACTAAAAGTGGTCCAGGATGGTAAACAAAATATATAAGCATAAGTTGCAGAAAAATAAATCTTTCATGTATGTTTCTTTATTTTAATTCAGCCTTAACTTCCGACTTCAGTAGGTCTATTCAATACCTATACAAGTGTTTCATGTGTCAAATCTCTTTCTGCAAACACTAACACCTATTCTCTTCTATACTTGTATTTGACCATGTAATTTAAAGCTTACATTTCTAGAATGGCAACTTAGCTAATCCTGCTGATCATCAATCCATCCAAATGGTTGCGTACTACTCTTATTTTAGTTAAACGATTTCTTCTTCTTCCTAGCCTTTATTATTCCCAAGAGTAATTGGAGTTGGCTACTAGTACAAACAGTGTTACCTGAATATCATTTTTCCTACGGATCAACTGACACTGGACCTCTGCAACCCTGAGGGAGAACTGAACTCGATGATTGAACTACTCGTCAGCATATTTGAGAGAACTGACTTTCTAATGACGATGTCACGGATATTCGTGACAATCGGGACCGACAGCTTAACGTGCTCTCCGAGACACGGGTCTATAACTATATCATACAATGCTATTATATAACGCGTAATACGTATACGTGAAAAACAGAGTGAATAATGCCTATTCATTGCCTGAAATGAGATGCAAAGATGCAGACTCTAATGGCCTTTTAAATTAAACTGCACCGTAACTGGGAAAATTATTCAAACTTGTAGACATTTTCTTACACACAAAACAAATATAAAATAATATTTAGGACAAGTGAAACAATTCCATCTAATCCCCCTACCGTGCTTTTTTTGTAAATACATATATATTATATATAGAAAACAACTCCAAAAAAAATATTTGCAGGTCATACAAACATTTGATCCTCCCCGGGAATCGAACTCGAGAGTTCAAGCACAGCAATCGCTTACCTATGTTAGCGAACACTACGCCGCCAAGTAATCGATGATTTGTATGTAATTTATCACCGCCAAAAGCCTTTAATATTTCACTGCAAGACATAGACTTCTGTTTAGAAAGTAGGTTTTAGGGATTTCAGTAGTTTTTGTTTAAAGTTTGTCTTCTTTTGAGTTTGAGTCCTTCAGAGTTTACTCCCTTGGTCAGCTCCTATGAGATCCACCCTCAGGACGTATAAGGGTGTTGACATTTTTAATTAACCGTATTTTTTATTTATCACCACATGACTAAAACGTTACACAATTATATGTAAATCTACACTTAACGTAAACCTGGGGAGTTTGTTTCTTCATTCAGTTGAACGCGCTAAATTTATGAAGTAATGGTCCGATTTATAGATAGATAGATAGATAGATAGAAAACTTTCTATTTGCACACTATAATATTGCAGTTAGAAGAGAGTACATAGAATGTGAGACGGTGAGCACAAAAGGCGGCCTGGCTCTTCCAGGCAACCTTAGATTTGAACCTTGATTTATTTATGAGATAGTGGGCAAACGAATATACAGATTGCCTGATAATAAGCGATTACAATCGCCCGCAACACCAAAGGCGTCACAAGTGCGTTACTGGCGTTTTAGAAGGGATACGCTCTTTCTTTGAAGTTTTGAAGGTTGTATTGTTCCAGGATACCTCAGATGACAGCATATTCCAGAGTTCTGTTAATTTGAAAAATTCATTCGATAGTCCAGTTATCAAGGATCTATATACTATCACGTTATGGCCAAAAAAGCAAATAATCAATAAAAAAATATTACAAAACGGTCGACAGTTATTACTTTGAGAGCTTCCATTGCGTGCGCGGCGTAAACGATTAAAATTACACAAAAACTTGGGATGAAAGAATTGTTCCCCTTTAAAAGTTCTAAAAAAAACCGTAAGTGGATATGTCTATCTTTTAAAGTTGCTACACTATAACCTAATATGGTTAACAAAGTTGATCACGCTGTTATAAAATCATGCTACGGGCAAGGGAGACGCAGATGAGTTCATATAGATCAGCTATTTAAATTTAAGGTCCTAAAACTACTTCCAGAGATAATATTTTTGTCTAACCCGCAAATACATACCGTCATACATATTTTAGTATTTACCAAATCCGTTATTCAACGACCCACTTGTTATAATCGGATTATGTTCATATTACTTACTTTTAAATTAAAACAACAGAATAACGCTTTTATGGTTAACTGTACGCTTGAGATTGAATCAAAACACAATATCATTTAAATAATCTTATCCATTTACGAAATTGAACCAAGTGGCGTGAAATTGGAGAGAGCCTATGTCCAGGAGTGGACTGCAATAAGTTGATGATGATGATGAACCATTTATTCGTTACTACTTGGTTTTAATTTAAGGATCATTGATAAGTGAGGTTTCTTTCTCTTTATATTGTACCTTACAGAAGCGATTCTACTTTGTCTGATGGGAAGCATTAGGAGAATTAAAGATTAGTGGCGGCATCAAATGTTGACAATGTAGTAATTTGGACACAACACAGGATTTATTCGTAGTGCGGGAGTTGTCTTTTAAAAAAGAAAAAAAAAGAATTATGTAGCATGTTGATCCAAACCATTATGGCCGATCGAGATGCTTCTTCATCATCGAGTCCCGGTCTTATACTCACCAACGAAACACGGCAGCACGAATGACATTTAATGGTAATTTTTTTTTTTGTTTTCTGTTCAGTAAACAAAAAAAGAACTTTAACTTAACTTTATTTTCTCATTAAAGTGTAGATTCTTATCTTAAATACATTTGAAACAAGCATTTGTGAGAGACTAGTACCCGTGTTAGGTATTGGAATACCTGTGTTAGGGGTCACTAAGCCCCAGTGAAATTATAGAACAGCCTCATTATTATTCGATCAAGTGCAAAGTAACAAAAAAAACGAGAGGATCTCACCTGATCGAACATATAACCATCCTATACCCAAGTGTCAACCCTGTATACGTTATTGCTTCTCTGGTATTGGGCTCTACAGTCATACCAAGAGTTGCCACAGAGGCGCCGTCTAATGAAGAGATGGAGAGGTCATATAACGATGTGAGAGGGTACTACCGTCCCGGTCAAGCTAGCCCATTCATGATGAAAATGAAGTGGTAATACTACCTTGCAGAATGTTTAAAATGTTTCCGAATTTAAGACGGCAGGACAGTAAACAAATATATTTATACTGTCATGCAAAATCAGTCTTTCTTTCCTAAAAAATTAAGCGGAACTTTCTTTGAAGTCATTATGTCTTTGAGCTTCTTTTTTTGGCATACTTTAATTGTTTGCTGTTAATAGTTAGTCACCATTTCAATTATACAAAACATCCTTTTGCTAAATATTTCATATTTATCTCTCAAGGACTGTTAAATAATTTAATTATTAAATAAGTAAGGAATTAGAATCACTAAAACAGTCAGGTATACATGGTTAGAGGAGTATCGGACGACGAAGTGATAGTTTATTGTTACAAATAAACGAAAACTGTATAGATTACTTTTCATACGTTGGGTGACTAATAACTATCAGGCTAAGAGAGATTATTTATCTGGCGTGTTTTGCCTGCAGAATTCTTAAATATATCTACTCATATATTTTTTCTTACAATTTTAGTTTCTTTATTAAAACCATGAAAGTAGGTTCATATTATTTTAAATAGGACAATATTTATATTATTTACTTTTAAATCAATAACTCAAATCTCTACAACTTGAAAGGGCAAAGGCTTCTTTCTAACGTACAGGATTGCCATTGATGTTTACCCCACCGTTGACATTGTTGAATGAGAAAGAGATATTATTTTTTACTTTTAAGGATTTGTTTATAAGATACCAATTTTGACTAAAGTTATTGAAACCCTCCAAGTTCAAAAGCATTTTACAATAGTAATTGACCGAAACAGTTAAATGCGGTCCTTTTTACTGTCGAAGTTCTAATTTACTGGACTGCTACGAAATCTGCTACGTTACTTTCACCAAATTTCTTGTGTTCGTATAATATTACATTGTTTCTATAAAAATAGCTACTCCACCCTCCTAATAACCCCTGAACCACAAATAAGGGCTCTGTTTGCTGACTCTTGTGTACATTTTTCCCAAATGTCAGCATTCTGGGACATGACCTGATCTATTTAGATACGTAGAGTGAACGCTGAAATGTGACAAAGTAAAGCTAGGGACCGGGAACGAATGAGACATAATGGGATGGTTTTATTTCTGTGCCAAAAAGAGTACGGTTAGTAGTCACGCTATTGTTATTATCGATTGTGTGAATTTGTGCAACAAACTACGAAGTAACATGGATTCGAGAAAATCTTGAAGTCATTACAATGATTTTTATTTCTAGTGGTTATTACCCACGGTAGTTAGTATAGCTTCATAGCAACAATTTGAAAAAGTAATCTATGTTATTATATAATCAGCTATCTGTCAATGGAATTCCGTTAAAATCAACCCAGCCTTTCCAGAAATTAGCTGAAACAAACAGACAGATAAACAAAACAACAACCCATAATGTCCCACTGCTGGGCTCGGGTCTCCTCTCAGGAGTGGGTTAAGGCCATACGTCCCCACGCTGGCCAAATGCGGGTTGGGGACTGGCAAGAGTACGTTGTGGCTACGTAAATCTTGCCGTTGGATGTTTTTAAGCCGCCCGAAGGCCTCCAACTAAGCTTCACGATTGTTATCGTATGATAACAACCGGGACCGACTGCTTAACGTGACCTCCGAATCACGGAGACGCTCATGGTAACATGCCACCAGCGGTCACCCATCCAGGTACTGACCGCGCCATCGTTGCTTACCCTCGATGATTGTTTCTAGTCACCGAGTGCAACTGGGCTATGAGCGCCTCACACTCGCCTCAAGTACTTTACGATACTTTCATTTGTATTAAGTGAAAAGCTGAAAAGTTGATGTTATAAACAAAAACTCAAATTTAGTATACCTAATTAACTTTTTTATTCCATTGAATCTCAATAAAATATAATTAGTGTGTTCATGGTATAATTTATTAAAATGAATAATGAATTATGATGTATGTGTGTATGTCAATCTTTTTTTTACGAATAAAAATTAAAATTAATCAGTTTTTAGAATACTTCTTTTATTACTTACTGACTACTCAGCAAGAATATTAAAAAAAGACAGCCTAATGCGGTCCAACGGTTAGCAGGTAATGGACTTTCGAGGTTTGTTTTCACGCTTTTATTTGTGTTGTTTTATAATGTTTATTTATATTATCTTACCTTTTTAAAGCATATATCAGTCCTCAGAATAACATTTATGTATACTTTGCTGTGTACCTTAACAAATCTATCAATTCCGTAAAACTAAGAAAGATGAACAACTCATTAAAGTGGGATGATACTGAATATTTAATAATAATAACTATCTCATACATCTTATGTATTATCATCGAATTCCAAATTAAGCAGATCCTGTACTGGCTATAGCCATGCCGCTGATTATCTTAATGTTATATTTCTAAATACATACGAGCGAGAGGAAAAGTTGAAATTGAGCAGCAAATTTTTTCTGCGTCTGTTAGCTGTCAAATATCAAATTTATACTAAACACTAGACCACTAAATAAATTGTTTGTTAAAAATACTAAAATTCATACATAAAGGTTTATCTGGCTAAGGTAAACACTGAGTTGGATATTCTCTCTCTATCGTAAAATATTCTTCAGCGTAGAGTAAAAATATCAATCAAACTGACAAAGATATTAGCGTATTAATAGGAAAAAGGTTCCCTCTTCCATTGTTAATCCTCTTTTGTCTGCTCAAGGGAATCTCGTGACACCATCCCGTTATTTATAACTCTAAGAATTTATACTCCTAAGTTGCTTCCTACCCCTTGTTCATTATTTAATCATTCAATGACTCTGTTTTTTATATATATTTAAATTTACCCAGTTTGGCTAAAGGTGAATATGTTTTTGCATCATAAAGAAAGTCACTTCTGATTTTTATAAATTACGAATTTCATTACGCAGAGGGGCTCGCGGCTCACTGGTTAAATAATTTTAGCTAGTTTAATCTACATGTGGGCGACTATTCAAGACTCCTTTAAGTTTCAGCGAGTTCATTGGCGTGGCGATTAGTTTAAGCGTTATAAAGTCTAAAAACTTTGCTGAACTTTAATATAGCCTAGTATTTGGATTGTGGACGTCTAATCACAGCTAATCCACATCAAAAACCTAATTTCAATCGTAGCGTACTATGATTAGTAAGCTCGGATCTTAGGCTAAAAATTTCAGTGAAAATATATAATATTACCATACCCTCTAAAATAAGAGAGACAAAACTGTTTGCGAATTCTGATGAACAAAACAATTAATAGTATTTTAATGGTAGTACTATAAAGGTGAGGATGAAGGCCATACGTCCCTACGCTGGCCAAGTGTGGGTTGGGGGCTGGCAAAATAATGCTATGGCTACGTTATCTTGCCGTTTGATTTTTAAGCCGCCTAAAGGTCTCAAACTAAGCTCCACGACTGTTATCGTATGATAGAAACAGGTACCTACTGCCTAACGTGACTTCTGAATCACAGAGACGCTCATGGTATCACACCACCAGCGGTTGCCCTCCTCTTCTTGTTTAGATATGCGGCAATTATTCTGGAGTTAGTCCACACCATCTTCTTCATCTTGCGAATGGGAATATAAATTACAAGTCAACTGATTAACTGACTAATGACAGGGCCGTAATGCTGATGATTCATCATGTATTCAACTCTATGGTAGGCCATGATTTGTTTTATGAATCATAAACATACTTTAATAGACTACAGCCAGACTTTAGCGTCTCCTTAGAAAAGAAATTTTGACTTACTATACCATGCTGGTCAAACAGTGTAGTGTTTGCTTCAAGTTTTACTTCTTTATATTGTTATTTTTTTATATGTAAAATAGTTTGTTCCTTTATTGCCTTATACGGATCCAATAGGATGAATAAGGGTTTTGTGTCTCCGTAACCATAATCAAGAATATAAAACATATAGTGGACGGCTTACGAAATCAAAATAAAATATATGTGGTACATTAATATGGAAGTTTATGAGTTCATAATACACCCGTCTTTGAAATATTCATCCGCTGAAAATAAAGTCAACTTAAATCCGAAGTGAATGTTATGGTTAGCAACAAAATTTTTACTAACAATACAGTAAGTTTCTGGTATTGAACGAAGTGGAGATAGTGAAAGGACATAATCCGTTCATTGAAACGTTCTAAGCTTTATCTTAATAACCTTATCTTTAAGGAGCGTAAGTAGGGTCGGGTCGAAGTGTCACCGGAGCGATTCTTATTCGGGGTGCATTAACTAAATTGCTGTAGTGATGTTTGAAATATTGATTGACATTTAATTCTCAATTACTTACAAAGTTGTGGAGAACATTAATGGATGGTTATTTCTAGTAATGGCAAGTCTCTTGGCTGAGATGATGATGATGAGTAAGTCAGGTCAATCAGATTCACATGAATGTTATCGAAGTCTCAACATTCTTAAATCATCCTTCGTACATAGCAAGGTTTAAATAAAACTCTTCAAAAATACTTTGTTTAGATTATATATACTTTAAGGTACACTTTTTCGTGCTAAAAGGCACACTTTTTCGTGTTAAAGTATATATAATCTATGTCTATCAGTTTCTTTTAGATTTTGGTTTGACGTCATCGTAATTACTTCTTCTATTGTAAACTTTTTGCATAAAATAAAAAGCTACCTAAGCTTAGAGGTAGAAGTTCAGCGAGTGCTTAGTAATAAAAGACCCTTTTTTGTACAAATGGAAAAATAGAATTGGTTTTGAAGATTTTTTTTTAAATATTCAATTATTCTGAAAAAGTTTTGAAAACATTATTTTCATAATTACTTTATTGCATGATTTTTCCTTTTCTGATTTATCTTTTTAAATATATGGAGGTGCGCAATATTTTCGTTGATGATACTAGAAATTATAATAAACAGTATTCAAATTCAAAATAACTTATATCTTTCTTTTTCTATTTTTCATCGTATTCAAGTTGTTACGAAACATATTCTGGATATGTCAACGTAGTAATCATAAGCTCTGTATGCGACAATTGTCCTTATTTCTAACCATATTACATCCGCATACATAAATATAAATAGAACATATAGAATAGTTACTGCTGTAATTTTCCTTACGACGTTACCTAATTAGTACATTTATGTGCATTAAGTCGCTAGGACTTACGTCTTAATCAGAACGCTAACTCCTCCTAAGACTGACGTCATCTCAAACCGGTTGGCGAATAATGCCCTTGCAAATGTCCGGAAAATCGTCTTGTCCGGATATTGGACGAAGACCCTACTAAAGCGACGCGCGGCGATATCATACCAAAATTGATCTCGTTGATGGGCTTCTAACATTGTCTTTATTTTTAACACGTGTTTATATAATCAAGGGGTAAGTATTTTAACCTTTTTAACGCCCGTTTAAAAGCTTAATAACAGGATCGTATTGAATACGAATGAAATAATATTATAGAAATAGCTACGATTTGTCAAGGGGACCTCCGAGTGAGGTAGTATACACTACAATAAAGTGTTTGGTCCTGACTGTAGTAGATTTTTATAAGCTCATTGCTAGGGCAAATAATTAATTATAACTTACTTTATACATAATAGCTGTGAAAGACTTGCTATTTGCTTTAAAACCATATCCAGGTGAATGCTCAAACGAAACGGCGAGATGTAATCAGTCTCTACTAGGTTTTGTCTATCACTGTACGGTTGCCCTAATAGTTTAAACGGTCGCCACGCAGCTTTCCACCGCGCCAAGTGTTTTGGATTCAAATGTCACATGGGACAACACTTTGTGTGATCCACAAATAGATGTTCTGAGTCTGAGTGTTCCTTGTGTCCGTTTCATGTTTGTTTGTAAAGTACTCTGCGACAAATGATGTGTATTTCTAATGCGGGAGTTATCTTTAAAAAAAATCGCATAACTTCATATCGTGATTATTAAAATTTATGTTTGTATCATAGGAATAGCAAGTATGGAAACTATCCGCTATCCACTACTTGACTAAACTGGGAGGACATTTTTACTGAGCCTAATCTGCTGAACGAAAAGTTTACTAGCTACTGGTTAAAATCTCAAATATTTTACTTTATAACGCCACTATCAAAAGGTTAAATAATACTATACATTAAATTTTTTAATCTAGAAACCTCAAACAGAAGTATTTTAGATTTAACTTTATTTCCAATATTTATTTCCGAATATTTTTTAGACACCAATCTAACAGCGCTATCTAGATCCAGACTAAGTAAAGCTTGTATAATAGATACAAAACAAAAATACATAACAATATCTTTTTATGTAAATACATTACACAATACACCTAAAAAACACACATACTCTAAAAAAAATAAGCAGATAATCCAATGCTAATAAACGTGTTGAGCGATTACTCCTACTGTGAAATGTAAAACTGGAACATGTCTAAGTTAGTTTCGACATAAATACGTTAAAGGGACGCTAAGGGGTGGTTCAGGCAAGTGGAACTAATGGGTACAGAACGAACGTTAAATTAAGTTATGTTCTTGATTTGCCATTCATTCGAACGTAAGTGGGCAAGAGTTCAAAGAGCAAGTAATTGTAAGATGGGGTGACCTCGACATATACGAAAAACTAACTAATATTATCTCAAGATTATTGTACTAAAATAAAATAATCTTGAGATGATAAGAGATGTCCAAGATGTAAATCAATGCACTCCTCTAGGATTTTTGTAATATAATAATAGTCATCAAGACGAACAACCCATAATGTCTAACTGCTGGGTTCGGTTCGCTTTGTGTGGGACTCCTGACTGACTCCCCAGACTACTCACTAAATCACCACGGTGTGCCACTCTGCGCCTGACACGGGAGAGATCCGGGAACCGCTTTCTTACGCCATCCGGACCCCTCCCAGCGCCTGCCCGCACCGAAGCGGGCTCCTTTGTCTGATGGTAAACTCTCAATTAAGGCGACGTACGGCACACACGTAACGTCGCCCCCTCGCGGGTGGCCTGTGAAGCGGATGGAGGGGGAAAACCCGTCCCGCCCATCCACAGCGAACCGGGCGGCGGATCGGGTCCGAGTGGAGATCGTTCTCCCGGGCGAGATAACTCCCTCGCAGAAGGTCGCGACCGCGGTAAAACTGCTCTCACCGCCGGCCATGGAGCGTACGACGGCCGGCAGCGAGAGATCTCCTCCGATGATTGCAGCGAGGGCCCGACGCTGCGGTGCTAAAGCGGGGCACACCGCCAGCGTGTGCTGGGCCGAGTGGTGGCAGGTGGGACTCAATTCCCTCGGCGAAGCCAGCACGTGGAGCCTCCAGCTTCGAAGACCAACGAGCCATCGTGGCTCGACGGGCGGCTTCACGCCTTTCACGTACCTCTTTGGCGGAGGGCGAACGCTACTCTCCGCCCGGAATTTAGCCACCCGTCGATAAACTTCGGCGAGCACTTCCGCCTCCAGATCCCACGGGGGTGTTCCAGCCAAGGCGCACGCCGCCTCGGTCGACAACGTGCGGTATCCGCGTATAGCTCTGACCGCCAATACCCTCTGAGGCCGCCAGAGGCGCGCCATATTCTGGGCGGTCAGAGCCGACGCCATACGTCCCCACGCTAACCAAGTGTGGGTTGGGGACTGGCAAGAATACGTTGTGGCTACGTATCTTACCGTTGGATGTTTTTAAGCAGCCTGAAGGCCTCCAACTAAGCTTCACGACTGTTATCGTATGACAACAGCCGGGACCGACAGCTTAACGTGACCTCCGAATCACGGCGACGCTCATGGTAATATGCCACGAGCGGTCACCCTTCCAGGTACTGACCGCGCCGTCGTTGCTTACCCTCGGTGATTGTTTCTAATCACCGAGTGCAACTGAGCTATATAGTAATATAATAGACAATAGTTTTAAAAATTGTAACGTGTTGATTCAAGTGTACCGGCATAAAAAAAGAAGCAACATATTCTTATAGTGATTGGAATTAGTTTTTTTTATGATAGAGACAAACGTGCAGACAGGCTACCCATAGTGGCTACCATCACCTATGAGTGCCTTCAACTTAGAAGTTACAAACGAGTTGCTGGCCTTTGAGGCAGGAAGGAAAATGTTCTTTATGGTCCTTTACTGAGCATTTATCTTTGACTCAAATAGTTTTTACTAAATAAATAAATTGTTTAAACTGTTGCGTCCATACAATCTACACTTATAAAATAACATGTCCTAACTGACTTACTGATTCATGATCACCAAGCGTGTACTATTAAAGTAAGGGCTATGAAATTTGGTGAGTAGTCGTATGCTAAAGGGTGTAACAGGGGCTGAAAATTTGTATAGAAGTCCGTCATTTTTTAAGTTAGAAACATGAATCTTTATTAGAATACTGATTAAAAATGAGTTAATACATATTTAAGCCTTTCTGGATAATCTACCCATAAGGGACGAAATGGCGTTTGAAAGTTTGTTTGGAATTTATTATTAATGGGCTACTGATTAATTTCGAATACATTATTCATACAATACAAACTGTGTAAGTAACAGTTTTTGATTAAATACGTACAATCATACGGTAGAAAACAGCAGAAATCACTGCTCAATAAGATCTTAATCAATCATACCATCATCAACATCTTTTCACAATGCAGCGCTCGAAATAGGCCTTTCTTCAGGAAGGAAGTTTTAACCTACTATAAGAGTCTGTCCAGTCGGGTTAGTGTAGGGTTTGTGTCAGGTCTGGGTGGGGTTTAGATATCTGGATGGGGTCTGGATGTCGTAAGAAAGCGGTTCTCGGACCTCTCCCGTCTCAGGCGCAGAGTGTCACACCGTGTGGTTTTAGTAGCTTCGATTCCGATACCCGCAAACCCCGGCGAGGTGAATTTCCGAGGGGGCTTCCACAGGTTAAAAAAAAGGTTTGTGTCAAGTTTTTTCTCTTTGCAGTTCTGTCATTAATTATTCGCAAAATACGTAAAGTTTCGTAAAGTTTTATAACATTTCTCGACCCATAGGATAAATAGGAGTGGTGAGACTCATTTTGAATCCGTCACAACACGAAAAAATTTTTTTAAATAAAATTAAAATAATGAATATCACGCGTTTCTCTAATTCATAACTCTTTAAAGTAAAGAAATAAAACAAAGTTGAACAACAATTAAAAACAACAGTAGAAAACAAACAACAAAGACATATCTATTCTGTTATTTAAATAAAGTATATCAAAGGCCTTACTGCGATTCTTCGTAAATATGTTTCGTGGTCTAGTTAAGATTTCTTTAAGAACTATTGGTATTCATTGCCATTGCTAATAGTATTTGGAAATGGTGATTTTACTTCGAATATCTTTTGGTGGTAACGTAATTGCTACTGTGAAAATTCAGGGGTACTTCTAAAAGCGAAGTTTTGGCCGACAGCCAATAGCTAACATCAAATATGAAATACGTGAGGTCAAACAAAAATAAGTATATATTTTTATAGATGTAATTATTTGGCTTATTCGCCTGGCTCAGATAAACTTAGGACCTCTGTCTCTTGTAACATATTAATAGGCTCTTGTAATATAATAAAAAACTTTGAACGGTACCCTGTCACGTATTTAGTATATTATAATCTGTACTCTTAATGTATGCGGGAAATCCTAAGTGATTTTGGTGAATTTTATAATATACTAGCTCGCGGCTTTGCTCGCACAAAATGTTTCCTATAAACTTTCATCGCCCAATTTATCCTCTTAGGGGTGGCAGTTTGAAACTACTATAATGCGTATTTCATTAATTTAATTCCGCTATATTTTTACAAAACTTTAAGAAAATCCAACACAGGAATAAAAAGTTTAATATAAATTTTGAGCTCTATTTTACCCTCTTAGATTTCCAAAATTCGTCATATAAGGAACCGACATGCAAAACATGGTTCAGCGGTTGAGTTGTGCGTTGATCTCTGGTTATCTTAATAAGTCAGTCACCTCCCTCTTTTGTATATTTTACATAGATACGCTCATCAACATCTTTTCATATTTTCAATACGAGTTAAAGTAATCTACGTATACAATGATTATTCAGCATATTTAATTTAATTAAAACAAACCTTTAAAAAATATGCAAAGAAGAATGGCTAATCCTGTACGGCTCGCAATGTGTAATCAATGAATCAAATAAATAAATTGATCCCATTATTTTTATGTACTTATCACATTTCCAGAAAAGTGCTAAAATAATGTAATTTCTGTTCAAAAAGTACAGCTGCATTAACCAAAAACATTCCCATGTTTTCTAAGCGACCATGCTTAAAGTCTACTTAGTTTTAAAACTAGATGGCGATGCGAGTCAATTTGTCAAAAAAAAAAATTAAAATGCGAATTACCTACATAAAACAACGATAAAATGTACATTACGGATGTATTAAGTAGAAGAGCAACATTTTATTGACGGATCAAGAAAATCGTAAAAGAATTCAAAAGATACCTTTGCGATTTCCTCGATCCGTTAATAATTTCAAAAACATCTTGTTGATAACAATAGTATCAGTGTCTATATCAAAGGCCCAACTGAAACACTTCATCCAAAGTATTGGATAAAATGATTTATGTTTCCATTTCTACCAAATAAAGGTCTTTATTAAAAAGTTTTAACAATGAAACTTCTGTTCCAATCATAGTATTGTAACTAGTTTATTGTGAAAAAATGTTGAGATTTTCTTCGTCATAAGACTTTTACGTTATACAGAAATGTATAACATAAATTTTATACTTATCCGTAGAGTTCAAATAAATAAATAAAAAGAGAACTTATTTAATTTTTGAAACGTTCTTTATATATTTAATTTAACATTTATATACATAGATAAATAGATATAGTTAGTAAGGTAACTCTTCATCATCATCATCATCAGCCTATCGCAGTCCACTGCTGGACATAGGCCTTTCCAATGTCAAACAAACCTAGGTAACAAAACTAACTAACTAACTAACCAAGGTAACTCTTAAAAGTAAGAATATACTACATAAAGAATTTACGCAATCCCAACCCCCTACGCAAGCACTTAATCGAGTAATCATACGTCAAAAATACCTTACATAATTTTGGGAAAGAGCTGATACTATAACACTGTTATATCGACATTAACTAAATATAATTAAGAGCCACAAGCAATGCAGAGAGATAGAAATTGGTTCATCCATTTGAGAGATCCACAGACAAACACAAACATCGACATCAAACTTAAAACATATTACACCCCTCTTTTTGCGTTGGGGTTAAAAATATGATTTTAATACCTGATTTTTAAGTATCAATAAACGCCAATATAAAAAAAAGATCACAGTGTATCTTATCATAGATGTTAAAGTACATAAATTTCTACTTACAATACAATACTTCGCGTTGCTTGGACACTCTTCCAGTCTCGTCGCACTTCTGTTATTGCATGGAGTAATAGACCCCACACCATCGCTGTACTGCCCACATTTCCAACATTTAATTGCCGTTGCTGCTGCTGCTAGGGTCAATAGGAAGTAAACTGTCACCATTCGCGACGTACTCATCATGATCTGTAACAAGAAAATATATTTTAGACCAGAACATCCACCACCAATGCGAAAGACGAAGTTCGATTCTAGCTTATTATTAAGGATAAATAACTTTTGTTTAATTATAATCTGTTTATTTGTTTATTTGCTTTTTAGAACTTAAACTACAGCCTGGGCCTGTTTAGGAATTATCAAATAGTTATTATGATGAGCCATAAGCAATTTAGTCTTGGATGAAAAATGGGTTTGCATGTGCGATCATTTGATATTTGAATATTATTATAATATTAAGTTTACTCGATGTTTGAAGAGCTATTAAACAGTTTTGAGAGCTTTGGATTCCATTTTTCTTTATAAACCGGTATAATTATATTCTGTAGAGGATTACATAGCGTTTCTAAATGTGGTTATAAAATAGACCTTGAAAGATGTTTATCAAAGAGATTTTAAATAAAAGTTCAAGGCGATAAATTTCAAGTCGAAGACATTTTCCATTCACTTCAAATGGAAAAGAGAAAAAGAGTCACTTGGTAATACCTATTCAGTCCAAAAATAAAATCTACATTTCATTCAACTTGAATTAATTTGAATCCATAATAGCTAAATACGATAAAGGAGAATGGTAGATCCTATAATGCTACTGCAATGTCATGAGATGAGAAGTCAGTCATGAGATTTATACCATTTATGGAGTGAATCATTCTGAATGTTTACATGTAATTATTATATTTTTAGATGAATACAAAGAGTAAAAATGCTCATCTGAAAAATGTAATGAATGCTATTACTAAAGTTTAAGTTAGCTTGCTATGCATAAAATGTAAATAACTTAATATCGATATCTTATTTAAATCAACAGTAATTCATAAGACCACTGCTGTTATGAGCAGGTAAAAATAATTAATTTTTACAATATCATTGACTATACAGATTAGACGATGACGAATGAATAAAGGTTAAAAGTAAAAAATGAATCGGTTTTTTTCAAAATAGTAATCAAAGCATACACTGACCATTCGTTTTTTATGGATATACTATGTACTGCCAGTTTTAGTTTTTAAGAACTTAACCGAAACCGAAATAATAGCCAGCCTGAATCACAATATGGATGCATAGATACCATTGAACAACCCATTTGGTAAAATTATTAACAACATTCTGTCAACCAACACAATATTGACAACTGACAGTCAAGATATTTTGACTAATTTGAATGCGTACAACAATTTAAGTACTATGTCTGCCAATATAAAATTTAATTGATGTGATTCACATAATTTTGAGCACCCTAAGAGCACAAATGATTTTGATGCTGATTATGCTCTGGTATAGTAAAAAAATCCGCCATAAATCTTCGTTTACTATTAGGGCACCGTAACATCCCTTCTCTTTAGAAACATTGTCATTTAGAAAGGTTCACGAAAATACGAAGGTAAAATTATGTATTGATTAAATTACATTATTATCGCTCACTGACATCTATACATACAAGTACGCTGGACTATATACGTCCTAATCTAAAGGAAGCCATTTGATTTTCGCCATTTTGGCACCGATAACAGTGCGAACGTCCGTGAACCTAATACTAGGGATGGGACATAAATTGTGTAACGCACGTACACAGCAACACAATATATTAGTATTAGTACAAAGTTATAATATTCTCCAATATACACCAAGTAGAACGGCTAGAATATGAATGTCCCCGCATTTTTCCAACCGACGTCATTTATAT